>JAOTNS010001812.1:0-37848 GCA_028476615.1 Culter alburnus
TAAGGGTTTTCTGGATACAGACTACAACAGCCTGCGCTATTGGCACGTAGCTGTCAGTCCCGCCCAGAGTGCTGCACAAGAGCTAGGAACCAATACAACAAAAAGGCCAATTCACCACAGATTTAGTATTTTAAATAATTATATCTGGGCATTAGCTTTGCTTTGTCATTTGAAAATGTGTTGACTGTGTTTCGTTACAAATTTAACTATATTTCAAATTTCATTTAGCTTTTTTTTTTTTTTTAAATAATTGTTTGTCTTTATTGGCAATCTAGGGTGTGGCCTGTGTCCCACCCCCACAACCTTACAGGACACACCCTAGTCCTAACTCCAAGTGCTCACTTGGGGTGAACTGACAGCTTTGCCAAATATGAATGAATGAGGCATTATATAGGTTTTATGTACTACTGTACACCCAAAGCACTTTACAATCATATCAGGGGTCTCTCCTCATCCACCACCAGTGTGCAGCATCCACTTGGATGATGCGACGGCAGCAACAGTACACGGCGCCAGTGCGCTCGCAACACACACCAGCTGTAGGTCGAGAGGAGAGAGAGTGATAGAGCCAATTCAATGGATGAGGATTATTAGGCGGCCATGATTGTTAAGGGCAAATGGAGGGAATTTGGCCAGGACACCGGGGTTACACCCCTACTCTTTACGAGAAGTGCCATGGGATTTTTAATGACCACAGAGAGTCAGGACCTCGGTTTAACGTCTCATCCGAAGGACGGTTATTGTTACAGTAAAGTGTCCCCGTCATTATATTGGGGCATTAGGACCCACACAGACCATAGGGTGAGAAACCCCTGCTGGCCTCACTAACACTTCTACCAGCAGCAAGCTAGTTTTCCCAGGAGGTCTCCCATCCAGCTACTAACCAGACTCAGCCCTGCTGAGCTTCAGTGGGCAAACAGTCTTGGACTACAGGGTGATATGGCTGCTGGCCAAGGTGTATAATGCTCTGAGTGCGCTCTTGGTCTATTGCTAGTTGTCCCACACATTGTTCAGTGCCACAACTTCCCTACTTCCCTGACCTGAAAGGGCAGCTTTTCCCTAATTGTACAGGTGGTTAAGGGTTTTCTGGATACAGACTACAACAGCCTGCGCTATTGGCACGTAGCTGGTCAGTCCCGCCCAGAGTGCTGCACAAGAGCTAGGAACCAATACAACAAAAAGGCCAATTCACCACAGATTTAGTATTTTAAATAATTATATCTGGGCATTAGCTTTGCTTTGTCATTTGAAAATGTGTTTGACTGTGTTTCGTTACAAATTTAACTATATTTCAAATTCATTTAGCTTTTTTTTTTTTTTTTAAATAATTGTTTGTCTTTATTTGGCAATCTAGGGTGTGGCCTGTGTCCCACCCACCACAACCTTACAGGACACACCCTAGTCCTAACTCCAAGTGCTCACTTGGGGTGAACTGACAGCTTTGCCAAAATATGAATGAATGAGGCATTTATATAGCATTTTCATATGTACTACTGTACACCCAAAGCACTTTACAATCATATCAGGGGTCTCTCCTCATCCACCACCAGTGTGCAGCATCCACTTGGATGATGCGACGGCAGCAACAGTACAACAGCGCCAGTGCGCTCGCAACACACACCAGCTGTAGGTCGAGAGGAGAGAGAGTGATAGAGCCAATTCAATGGATGAGGATTATTAGGCGGCCATGATTGTTAAGGGCAAATGGAGGGAATTTGGCCAGGACACCGGGGTTACACCCCTACTCTTTACGAGAAGTGCCATGGGATTTTTAATGACCACAGAGAGTCAGGACCTCGGTTTAACGTCTCATCCGAAGGACGGTTATTGTTACAGTAAAGTGTCCCCGTCATTATATTGGGGCATTAGGACCCACACAGACCATAGGGTGAGAAACCCCTGCTGGCCTCACTAACACTTCTACCAGCAGCAAGCTAGTTTTCCCAGGAGGTCTCCCATCCAGCTACTAACCAGACTCAGCCCTGCTGAGCTTCAGTGGGCAAACAGTCTTGGACTACAGGGTGATATGGCTGCTGGCCAAGGTGTATAATGCTCTGAGTGCGCTCTTGGTCTATTGCTAGTTGTCCCACACATGTTCAGTGCCACAACTTCCCTACTTCCTGACCTGAAAGGGCAGCTTTTCCTAATTGTACAGGTGGTTAAGGGTTTTCTGGATACAGACTACAACAGCCTGCGCTATTGGCACGTAGTGGTCAGTCCCGCCCAGAGTGCTGCAAGAGCTAGGAACCAATACAACAAAAAGGCCAATTCACCACAGATTTAGTATTTTAAATAATTATATCTGGGCATTAGCTTTGCTTTGTCATTTGAAAATGTGTTTGACTGTGTTTCGTTACAAATTTAACTATATTTCGAATTTCATTTAGCTTTTTTTTTTTTTTTTAAATAATTGTTTGTCTTTATTTGGCAATCTAGGGTGTGGCCTGTGTCCCACCCACCACAACCTTACAGGACACACCCTAGTCCTAACTCCAAGTGCTCACTTGGGGTGAACTGACAGCTTTGCCAAAATATGAATGAATGAGGCATTATATATCGCTTTCATATGTACTACTGTACACCCAAAGCCTTTACAATCATATCAGGGGTCTCTCCTCATCCACCACCAGTGTGCAGCCACTTGGATGATGCGACGGCAGCAACAGTACAACAGCGCCAGTGCGCTCGCAACACACACCAGCTGTAGGTCGAGAGGAGAGAGAGTGATAGAGCCAATTCAATGGATGAGGATTATTAGGCGGCCATGATTGTTAAGGGCAAATGGAGGGAATTTGGCCAGGACACCGGGGTTACACCCCTACTCTTACGAGAAGTGCCATGGGATTTTTAATGACCACAGAGAGTCAGGACTCGGTTTAACGTCTCATCCGAAGGACGGTTATTGTTACTGTAAAGTGTCTCCGTCATTATACTGGGGCATTAGGACCCACACAGACCATAGGGTGAGAAACCCCTGCTGGCCTCACTAACACTTCTACCAGCAGCAAGCTAGTTTTCCCAGGAGGTCTCCCATCCAGCTACTAACCAGACTCAGCCCTGCTGAGCTTCAGTGGGCAAACAGTCTTGGACTACAGGGTGATATGGCTGCTGGCCAAGGTGTATAATGCTCTGAGTGCGCTCTTGGTCTATTGCTAGTTGTCCCACACATTGTTCAGTGCCACAACTTCCCTACTTCCCTGACCTGAAAGGGCAGCTTTTCCCTAATTGTACAGGTGGTTAAGGGTTTTCTGGATACAGACTACAACAGCCTGCGCTATTGGCACGTAGCTGGTCAGTCCCGCCCAGAGTGCTGCACAAGAGCTAGGAACCAATACGACAAAAAGGCCAATTCACTACAGATTTAGTATTTTAAATAATTATATCTGGGCATTAGCTTTGCTTTGTCATTTGAAAATGTGTTTGACTGTGTTTCGTTACAAATTTAACTATATTTCGAATTTCATTTAGCTTTTTTTTTTTTTTTTAAATAATTGTTTGTCTTTTTTTGGCAACCTAGGGTGTGGCCTGTGTCCCACCCACCACAACCTTACAGGACACACCCTAGTCCTAACTCCAAGTGCTCACTTGGGGTGAACTGACAGCTTTGCCAAAATATGAATGAATGAGGCATTTATATAGCGTTTTCATATGTACTACTGTACACCCAAAGCACTTTACAATCATATCAGGGGTCTCTCCTCATCCACCACCAGTGTGCAGCATCCACTTGGATGATGCGACGGCAGCCACAGTATGACGGCGCCAGTGCGCTCGCAACACACACCAGCTGTAGGTCGAGAGGAGAGAGAGTGATAGAGCCAATTCAATGGATGAGGATTATTAGGCGGCCATGATTGTTAAGGGCAAATGGAGGGAATTTGGCCAGGACACCGGGGTTACACCCCTACTCTTTACGAGAAGTGCCATGGGATTTTTAATGACCACAGAGAGTCAGGACCTCGGTTTAACGTCTCATCCGAAGGACGGTTATTGTTACAGTAAAGTGTTCCCGTCATTATACTGGGGCATTAGGACCCACACAGACCCCTGCTGACCTCACTAACACCTCTACCAACAGCAAGCTAGTTTTCCCAGGAGGTCTCCCATCCAGCTACTAACCAGACTCAGCCCTGCTGAGCTTCAGTGGGCAAACAGTCTTGGACTACAGGGTGATATGGCTGCTGGCCAAGGTGTATAATGCTCTGAGTGCGCTCTTGGTCTATTGCTAGTTGTCCCACACATTGTTCAGTGCCACAACTTCCCTACTTCCCTGACCTGAAAGGGCAGCTTTTCCCTAATTGTACAGGTGGTTAAGGGTTTTCTGGATGCAGACTACAACAGCCTGCACTATTGGCACGTAGCTGATCAGTCCCGCCCAGAGTGCTGCACCAGAGCTAGAAACCAATAAGACAAAAAGGCTAATTCACCATAGATTTGGTATTTTAAAATAATTAAATATGGGGTATTGGCTTCGTTTTGTCATTTGAAAATGTGTTTGACTGTGTTTCATTATCAATGTAACTATGTTTCGAATTTCATTTAGCTTTTTTTCTTAAATAATTGTTTGTCCTTTTTTTGGCAACCTAGGGTGTGGCCTGTGTCCCACCCACTACGACCTTACAGGACGTTATGTCATGACACCATTTCTACGTCATTGCACATGAGCGGAACTTTTCAGTATTGTTTTTCAATCCGATCAAGTGTTTGCATGTTCTATCGAATGGATTAGAAAAATTTTCCCTTATAATTTGGATAAAATTTAAATTGGATTTGGCTAATTCATTCCGATTGATGTGATTATGCTAGTCGAGTTACAAACTCCAAGTTACAAAATGATTATTCGGGTCCATGTAAATGCAGCTAACTTGTTCAAATTATTTGATTGTGTTTACATTATGTAAATGTGGTTTTCAAAAGTAAAGGTACACTATGTAACTTTTGGTGCTTTAGAGGGTAATAAACAAAATTGCATGCCTCTTCCAGAAGAACATAATAGCCTTAGCTACTTGTCACTGTTTATGTATATGAGTCACAATAGCACTGGGCTAGTCCGCAGCGGTTGGCGTCCCTCTCGGTCTAAAATAGTTAGCCCGTTGTTCCCTATTATGTATAGAAAAGTATAATTTCATTTTTATATTTCATATTTCTATATTTAAAATTCTAAATTTAAAACACTAATTTCATAACATTATTCCTGCAACTGTAATTGCAGAGTAAATGCATCTAAATAATAATAGTTTAATAATAGTAATAATAAGAAACAGTCATTTCTGTCAATAATGCACATTGATTTTATTCTTTTACCAATTTCAGCACAATGCCAAAGATTTTAAATAAAGAAATAAGTATGAAAGTAATTTAAAGGTGTTATACAGTATTTAACTACTACAGCATGTAAAAACTGTATGTTTTTTTTTATTTTTTTTTTTATAGTAATTAAGTAATTATAAGAGGCATTTTTTCTCCCTTGAGCACCTGCCCCCCAAAATGTCTGTGCATTGCCCAGCTTATTAAAGGCTTAGTGATTCAGGTTAAGACATATACATGGTGTGGAAGATGGATTTGGATGATGTACTCGCTCAGTACATAAATTCTGCCAATTTTGAACAAAAAAGTTACATAGTATACCTTTAACTATAACTTATCTGACAACTTACATATAGTGTACCTTTAACTATAACTTATCTGACAACTTATTTGTCAAATCTTACTTGTTAGTGACTCTTCTGGCATCTCTTGTAGTCTCATGCCTGCTTGTCTTGTAATTGTAGAGATATTATTTCGCACTTTCCACTTGCCTGAAGTCCTCGTTCTGCAAATTTATGTGGTCAAGAAATCAAACTTCCATCATGTCATAACGTTTGAAGAAAATAATTTAAAAAAAATATATATATGCACAAAACGCAAGTTATAAGCACCTGTGAAAGTGATACATAACGTCAAAAGACCGTCTTCAAAGTGAACAACAGGGGAACATTCTAAGCGTTTTCTTTATAAAGGTTTCCTCTGTGACGTCACATAGAAACAGGCCCCCGCCCACATCTGGCGACAGAAACCTTAGCTCCTCCCATGAGTGCGCTGGCTGTTTAGTTTGTCGTGTTTATCTCGTCGCTAGATCATATTTGGGTAAGAAATTAGTACTTCTAAAGCTATTCAAGCAAGAACAGTGAGTGATTTTCTGTTTTTGATTCTCACTAACAGAATAGACAGCAGCATGCTACTTACATGCTATTTTGCATTTCCCCCAAAAAGGCATCATTAGCTCACAATGCAATGCTTTTGAGAAACGCAGCCAAGGATGTGCTACAACACTACATTTGCATTTTTTTTTCTGTGTGCGCTCAGAAAACTATTAGTTTAAACTAATATGGCTTTAAAAAGCATGCAAATAATACAAACTTTCATGAGTGCCAATTCGCCACAGCATGTCACGTGAGCGTGACCGCGATAGAGATGATAATCAAAAACAAACAGATATTTGAGGCGGAGTAAGGAATCTTCCAGCTTCATGCATTACAAAAATTTGAAAGTATTAGTAGATATATATTAAGCAACAACCTAAAACCGGCCTGTGTATACCTGCTAAAGTAAACTTTAAATTTTTTTTTTGTAAAACTATTATATAACATTTTTTCAAATGTATTTTAAACAGTATTTCCCCCGCCATTTAGGCAAAACATGACCCCTGCACTCCAGTCTCCATGACAGCTTCACTCTCTGGTGACATATTTTTTTGTGGTCAGTTTAAAAATAAAATTGTTTGCTGTTCGAGTCCTGAAGAAAGTTGCTCAAAAATGATAAGACATTTTTATTGTTGGCCACTGTTAATTATCCTCTAGCTGTGTTATTCATTGTTGTCTGCTGTGTGTTGTTTTTCTCTCTGTTTGTGGTCAAAGATAGATGATCTTGTCTTTTGAAGGTTGAATCCAGTATCTGACACCTGATTTGTCTGGTGAAGTGTTCCCTCTCAGCCACAAACATGAAATATATGGTAAGTCACCACACTAATCTCCTTTTTAATGTAAAATGCAGTCAGAAACACTTTATGACATCAAAACTGTATTGCTGAACTGAAATACTTTGCAATTTCAGAAGTGTTTCAATAGAATTATGATGGGTTATTTTGGTATTTTTATATTTTGCTGGTATAGTCAAAGGAAATTAGGACCTAAGACTCAGTGAACAATCAAATGTCTGTCTTGCCCCAGATTTTAAGTTATTCTACATTGTCATTTACAGAATCAAAAAGTCTTGCTCTTTGTAGTACTCTTTAGGATGACTTCAAGACTTTCTAATAAAATGAACAAATTTACAAAATTAATTTTGAACATTATTTAGTGGACTGATAGCAGTGTATTTTGTTTTTCAGCTCTGGGGTGAGCAATATCAACTTTTATTGAGGGACACACTCCTCCCAGTCTGCATGGATCTTTGGGTCAGAAGTCGGTTCATCAAGGTTTGTACCTTAATGTTGGTCACATGACCAGCTCTGCCATGCATTTGTTACTCAAAAATAAAATAAAAAATAATATTTTTCATTCTTTGAACCATTTCTTATCCCAAGACAGTTAACAAAAACTTGTTTGAAATAGAAATCTTTTCTAACATTATACATTTGTTTGCTGTCATTTTTGAACCATTTAACACATCTTTGCTGAATAAAAATATACATGGCATAAAAATATTTTTTTTTTTAATAAAAATCTATAAAGAAATCTTTATTAACCCAAACTTGAATAATGTATGGCATGCCAAAGGGAATTTCAAAGTGTTTATTTAGTTCATGTCTGACAACCAGTTCTCAACACATCAACTTTCAGGCATTAGCCTACAATGAGTTTTGTCCCAATAGGAAGCTGATTTTACTGCTGGCAAAATGGGCCTTCAATAAAATTTGACTGCCTAGTAGAAATATAAAAAAAAATTGAAATCGGCACTACCTCTAGATAAAATGCAGAAAAAAAGACTGTTGTCTTCCCTTTTGCCAAATAGGTTGGAAAACTTAAACACCCATAATGCACTGGGTGTGTTGCTGTCCAAGGCCTCTCCCACCAGTCTGCTGTGGATACGCTTACCAGAGTCAAATACTGCCTTGCTTTAGTATCTAAAACTAATGTAACTCATGAATAAATGGTTTACAAGTGTCCACTTTACATTAAGGTTCACATTCACAGTTTGTTAATGGTTGTAACTCATGAATAAATGGTTCACTTGTGTCCACTTTACATTAAGGTTCACAATTGTGTCCATAAAAGTGTTTTAGCCAACTCTATATAAAAATGTCAATACAATGTAAAGTATTTGTTCTGGCTTGTTTTTAATTATTTTGTTCTGTTGTTGTGTTTGTTGTGGTCATCTGTTGTACAAGCAGGATGTGGCAATTGGTCGATGTGGTATTTGTTGTGCCCCTCCTCCACTGTGATTGGACCAGCCGAGTAAAAAGTGACAACGATGAATGCTGCGTTTTACCCAAAGTTGAACATTTTCAACTCTCGGCATTTGGAAAAATATATAGTTTAAATCACTTTTTTCCCCATGTGATGAATGATAAAAACTTTGACAGCCAATCAGAAAACACCTGACTTTAAAGAGGTTGAGCATTTAAAGTATGTTAACTTTTGCATCAACTAATGCACCAATAGAGTGACCAATAGAAACAGGTCTTTCATTATGGTGCATAATTTGATTTTTTTTTTTTTTGTATATTATGTGCAAACTGTATTTGCACATAATATATAGTAACATTTTTATTTTGATGGCTCAACTTTAGACATTCTAGCTATAAGTAACTTTGCAAATGTCAACTAACTCTCATTAGAGTATTAGTAGACTGTCTGATTAATATTTGCTAACACTTTATTTTTGATGGTCCCCCAACAGACATTCTACTGACAATAAGCACCTTTTCAAGTACATGTCAACTTATTCTACTATCTCTAACCTAACAGTCTACTAATACTCTGATTAGAGATAGTTGACTTATAGTTGCAAAGTTAATACACAGTTCTGTCATGAAACTCTAGATGGTGCTAGCTTATAGGTCCTTAACTCAATCTGAGTTGAAACAGCTGATTGTTTCCTGCTGTATCAGTAGCCAATGAGCCCACATACCAACCATTCACATACTTTGTTGGCATTTGCTTTTGTTGCAGCATGCTTTCAGAAACCCTCCACCTTCCCTAGCTCCATCTCTATCTATGGATAATTCATGTATGCAATACTGTACAGCAGCTGCATGCCTGTTTATGTATTTGCAGTAGCAAGTCCCGTACTCCCAAACATATCAACAATATTATATTCATTACCATGCCAAACACTCTGAGAGTTGTCATGACAGAAATTCTATCATCTAAAAAAATGATATCATTGTTTACTTACCCCCATGTCGGTCCAAAGTCAACAATTTTAAAGAATCTTTACGTAGCTTTTTTCCATACAATGACTTTTCATAGTCACCATGTCTGTAAACCTCAAAAAGGCCAAAAAAGGGCATTACAGTAACATGTTAAACCATGTTAAATAAACTACCATTCATGAAGTTAAAATGTAATATTTTACTCAAATTTTATGTGTATAAAAGTGAGTTGACGGTACAATGCGCTTGCCGAAGTATCGATGCTCTCGAGCCGCTGGTCCGGCAATTTGACCGCAAGTATGCCAAGTTCTTCAGTTACTGTTTAAAAGTGACAAAACAGTTAGGGCGGCAAGAAAGAGAGATTTAATTTTTTACTTAAGTTTTTGCACAATCGTTTGGAATTACTGCACTTTTAGGTCTATATCAAGTTATCAACCCATTATTCTAAATCTAAAATAACTTCCTTCATAGCTAGTAGTGCCACTCCCACCCTGCCCCAACAGTTATGCTCATGTGCTATTGGAAATCTGATAATTCCCATTTCTGAAGTCATGATTACGAGCTCATCGCATTCAAGTTTCAAAATGGGAGGGCGTTCATGTGCAATTTTTACCTAGGAAACTCGTATTTACGATATTTCCGAAAACACATGAAGGCAGTATTAGTGCCAGGGCAGGTGTTACTTCATATTGTGACACTAGTCACTGTTTTTTTAAACAGTTGATATTGTGGCTTTATATATGGTCAGACACTTGCATGAGTCATTATATTATTAACATTCCAACAAAATCAAGCTCAAATGGAGTTTTTGACCAGTGAATGTCGGCAAGTGTTTTGCCTGCCATTAAAACTGCTTCACCGCATTATGTTTTCATCAACTTTTATTTTAACTATGTGACCACTCAGTTTTTCTGTAGTTTGTCCAAAATCTCATATTATAAAAGATGAAGTGCTACGCACAAGCTATTTAGGACAGTGTAATGAAGGGTCAACAGAGCGGGGATCCATTTGCAGCTTTTATTAAGAGCAACCACAACAAGGCAAGGGCAGAGGCAGTGACGTAAACAGGAACAGGCAGAGGTCAAGGCAGGCGGCAGGCAGACAGAGTTCAGTATACAGGCAAAGATGAGGGCAGGCAGCAAACAAACACAGTCCAATAAACAGGCGAGGGTCAGGGCAGGCAGCAGAGAATCACACAGGGGTAAACAGTCCAATCGGCACAGAAATAACAATCCAAAAAGAAAAGAAAAGATCACCAGGGCAAATCAAGACTTCACGATGTGTGTGTGTTTGCTGCTTAAATAGCGTGTGAGTGTGATGTGGTGCAGGTGTGTGCACAGTCAGTCCCAGGAATGAGGGCCTATGGGAAATGTAGTCCGAATGGTAAAGAGCCAGTATTCCGGTGAGGGCTCCCTCCCGGAAGGGGGAGGAAGAACAGACAGTATTGACTGACTTGACGACAAATGCTAGACTAAAACAGACTTATCCGCTCCTCAAATACATAAAACATTAGCCTTTATAAAGCCTATAGAGTTTCTGGATTAAAGAAGTTATTAACGGTTTAATTTATCTGTGCTATCATGTGCCGATTCGGAAATATTACAGAGAAGCTTTAGGAATAATGTATGGTTTAAAACACACACACACACACACAAAATCATACACTGAAATAAAATTAACTTTATATGAATAAAATACAACTTCAAAACTTTCCGTGATTGACTTCCCTTTTCCGATGGACGGCAAATGACAGTAGGTAATTTGCCCTGCTATTTTAATTACATTAATTCTTAAATTTCATTAAAATCAAATAACAGAATCCCAATAAAAATACATCTGAATTAGTCTATATTTTTAAATGAAAGGGTGTCAATTGCAATAAACTGTGAATTCATTAAATGATTGTAACTCATTTTCTATGATGAATAATTAAGGCTTTGAAAATTAATAATTCCAAAAATTATAAAAACAAGAATTTAAAGTTGAAATATGTTTCTGCAACACTAGTGGCACCTAGCGCAGGGCTGGATTTATGCGTAGGCACCTGATAGGCATGCTCAATTAGAATGAGGAGAAGTAATATTTTTAAAATTATTATTTATTCTAATGGTAAAACAATGTAAGACAATTGCTATAATTAACAAAATATAAAATATCCAGAAACCTCGTATCCATTTTGTCTGTCTGTGGGGTTTGCAAATAAACATGTTAAGAGCTTGTGACTAAACCTCTTAACTATATTGGATCCTCAAACTGTTGGCCAAACCTCATAACTTGAATTGCCGCACACAGTTTGGACTGTCTCTGCTTGTCTTCAAGGGTAAGAAAGAGAGAAGGTGCTCACTGCAGAGAAAATGGGTGGAGCTTACGTTAGCTCCCCCTAGCTGGACGTCCAGCGAGGAGGAGCGAATGTACAACCACACCCTAACCCTACCCACAACTCTATCTCTCCACCCCACTGGACATCCAGAGAGGAGGAGCTGGCCATCATAGACTCTGCAGTGAGTACCATTTGAACAAATAACTGGTTCTTTGAATAAGTAGCCTACTATTAAACATTGTTTGAGAAAGATAGTGCTTATGATCATTGTGAAATACATGATGAACGTCATCCTTCACTCCTTCATTATTAAAATCATAACTGGGCTTTTTTGTTTGGTCTTGTTTTGGGATCCTTTATCAATTTGGATTTATTCGCCACTCTACTACTAGCCAGTTTGATGACGCATTAGTGATACTGAAAGCTGATTGGCCTTGATGGTTGTATATGCGGGAAAAGGGCTAATTTAATTAATCTAGACTAGAGTTTATAATAAAATTATGTCTGCTTTGTCGCATTTTTGAAATAAGCATGACTATGGGATTAGACTAAGTGCTTTACTCAGTAGATGCTTTTGCTCAATTATGAATAATGAAGATTTTGGACATGAATAATTCCACAGATTATAATAATAAGAATAACTGATCAGAAAGAATAAATCTCGTATGTATTAAAGAAAACGTCAAAATTAAGTTTGAATTCTGACTGCATATACACACTCGAACCAGATTGCTATCTGTTGGTTGGGAGACGAATTCGGGGGTTTTTTTCAGAGTATTTCTGTGTGGATCTTGTGATTGTGAAGCTGTCCGGAGGATTTCTGAGAGGAGACTTTTATTCTAGAAGGAGATCGGAGGATATTTACTTTACATTGAGGTTTTTTTTTTTTTTTTGGAAGACTTCATATATTTCTGAGGACAGTTTTATTTTATTTTTCGTTTTTTTTAGAAGGAGTTTTATTTTTATTATATTTTATTAAAAATAAAACTCCTTCTAATAAAAAAAAACGAAAAATAAAATAAAACTGTCCTCAGAAATAATATGAAGTCTTTCAAAATATATATATATATATATATTGTATTTTGTATTGTTTTTATTGCAGTTTGTCGATGGCTCACGGGGGTGAAAGTGTAGGTGATTCCTTGCATATGAAGTAAACTTTTTAATTTGAGTAACTATAGTACTATTTTGTAATTGACATTGATTATTGATTATTATTAAAACATGACTAACTATGTGATGTCTGAAATATTCCAGCCTCAGGCCGCTCCAGATCCAGGAGAGCTGCTTCCTCTCAGACGGCTGGTCAGGAGGTTTGGAGACCCGGTTCTGATGACCGCGTTCAGGATCCGCTGCCAGACCCGACCCAGACACTGAGCCAGGAGATATCTGGATATTTAACACCTCTGCCGTCAGAGTTTTCTGTTTTTGTGTCCACAGGTCAGGACCACTGGAGGAGGAAGTGGCAGAGCGGCAGCCAGCAGAGCCCAGATGATGGACGTCCGTCCACTCCATTTAAAAGACTTGATAAACGCTCTCACAGAGGTCAGAACAGGCTTTTATTAAAGGAGTTATGGCTCAGTTAATAAATGATTTGTCACTGAAAAAAGAAAGTTGGAAAAAAAAAATAACAATTTGATGTGACCACTGACATTGATTACTGATATTAATAAAAATATCAGTTTTTGATGTTTGAAATATTCCAGCCTCCGGCCGCTCCAGATCCACTCCGACAGATTCTTCACCGGATGTCATGTCCACATCATGTCTGTCCCTCTCTGAGGACAATGTAGAGAGGCGGTCATGCAGAGAGTTGTTGAGCCTCAGCAGCAGAGGCTCGTACAGCGTCATATGGAGGTGGAGTGGTGATGGATCAGATCGCCCAAACCAACAGGGCAACCGGCGTTTGTCCAGGTCCGACAGCCTCGAGGAGTGGATGTGCCCTCCGCTGCTGGGTAAAGTTCCTGTCGGGCCGTCAGAGACTTGGTCGATCTGCTCAGGGTGCCATGGAGGAGGCTTCTCCTGTGAACAAGAGCTCAACAGGTGAGACTGAAATAAGGCTGGGCGCTGTAAAGTGTACAGATGGAGATTCTGCTGTTTCATGCATAAGACTGCTTCAAGTTTTTAACATCTTAATGTTCGGTCACATTTAGCTGAAATTGGACATTTTTCCCTTACTTTGGATTTGTAACATTACAGATATAAGAATTTAACAGTAAAATGTAAGGTATGTCATTATATCATTGTTTAATTTGAGGTCAGAGATGTTTCTAATAGTTGTTTTCAATTGTTTTTCTTCATTTCAGAAAAACCTACAAAATGTCAGAAGAGGAAAGGATTTGGTTCTTTCTTCCGGAGGCTGTGGAAGGCTATGAAGAGTCCTTTCGGCTGCTGTTTCCACAGTAGTTCTGTGGATGTTGTGGAGCCTTTTGTCCTTTCAGCAGTTCTGGAGTCAGAGCCTGATCCTGAACCATCACCTGCTCCAGATCACTCCGCCGTCGAGACAAATAACGGTAAAACGACAGTCATTATTTCTCCAACGTTATTTTAAACACTTTTGTCATCTTGTTTTCCACTAAAAATATCGTAAGGTTTGTGTTCAGGGAATATTAATGTTATTTTCCCCTTATTTGTATTATTTTCTCGACACAACTAGCACTGATACGTTTAAAATGAAACAAAGGATCTATCAAGCTCATATTTTTCTGTTTGTTTTCAGAGTCATTTGAGTCTATAATGTTGGAGAGATGATTGGATCTGGAGGATTTGGTAGGGTGTTCAAAATATGTTCAAAACATATTTAAAACATTTAACAGATGGTTTAATACTTGGATCAAGGTCAGCTGCTTGAATACTTGTACTCTTATTGATTTTTCTTTCAGGTTGCCATCAAGCGGATTCGCAAGACTGACAACAATCGTTATCTTGATATTGTAAGTTGGCCAAAACCTGAATGTGTATTTAGTTGTTTAAGTGCAGATTACTGTAGTTAATACAACTGTAGGAAGCATTAGGTGTAAATGTAACAGACAAATAAGCCCAGAAACACCAAATGACCAAAAAGACTCTGTTGAACACATCTGAAAAGATCAAAGAAAACTACATTTAAAAATGATACGTTTTCTTCAGATTTTTACCCAGCTAACCTTCTGTCTACTGCTTTTCTCTAGCCTGGGCATCCCAAACCTCTCGTTACAGAAGTGGCGCTGCTGCTGATGATGAGGCGAGAACCCATCAGCCCCTACATCATACAACTGTACGAGTGGTTTGAATATCCTCGAAAATTCACTCTGGTCATGGAGTTCCCTGAACCCTGCGAGAGCTTGCTGGACTTCATCATTCGTCATCCTCAACTGGATGAAACAACATCATCATGCCACAGGCTGTGCTGCCAGTACAACATTGCATTGAGCATGGTGTTTTTCATAGTGACGTTCATGCGCAGAACTTCCTGTTGAAGAAAAACACGTTAGAGCTCAAGACTTTGGCTGCGGTCAGCTGTTTAGCAGAGATAGCTACAAGAGCGACATATACGGTGAGCATTTTGGGAGTGTGGAAACCTGAATGTAGTGACTTACTGATTATTTTTAAAAAAAGCTCAACAATGTCCAAATGTCTTGCTTACAGGAGTGCTGGATTACTGCCCACCTGAAGTCTTCAAAGAACCTCGATTCCACGCCATCCCAGCACATATATGGGCTCTAAGAGTGTTGCTGTATGAGATGGTGAACACATGTTCTCCTTTTCAGGATAGTCACACAAGCCAAAGTTACATTTCAGAACTCCAGCTTATCCAAAGGTGAGTGAATAATATTGAAAACATTGATAAACACATACATAAAGCAAAGGCTCTGCACAGAAACAGTTAAAGGTGAAGTATGTACGATTTTTATATATAGCTCAACGTATAGCGAGAGTTTAGGGGCGTGGTTACTGTAGCAGGCGGAGTCATGGGAAAAGATATTCAGCTTTAGTTACAAAAGTGAAAGCCAAAATTCGCTGCATTTATACCATCAAAGATTAAATGGGTCATGAACATGTCAAAGTGAACAAAGCATTGTGATGCTACGCACTACAAAACATTCTTCAATACCATACAGCATCATCATGCTCCCGTTCAGAAAGACACATTTTCATAAAGACAAATACAACACAGCTGAAAGTATTCCTAATATGTTGGACCAGAAACATGCCTTCACAAGAACCAGTAAGAGCTGCATTTGTGATGTTGGAGTTGGGGAAGACAGACACGATGCATGAAAGGGACGTTTGCAAGGTTTTTTGAAAATATGCTTTATTTTAAAATTCACTATAGGTGCCACTAGTGTCACAGAAACCACATGCTTCACTTTTAAAGTAAAGATAAGGAACATTTTACATTATATTAATCATGTTTTAGGTGCTGTTTTTGTAGCTGCCAAGTCACATGGTCATAACTAACCAGCGCTCTCCTTATTAAAATGTGCAAAGAATGCAGTGATCTGATTAGCCAGTGCCTAACCCGGGATCCGACTAAATGGCCGACGTTAGAGCAGATGTTATAACATAAATGGATTAGAAATGATGTAGATTGGAGAGGTTCAGGAGATTCACTCGATCAGTGATTGCAGGTGTGTGAGGAAGTGTAACAGACAGAGTAGATTATTATCATTTGATTCAATTCTGGATTGTTTCTAGTGAGATTTTCAGATTTGTCTTCATTGGAGTGTTCACATTAATAAACAGGAAAATAACAGAGTCAGTGATGCAAACAGAATTCAGTTCTGTTGTAAATCAGCTCTAAAATCATTCGTGAGTTGACTTGTTCATTTAATCTTTGTATTGGATAGGAAATAACAGATTTGCTGTCCTCGGTGGAGGGCTTGAACTCGAGACTTGACTGAAGCCTGAAGTCCAACCCCAACCTGACAGGAACTCACCAGAGACTCAGAGCCTGTCCACGTCTGAGCAAGAACATGAGAGATGACAAGACTGGAAAGAAGAAGTCATCACATCTATTTGCTTTGTTTTAAAAGTCAAGACAAGTCATCTTTGTTTATATAGCGCTTTGGAGTAACTAGTTACATGTAGCGGCATTACGTAATTTAATTACAAAATAAATGTAACTGTAAACCATTGTTTTGGAGAAAGATTAACATATTTGCCTTTTTTGGCAGAAGACGGGACCTCTCCTGGCTTAATGTGTTCCCAGCAGTTGAAAACACCCTCTCACTAGGGGTGGAAGAGGCTTGAGCACAGAGGTAGCCTGTTGCCATTTTTGTGAGAAGGGGCAAAATATCTCTCTTCTCCCACCATCACATCGCAGGATCTTCAGCCATAGGAATGGGAGACAGGCTTTTGTAGAGCTTAACCTCCAGGTCAACTCATTCGCTAAGGGTGAGGGCCGAGGTATCCTGTTGGATCGTAAACCTCAATTTCCTGTCCTCCTCTGAGAACAGCTCCTCCAAGGCACTCCTTGTTTTGTACAATGGAGGAACTGTTTCCTCCATTTCCTCACCTTCTCCTTCAGACTTCTCCTCCTTTTGCTGGTGCTCTGTCTGTCTGTTCCAGCCCTGTTATTGGTCCTGTCACATTCTTCCTCAATCTGTCCCAAGTTGCATCACTGACTGACCTCCCTTTAAATCTGGGGTCCAGTGCTGGGGCTTCATGCCGGAAGGCTTGAATGTCATCATTCTAATATCGCTGGGAGAGGTTCTCCCACACCTTCCCTTTGATAGATGCCACAAACATTGTATCCTCATCCTTCACAGTAAAATGGTCTTCCATTTTTTGAAGGATGGGTAAGATCTGTCCACAGGTGGCATTCTTCTCACATGACACACACAGTGTGGATATATAGAGGATGCTAATGAGCTGGACAAACTCCTCAGCCTTATGGAAGTCCTCATCTTTCAGACGGTCCAGGTTGTTTTCTTTGGACAATGCTTTTCGCAGCTTGGATCACTGAATACTGCTCCATGAATCTCTCTATCATTAGATAGAATCTCTCTATCTCTATCACTTGAATATTGAATTAAATTGTTAGATGTGTGAATTTCAAAAATAACACTTATAATAATAGATTGAACTGCCTAACCAAGGAGCTGCTGCTTTTACATCAACACCGTTTTGACAGAGGATCTCTTGAACCACACGACCACTGCTCTGATTCGGGCTGCCCATTTATCAATGGATGCAATTAGGTGCATTTTCTGTGCTGCCAGATTCAATGTATGCGCATCCTATTTTTAGGATCTGTAGCTTCTTGATGGCAATATCCATATTGCCAGCATTATCAATGGTTACAGCTACAATCTTGCTCGGCTCAATCGCAAACTCTTCCAGAATGTCAGAGATCTCCTCTGCCAATACTTCGCCAGTTTGTGATTTGTACACTGCCCTGGTGTTGAGGACCTTCTGTTTTACACTGCCCTGGCTTGTGTAGTGCACTGTAACAGTGAGATAGTGATCCTGATGGAGGCTGGTCCACCCATCTGTTGTAATGGCCAGCTTTGGCTTGTCCTACAGCTCACTGATCGCATTGGCCTTTTCAACACCATACCAAGAAGGAATTAACATGTCATTGGGTATATTTTGGGTTGAGTGCCTTGCACATATCCCTATGTTTATAAAAAAACAATGATAGTTTTAATTTGTTATATTATCATTATTAAATTATTGTGTTGCTGTTTATTGTATTGTTGAGTGATGGGACTAATATACAACCCTTTTATAATACTACTATATCCTAAAAAATAATACAACTATATACTGTGTATACTGACAGTGTTACCTAAAACAGTTGGACTCCACTGTTGCAAAGGGGTGTAGGCCTTTCACTATGAACTTGGTCAAGGCTTAGTGGCACTCATTCACCCTCTCCTCAGGGATCCTCCCATTAGCCATCAGCGTGAAGGGGCTTTGGGCTTGTCTTTGACTTGGACCAGGGGTATTAGGAAGAGTGGGTTGGTTCAATGTAGCTGCAGCTTTAAAAAAAAAAAAAAAAAAAAAAAAGAAAGAAAGAAAGATATTGCAAAATGCAGCTAAACTATCAGCTGTGGCTAATTTTTACATTTGATCATGAACCTAAAGGTTCTGACAAAATGTTAATTGATTCAGTCTATTTTAAAAATAATAATAATAATAATAATAATAATAATAATTTAAATAAAAAAAATAATTACATTTATAAATTTGATAGTGGATTGTAATTCAGAAAGGTCCAAATGACAATCATCAGTGACAACTGGAGATTCACCCGTAGTCAAAATTCAATTCAATTCAATTCTGCTGTAAAGCAGCTCTAAGACAGTGTCATTATTCAGCTGAAGTCAGTTCAGTGATAATTCAGTTCAGTTCAGTAACTTTGTAAAGTTCATAAATTATTAAATGAGTTCAATTCAGCTGTAAAACAGCTCTGCAAAAAACAGTGATGTCATCATTCAGCTCAATTAAAAAAATCTTAGGAAACATGTGGATCTTAATGAGATTATAAAAAGTATGACATGATCCCTTTAAATAAATGCTTTCAAAGAATAGAAAACTCAGGTGCATGATACCCCTACATGGTTATGTTACAAATAAAATAAAATAAAATAAAAAGATCAGCTTCACATATTATTCCAGTTCAAGTCATGTCCAGTGCATTGTAAACCTTGATATTTTGTGTTTCTTCTTGACAGACATGGTCACAATGAACTTTTGTTGTGTGCAAAGAGCTGTGTAAAGATTTTTTTTTTTTCTACATTCAATGAGCAAATTACCATGGCTGTTATCAGAGTCTGGCAGCACTGCTGAGTCAGGCTGGAAATCTTGCAGTGATAACTAGATAAATGAGAATCAAACCACTAACTACACTGAGAGCCAACAGGAAGACAAAACAAATCTGAACTGTGGAGCCTAAAGATACAAGAAAGGAGTCCCAGTGCGCAGAAGTCCCATCAGGGACATCAAGCCTTTAGCAGCATTTATGCTCCTTTTACAGCAGCGTATATGCTGCTGTTATTCAGTATTCTGTACATCTTTTCTGGTGTAAATTAAAATAAATAAATTAAAATTCCCTTATAGTTGTTAAGACAGAGAAATAATGCATGGCTATGATGCAATTACAATTTACATACACATACAATTTTTAAAATATATTGTCCCCTTATGTATCTTCAGTGTAGTTATCTACTTTTTGTTACTAACATATAGCTGTTTCCTTCTTTCTTTCTTTCTTTCTTTCTTTCTTTCTTTCTTTCTTTCTTTTCAAAAGAGGAGTTTAACAGTATGTAACCAGGCTACTCTATATCATAAGAAGCTTATAGCTTGACAAAGTTCAAGCGGCTCGTGAACCGATCATCTCTTCCTACAAGTTCATTTATAGCATCAAATAAACACGAATGAACATCAGAAATGTTGTTTGAACCGCGGAAAGAGGTCAGTACACACCATTTTCAAGTTCAAGACCACCGACATTTCACTTACTCCCCTGCCCTGACTGCAAGTGCTTTGACGAACATCTACGGATTCTGCGTTATGATTGGTTAGATCTTCTGTCAAACTCCCGGCGAAGTAGTTCCAGGCAGGTATCGACCGTATCACTTCGCCAATATGATTTCAATTATTTCAAAAGGTCCTTACAGCCTACAACAGCAAAAGAAACAAAACCCACAACGACATTGATTAGATAAATCAAATATAATAACAATCAAATAAATATGGTAAAGGATAAAAACAACAAATTATCTCCATGCTTTTTTGCCACTAAATTACGTTTTATTATGTAGGAAAAGCACTTAGGCTACTCTCTCCCGCTCGCTTTCCCACTCGAACGCACACACATAACGTTAGGCCTAGTACGGAGAAAAAGCCTGACAAATGTCACTGCTAAATATTGTGGTATTCCGACACGTTTTTCACTGACATGCCCCTAATTCGTAAAGATTGGGTCTAAAAGATAATTCCGAGCTTCCCACTGGTATTTACGACTTTGTGGTGGCGTTCATGTGCGTTCAACTCATGCGATCTTTTCGACATATCTTGAACGCACAACAGACTCAGGTAATCGCATACTTTATCTCGCTCTCTCTCTCTCTAAAACTATTAATAACTGCATTATTCAGCTATCAATGGCTGCACCTCGTTACTAGCTCTAAAATGACGTTTTAAATTAGCAACGGAGGTTTGGGATTAGATGCGCAAGAAATTAGTCTTACACACTAGATCATTTTAGGGGTAAAAACCTGACAAATGTCTTGAAATAAAACATCTGAACACATATGAACAATATTTTGAGGTGTGGTAACCGTAGTATAAGCATAATAATTGACACCCGACCCGAGGTGCATTATTTTTGTAATAATTCAACGGTCCATCGTTAATTATCCCTTACATATCAACAGCTTTAGTATGTTAGTCAACACATAAAAATACATTTAGCCTACTTCTTTGAAATATGTCACTATTATTTTAAAAGTAATAGGCTACTTTAAATTGTACATTATTACAAAGTGCACTTTTTTATAAATGTAAAATAAAATAAAAAAAGAGAGAAAATCATATTTTATGCTGCTCATTATTTTAACCAATCTAGTGATTGTTATTTCCCTGACATTTTTTATTGCATACCAATCTCATTTTTCAATGTTGAGTTAGCCCCATTCATGTACATGCTGAGACACCCAAAAGACACCCAAAAACATTGGTTTCAGGACCCTTTAGAAATCAACACATTTCTGCAATTTTCAGCCATTTCTTTGGAAAGTAGCCTACATTGATATTATGTCAACTAAGAGATAAATGTATTATTTTTTGTGTAAGAACACATAGTAGCCTACCTTATCATTTTCATATAATCTACCTTTAAATGGAAAGACGAGTTTTATTAGCTTGCGCACAAAGCTAATCTCAAGGTCAAACCATTACTGAAAGATACTGCCAAAAAATTAAGTATGTGAACTACAAATAATAAATGTTTTTTGATTAATTTTACATTCATTTACAAATAACTACATCATAAATTGTTTTGTAGAGCAAATTATTTTCATAAATTAAATTTTTAATTTTATTTTTAAATTTTTTTTTAAGATGGGCTTAAATGGTACAGCACCACAAAACACATGCAAACTATAGCCAACAAGCTAACCTTGAATGAATAAATCTTAACATTTCTCAATGTGGGCACAATGAAAATTACTCTGTTACTTAGTCCTCATTATATTTAAGATCCATGTCTTTGTAAATCTTACAGTTTTACATTTTTTTTCACCATTACTCACTGTGGAACCATTTAAGCTCACTTTATGTGTTCCCTCTAATTACAAACTTTGATCAATTTTCTGAGTGAAAATGTTAAATGATAAACATTTCTTTGCATGCTTTTATCTTACAAACCTTTTACCCTACCTTACCTTACTTACTACCTTAATTTACCTAAATAAACCGAACTTAATTTACTTAATCTACCTTAACTATATTTAGATAGGCCTACAAATTACACACATTAATTCAGTTGAGATAGAGCCCATCTTGTCCTAAAGTTTCTTATGTATAACTAGGCATAACTTGAGAACCAAGCCGATGGAGAGGTCCCAGAGGGACCCTAACTTTCCCAACAGTCCCAAGCCCCTGGAACCATCTGGTTCCAAGATATTGCCACTTCCTGTCCAGCTTTGATTGGGTATAAGATTAGATAATCTATTGGGTCTCAGGACCCAATCCCAGTTGGGGCTCCGGACTCCGGGCATTGAGAGGTCTCACAGTGGGCTCCCTATGCCAGGAGTAGAATTTTGAAATTTTCACTTCCTCAGGAATTTTGACCGGGCATAACTCAGGAACCAAGCCGACCCACTAGGAGCCCCAGCTTGGCTTCCTTCTTGAGATACACCTGGTCAATGTTCCACATTTGACCAGGCATAACTCCATAGTCAAGCTGACTTAAGGCTCCATAATCCTGGCGTAGGGGGTCCACTATGGGACCCCCGTAAGCCCAGAGTATGGAGCCCCAACTTGGCTTGTCTCTCCTGAGATACATCCGGTCAAACTTCCAGATTGACTCCTGCTACAACTCCAGCGTCAAGTTGATTTAATGCTCCAGACCGCAGACCAGACCACCGACCTTTAATGCATTCTTGTCGTTCATTTACATGTTTAGTCTATAGGTTTGCGTGTTTGATCTATGTAAACTGGAATAATTTGATAACGTTTTATCTATATACATAGGGAAAGGAAAGGGAAGGTCTTCGCAGGGGATAGTTTACTTGACACTTCAGGGCTGCATTTTCGTTGTGTCTAGATGCAGGTCCTTCAACTCATCTAGATACGGCCTGGATCTGGCAGGCTGCGGCAAACCTCGGGATAAACAGAGAGAGACTAATCTTAGCGTAGACGCCATTCTTCTTATGATGTAGCGAGTACATCAGGTGTTATGGGAAGTGTTCTAGTCACTTAATCTATGCAGCCTAACAATTTACATGATTTGAATTATAGAGGTAGATAATATGTTATGTGTATGCAAGTTTAAACACATGTGTTTTTAGTCTAGATTTAAACTGACAGAGTGTGTCTGCTTCACGAACAGCGATAGGAAGACTGTTCCAGAGTTTAGGTGCTAAATAGGAAAAGGATCTATCCCCTGCGGTTGATTTTGATATTCTAGGTATTATCAACTGGCCTGAATTCTGAGATCGCAATAGACGTGAATGACTATAATGCATTAAGAGCTCGCTCAGGTACTTGGGAGCTAAACCATTTAGTGCTTTGTAGGTAAGTAGCAAGATTTTAAAATCTATACGATGTTTAATAGGGAGCTAATGCAGTGTTGACAGAACCGGGCTAATATGGTCATACTTCCTCATTCTAGTAAGAACTCTAGCTGCTGCATTTTGGACGAGCTGTAGTTTGTTTAACAGGTGAACGGAACAACCACCCAGAAGAGCGTTACAGTAATCTAGCCTTGAAGTCATGAACGCATGAACTAACTGTTCCGCATTTGTTATTGAGAGCATATGTCGTAGTTTAGATATATATTGATGTTATACTTATTTAAAATCAATACGTTTTTATAGATTGTGAATCAATCATGATGTGGGCTTATTTGGTACACATGCGGGCTTAAATGTTGCCAAAGTACCAATTAAGCCCATGTCAGACTTCTGACTTTATTCACAAAACATCTTAATTTTATATTCTAAAATGTACATCAACCAATTAATACATTTTCAAATGAGAGATAAATCTTGCATTTTAATATTTGAACATTTTCTTATAAACCATGTCAATATCTATAAAAAAAACCTCCTAAACTTAGATTTTGGTGGGCTTAATAGGTACCCTTACCCTACTTAAGTATGTTAAGAAACATAGTCATGAAAATATATATATATATATATATTTTTTTATTTTTGAGTGTACTGTCCTGAATGTTCTAAAATGCTGTATAATCCTGTATCAGTCCATCTCTTTCTCTCTCTTTCAGGCAGATGTTTTGTCTAGGGTTTAGGGCAGTGCTTCCAGAGAGTGTTTACTTCATGTTTCCTGTGGGTGCTTTGTGTCTCTCGAAGTGCAGGCGATGCACCGGGAACCTCCTCTTACTGGAACAATTTAACAGATAAGAGCCACACATTTGATGTTTACAATAAACGCCCAAGTAACTTATACTACAAGCAACATATAAGCTTTAAAAGGAGAATACATTTGGTGAAATCACTTTTTTGAGGCATTTTAGGTTCTTCATTGTGGTGCTCCTTCTTTGAATACCAATATTTCTACAGATCCTCTAGATGGCGCAACAGTTTCCTCAGTAAAGATTCCTAAGCGCTCCATAGTTTCACTGTAGATCATATGATCAGTAGGAATGTCTCCACATTATGCTTGCGGATGCACATGCTATCTAATAATCTAATCTAATAATTTTTGAATATAAATGGCTAATAGCTAAATGGCTAACTGCTCCACTCCAACACATATCTGTTTTATCAATTTGTATACTGATTTTTTTTTTTTTTTTTTTTTTGAAGATGTTGTTCAGAGTGTTATTTTCAATGACACACAGTCACTTCTGTTTTTTGCACCGGTTGTGCGTTGACAGGAAGGACTGTCGTTGATGTTAAAAAGCCCTCATGCTTTCTTCACTGACACAGGAGACTTCAGCAGGTGTTTTCTGTATTCAGAATCTAACTCAAAATCCATACACAAACCCAAACATACACAAGATGGCCATTCCACATGTTACAGGCAATCTATAGTCAGGCATTTTCTCTACTGCTACATCAGATCCAAGAACATATATCTCACACAGTAATATTTCTTTCAAAGTCTTTTCAAATGCAGCAGGACTTGGTTTATGCTTTGTTGAAAGTCTGGTAGCCAATCAGTGTCATTGGTGCAGAGCCAGATGTTGGATTTGTGTAGTGACCAGCTGGTTTGCATATAGGCCAGTTGTTAAATACTTGCCATGCATCCATCTTTATGAGCTTTTTCTGGAACATGTGCAATACCCTTGTATATTTGGTCATGTGTCCAGCAGCCTTGCTTTCGCTTTTTGTGTCTTAATATGTGCCAACGTACTGTTGACAGATTAGATTAATTTTCTCTGGATTTCACACATCTTTCAAGAATGGGGTCTAATAATGCCTCAAAAAAAGTGGTACATATGTACAAACTTCAAAAATCATTGCATCAATGCATTTATTTGATCAAAATACAGTAAAATCAGTAATTATGTGAAATAATATTTTTCTAATGTAATATATTTTAAATTTTTATGTATTCCTTTGAATTTTCAGTATCATTACTCAGTATCATTACTCCAGTATTTAGTTTCACTTAATTCTTCATTCTGATATGCTGATTTGATGCTCAAGAAACATTTTTGATTATTATAATTGTTGAAAACAGTTGTGCTGCTTAATATTTTTATGGAAACTGTGATGCATTTTTATGATGATTCTTTGATCAATAAAAAGTACAAATAACAACATTTATTTGAAATAGAAATTTTAATGTAAAAGTCCTTACTATCACTTTTGATCAACTAAATGGATCCATGCTGATTAAAAAAATATTAATTTCTTTCAATAATAAAAAGTCTTTCTGACCCCAAACTTTTGGTAATGTATTAACAAGTATAAATATATAGTGTATAGATAGATAGCTAGAAAGAGAGAGAGAGCGAGAGATCGTATAATACCAAACTCTTTTATGCTATATACACATATCCAAAAGAATCCTTAGGTAAAAATATTGCATAACCAATGAAAAGCATGTACTGTATTTGCAATCCTCTGGCTTTAAAGGAAAACAGAAATCAGTGAGGCACACATTTTTAGTCTGTGCAGTGTTCAGTCCTCCCCCTTCAACTCCTATAACCCTGCGACCAATGAGGAACTCTCAGCCTGTGATGTTAGGATCCATGCCAGCAAGTTCGGTGCCGACAGGGAAAACACTTTAAGAGCAGAGTCAGGACAGCAGGTCTGGACGTGCTCTCTGCACTGTGTCCCGCTGAATGACAGACGCGCTGCAGACGGACACTAATCTCTCCAGAGTTCAACTCAGCTGTCTGGGTGAGTTTGCTTTGACTCTTTATGTCTTCAGGTTAATATGGGAAGATGTTTAAGCAGTTTGAGTTCATCTGTAAGAAATGTTAATCTCACAGTCAGCTATTTGTTCAAATAGATCTGATGCACTTGAAGAGTGAGAACTTTCTCTAATCAAGTTTAGCATAGAAGCAAAGAGTTCTTTGTTTTAGAAAAGTTCTTCTGTATTACAAGGTGAAATGGTTATGCTGTGGACCAGTTATATGTAAAATATGCATTATATGTTTCATTATGTGTTTTAAAATAACTATAGTTTAACTGTGTTCCCAAAAGCAGTGTTGGGGAAAGTTACTTTTATAAGTAATGCAATACAATATTGCGTTGCTCCCTAAAAACGTAACTAATTGCATAACTTAGCTATTTTTCATGGAAAGTAATGTGTTACATTACTTTGTCTCACCTGGGCAGGCTTGCTTGTTTTAATAACAAAAAACTCCTATTTATAAGTTCTAATTTTGGCAACGAATAAGCCTGATTAAATACACAAAGCATATTTGTGTTATTTAAAGGGTTAGTTAACCCAAAAATTAGATTTCTGTCATTAAGTACTCACCATCATGTCGTCTCAAACCCATAAGTCATTCGTTCATCTTCGGAACACAAATTAAGATATTTTTGATGAAATCCGAGGGTATCTGAACCACACATAGGCAGCAACAGAATTGTACTTTTTGACGTCCAGAAAGGTATTAAAGACATTGTTAAAATAGTCCATGTGACTACAGTGGTTCAATCTTAGTGTTATGAAGCCACAAGAATGCTTTTTGTGCGCAAAAAAAACAAAACAAAAATAACTTTATTTAACAATTTGAGCCGTTGTCATATGCAGTTGACGTAGTGAACGCAGTACAGGCGGCCGTGTTTACGTCCGAATACCGGCTCAGTGTTGGCCAACGCTGTACACGTGAGCAGCACGACGCATGTGTGTGATGCTGGCGCTGGAGCTCGATAATGAGTTGGCGTTTAGATGTAGAACACAGAGTGCACACCAAAAAAGCAGCCCGAGAGTCCCTGAAAAGATTTGCTTCCAAACATACTCTGGTGCGTTTCAACTGAAATTTGAAAACAGCACAGACCAAGGACATCTAAATGAACCCATAACAGGACATGATGTCACAAGATGCGACCCTAAAGGACAGAATGCTCAAGCATACCTGTTTTTTTTTCTCATCATAGTCGCAATATTGCCCATTACAGTTCGGTACAGGCATCTAAACCGCGTCTCCTCACAGCAGATCTTTGTATGTGTGTGTGACGGAGGGATTCCTGATGCTGTTTTGACTCCTTTACACATTTTATAAGCTCTTCACGAGTTCAAAATACCATCATAGGCTAGGCACATCCAACGAGCGCATATAGCCCAGCACACAGCATTGTTTCGGATGTTCGGTAAGTTCCGTCATAAAATATATAGTAAAATATAGAGGCCCGCTTTCATAGACAGGGCTTAGAGATTAGGATTAGGCCTTAGTTCAATTAGGAAATTTAAGTAGCTTTTATAAACGTACCCTTGAATAAAACATTTCTGGTGTGCATCTTGAGACAAAACAATGACACTGACATTTTAAGATATGTAAGTGCAAGTTGCTTTCAGTAAAAAATGGCTATAATATGCATTTTAGTCTAGGACTAGCTTAAGCCTTATCTGTGAAACTGGGGTTTAGTCTTTAAAGCCGACCAATCAGGTTGTGAATGTATCCTTATGCCTTTAGGTTCGGTGTTAAAAATGCCTATGTGAATGCTAAGTGGACTAAATGTTTGTTTGTTTGTTTTTTTTGGTCCGGAGACTCCAGACCAAATGAACCAAGCAAACTGAACTACAAGTGGGAACACACCCTAAGTCACACTGTTAAAAAATGTCAACTGTCATTGCATGAATGAACATACTTTCAGTGTTAGTGGATCATGACTATAATTGATATGAATGTCTACATCTTTGGTCACACTGTAGAAAAAGAAAAAAAAAAGATTTTTCGAAGTTGTAAATTTAAGCTAATGTTTTACAAGAAAATACTTTTGAAGTCTTTCTACTTCAAAATGTCACATTTAATTCAATGTGTTATTCTTTGTGAACTATTAGTGAATTTACTTGTCATTTCTGAGTGAAAATTGTTTCAAAGTAAATCCACTTCATACATCCACTAAAAATCATTAAAAGGCATCGAGCAAATACGATGAAGAAAAGCTCCAGCACACTCATGCTTGCTTTGATAGTATTTCATGCAATAACAATATGACTAGTGCATTTTTAGGACACAACAAATACATGTATTTTGATGAACACATGAAATATGAGGATGTCCATAAACACAGTGTACTGTAAGAGTGTTTCATGAGGGAAAGTTTCCAATTCCACATTATCAAGCATATAATTACTCTTAATCAACATAAATGTGACATTTATTCCGGTCTGATCTCTTTGATCCAAATGCTGTGGTTAAATTCCCAGAACAGGAAAGTGTCCCAGTGAATGCATGATGTACAGTAAACAATGCCCATGAGAATGGATGAAGCCAGGGTTGTGTGAGGTTAATGAATAGACTTTTGCCCTTTATTAAGTTTATTATATATGAAGGGCGAGGTCTACTTTCCATAGCCCCTTCATGCTGATTCACATGTATTTTTCCTGAACTATGACTGGTATGATCAGGTTTTTTTTTGTTTTTTTTTTTATAGGTTCCCCTCCCTTCCTCTGTCTTCACCCTCCAGATGTGTTAGATTCAGTGCTTTAAATGGTCATATGCAGGTTTGGTGCTCTTGTTTGCTGGCTATTTTGTGTTCTAGAGCTGGTGTGATCAGAGGACAGTGACAGGCTCTTTTATATCTTATCTGTGTTTGTTCAGAATCCTGTGAGTGAAACAATGAACACAATTGTTTCCTCTTGTTATGTGTAGACAAATCTATACAAAGTGTTTGTGCAGCTGGCTGGAATTACGTTTAACAAGACGCCTCATCACCAGTGTGTGTTTTCTGACAGGATAGAGCATTTTTTTTAGTCTGATTACATTGCTTTACCTGAGGCAGAACCACACACCATACAGGGCATGTTTAACCCTCATCTTCAACTGTTTGTTGTCTCTAGAGGTAAAGTCATGTGAAACGACAATGCAGCATTTTTTTTTTTCTCTTAACACAGAATAAACAACAGTCTTCACCAGATTCTATAATTATACAACTCTATAGTCTCCGATAACACATAACAGATTTTGCTGTTATTATTTATCCAAAAGCAAAGGAAGCCAAAATGCTGAAACCATGACTGTGCCTCATTCTGTTCCCTAGCCCCCCTGTCAGGAATCAGAACAACACAAATTTGGATACATCACCAAGACAGGCAGTTGTTGTTGTCGACATTAATCCGAGGAGAATTATAAAGCCGTGTCTGAATAATTTGAAGCCCATCTTTCTTTATTTTCTGCATTCTTCTGGATGATTTACAAAAGTAATGTCCTGTCAAAAGCATTCACTCCTTGGTTAGTCAAATATACACAATTGTACTGTATTGTACTGTACTGAAGGATCATGTGACAGTAGCTATGTTTCCATCCACTTATTTTTATGTGCATTTTGGGATATCGCATAAGAAAATGCTGGATGGAAACGCCAAGATGCGTATAAATTCTAAAAATGTGCTTAAAAACGTATGCACTCAATGGATAACCGAACTATCAGTTTCATTGCACAGCATATAAAAATTCGGTTTGGTGGGGCCTAATTTATAAAACGAGCATACGCACAGATTTGATTTTAGAGTGTGCGTATGCTAAAATCCACACCAATATTCATATTTATAAAAACGGTCTTTGATGTGGAAAAGTGCTTAGCGTCATGCCAGGTTCTAAGCAGACGTACACACTTTTCCTTGTGGCAGAGAGTCATGTATTTGGAAATCTAAGCCATTCTTGCCCCTCGCTGTTCTCAAGTAAAGGATTTGGATGCTGACCGGTTCTCTTTTATATGTTAATGACATTAATTAGGCACCCCAAAAAGGCGGAGATCTGAAACCATTTAGCTGCGCACAATTTCAAAATCATTTGCGATTTTTAAAATTCACATCTGTATGCATGGTTTTTATCGTTTGTTCTCTGAATCACACGTACGCACATTTGAGAAATTATCGTAAGATCAAATGTAAGACGTTTTCTACGCAACATTTTATAAATGAGGCCTTTGGTTCTGAAACACCTGAGCCAAAGTCTGTCATCAGAGTGATTTGGTTTAATTCCCTCCCAGAAGTGTCTTACATCATGATTGCGTTCCCAAACACCAGCATCCGAACAAGCAAGATAACATGACACCATTTATTGTGTTTCATCTGCACGCTATGAGACGCAAGTCATTCAGTGTCTTCACTGATTGCAGCAATTTACATTTTTATTACAGATATTTAGCGCCAATTTCCTGGGAAGTGACAATTTTGTTCTCTTGAACACATGGGATGGAAACACTGCTTTATTCACAAATGTTTTATGCGGTATTCCAATTTTGCGCATAAGTTAAAATTACAAATTTTAATGGAAACATAGCTACTGAAGACTGGAGTAATGATGCTGAAAATTCAGCTTTGTCATCACAGGAATAAATTATATTTTAAAATGTATTGAAATAGAAAACAGTTATTTTAAATTGTAATAATATTTAACAATATTACTGTTTTTACTGTATTTTTGATCAAGTAAATGCAGACTTGGTAGTCATAGCAGACTTAGTTCAAAATATTTATTAAAAAAAAAAAAAAAAAAAAAATCGACCCTTAAACTTTTGAACATGTTAACTGTTCCTGCACTGTCCCTGACCATGGTCGGAGATGACGGGAGACTTTTCACTGCTCCAGGGCCGAAGTAGCTTTCTATTTAAACTTCGGGGTTAACTCCCTTTCCCTTCGTTCAGCAGCTATAGTGAGTAAACAAATTACAACTTGATTTGGTCCGAAGATTTATTGTTGTAGTGTATGTTAGATGTTAAAGTTTTGACAGTACAATCCAGTAAAGACTGTATGGATGGGGCAGGTATCTAGGATAAAGCCTGTTCTCTGGCAGCTCTGGTTTGTGCTTGCAAAGCTAAATTTGAATAAGCCACAATATTTGTAGAATAATGTCATTAGAACAGACTGAAGTAGTTATTATACTCACAATATTTCTCCACAAACACCTCAAACCTACTGTCAAACATGGAGGAGTGATGATTTAGCCTTGTTTTGCTGCCAAAAGACCAGAAGACCTTGCTGTCATCAAGTCACCCATGAACTCCCTCCTTATTGTAAAGTACCCAAGAGACAAATGTGATGTCATCTGTTTGATTGCCAAAGCTTAAGATCCCAAGGACACTAGACAATTCACTATTTAAGGGATAAAATAGTTAGGAATTTGCCATGAGATTGTCGTAGATAATTTCATACAAAATATTTATTTTTACACAGTTTTGCTACTAAAGGTACAGTAGTTCAAGCTACTGAAGAATTTAGTTTTCAAAATGGCTTCTGCATGATGCAAGACTTTTTTAACGCTCTGATGTGAATTGTTTCATTATGTTGGGATTGATTTGAACTTAATTTCACATGAGGCTGTTTTCCTGACAGAGAAATGTCATGCAAATCTGTAATCATGCTTGTAGTTCATTTGAGTTAACAGTTAATGAACCAAGAAACATCTGACTGTCAGTATGTGGCAGCCAGGAACAATGTTACAGAGAGCAGCAGTAGTGGTATGTGTGTTCTCTCATTCTTCGACAGTGATCTCACTCAGTTTAGGTCTTTAACCTGTGGTGAGGATGAGTAGACAACTGTGTGTGAATAGTTTACCTTGAACGCAGCTCCGGGAGGTGCATGGACAAACTCACTGAAAATTTTAGACATTTAGAATAGATTTGACAAGCTTTAGAGGGAATTGATCAGCCTAGAGTGAATGTAAGAGACCACATTTTAGAACTGTCCGTGTGAAATTTTTGTATTGATGTCACAATACAACTCAAATCTAGGGTTAGACTGTCCCTTGTGGGGGAAAAAAGTGTGCTTAATTGTATTGAATGTGGACTTGCAGTATACTTCAAAAGCACATGTAAATCACTGATTATTTTAGACTGTAGTTTTGATATTATATTTACAGACTTGTCAGTATTCAAAGACAATAAAAGTGATTATGAAATTGCATATAAAGACGTATTTAAGTCATACTTAAGTGGGTCAGAATCTAAAGTTCAGATGCATTTATTATAAATTTAAATTGTAATATATTTCAGTGCAATTAACAATCAGTTATTAACATGCGATAATTAAGTGTCTGAAAACACTAGGCCTATTCAGTTTGCACTTAAGTGTATTTGTTTTGAAGTATAGAAGTACTCTTTTAAAAGGTTTTTAACTGTTATAGCGCCACCTGTTGCCCAATCTGCAAAGAAGTTTGCATGCTTCTTTAGAATCATGTGTTGCATGTGCTCACCTACTTTCATGAAGTTTTACCTGAATCAGACATGAAAAGGGCCAATTTTCAGCCATTTCATGTGACTTGCCATAGAAATGGCATTTTATATCTAACAGTTATAGCCCCACCTATGGCCCAATCTCCATTAAAATTTGTTTGTTTAGAATTGTGTCGCATATACTCACCTAATGTCACAAAGTTCTGAGTTTTTGTTTAGGATTGATATTCTTTTGGGTACACTTGACCATTTTCTACATTTTTTTGATAATTATTGACCTAGGGAGTCCAGAGAATTGTGCTGCAGTGGTTTTATCGAGGTTGAGCAAAAACCTAGGACTACTTTGCAAAAGTAGTTTTTTCAAATAATCTCCAATATTTTACAAACGATTCGATTGACAGCAGTGGTCCTAGAGGCAAAGTTGTTCAGAATGAGGATGGTATGAATATTGTGTGCATGTGTGAAAAAAAAAAAAAAAAAAAAAAATGCATAATATACAATCATTTAAGCGCCTGATAATGCGATACTGCCTCCCCCGGTGGCAGATTTCTTTCTGTGAGGGCTAGAGACTCAAACAGGTCCAGCGAGTTTCATTCCAATCAGCCTCCATTAACCTTGTCCAATAGATGTTCAAACTTCATTGGCCAACAGCATCCGTGTTTTTCAAGATACGCAGATGTCCTCATAGACAATCACGGCACCTTGGACCAAGACACCACATGCCAGTTTTCAAGTCAATCAGACTGACTGTTGCATAGCTATAGCTAGTGATGGGAAACCGAGGCTTTCTGAAGCATTTGAGGCTTTCATCAAATTGTACCGAAAAACGGTTCATTACTCGAAGCTTTTAACACAGTGCGCATTAGCGACTTCTGGTGGCCAGACTTGTTTTCTCCACCATATCTAACAGATCATCGCGGAGCAGATCTACGGTTTGAAAAAGCATGTGACCAAAGCTTTGGAAGTCCATGACATACGGAATCACTCTTGTCTTGGATCAGTTCTATCGAATCTGATCTAATCTCATCTAAATTAATTTGTGACAATGAGACCACCACTCGTGTCATGTTTAGCCTGGTCAATGGATTCACATCATATTGATCAATAATATAAATTATGTGATACACCCCTGTGTAGTCACAAGGTATGTGTCTTTTGGTATTAATATTTATTATTTATACATTTATTTAATTATTTATGTATTTATTTATTTGACAAAGAGTTTATTGTACACTGAGTCATTAATTATCACTACTTAAGACTGAAGTTTTAAAAGAATACAATTGTTGCCACTAGAGGGAGTCCGTTGTGGGTTGCTATGGTGATGCGCGTGTGTTTACTTCAGACGCTACAAGCTGCGTTTGAGGAAAGCCACTGATCTTTTCTTGTGTTTACTACTTCTGATAATTCAGGTATATATTCATAAAAGAAATGAAAATGTGCCATTGCCAAATATAAACATGTCCGTTCACATTTCCTATGTGTTTTAAAACTAATAACTTGTTTGTGTTAAATGTCAAAGTAAGGGTAAAACGGTTGATTGTTATGATCGTAGTCAATTCACATGTAAATAATACATTTTATTTCAGTATGCACTAATTTATTAATATAAAAATGACTCAGAAAGTGTATATTTGTATATTTGTTCAGACTTAAAGTAGTGTGTATGTGTTATGAGAGTGACGGTGATCATTTTGTACAGTAAAACGGATTTCATTTTAAAAGATACTAATATAACAGTAAAGACTACAGATGTGTTAATGAGTATTTTGTGATATTGATAAGTATGATGATATGATGTCAATAAAGAGACGCTACAAGCTGCGTTTGAGGAAAGCCACTGATCTTTTCTTGTGTTTACTACTTCTGATAATTCAGGGGTTTTTGTAATCTGTTTACGTGTTCCACGCCCGGACTCGTAACAGATTCATGGAGGTTCCACCGAGATCAACATCCAGAGTGTGAAGCCAGTTTGGGATCCAGACTGTACGACGACGAGACGACAACACAAAGGGTTGCGTGTGACCTTGTGGCAGCTGCTGACGTCCAGAGAGCCAAAAGGGACCGAGCTGAGAGGAAGGCTACGCATCGCTAAGGGTTGTGAGAGGGTCTGAAGCTGGACAAGATGGCCGATGAAAGAAAGCAACTGGTTTGGAAAATCAAGAAAAGCCTTTATACACTGACTGCTGGTGAACTGTGTCAGATAGCTGAGAGCATCATACCATCTGCAGGTCAGGATTCATTCAACATATCCAGGGACGACGAAGAAGGTTGTTTTCAACTTCATCTCTTCATACATGCACAGCAAAACGTTAACAGAACTAGAAGATAAAGGTTACGCACAGTTACTGTTTTAAAAGACAGTATTGATGCTTATTCAGAATCGTGTAACTGTTGAAAGTGATCATTCTATGTATGATTTAATTGAAACAGATGTGTACACAAAAACACCTACACCAGTAAAACGAACACAAACACAATCAGCAAGTCCACACATGCAAACATTTACATCACCACTACCCATAAATGCCAATGGTGATACACAGTTTTTAGAGTATGAGAAGCTACTCTCTAGTTATGAGGAATTAGGAAGAAAGCTGTCTGAGTTTAAAATCCCATCTACCATTGGACGAGTAGAACAATCACCTCTCACAGAGCAGGGTAGCACACAAAATACAAGACACCTACCACCCATACAGTCTGATAGCATGTTGTACTTGAGATTTATCATACTTACCACGTAGAGAATTTAAGATATATGGGGGGCAGGTGGGTGACAACACGTCTGACATCGGATACAACAATTTGTGTAAGCAGATCGACGAAGGCCTCAAAGCAAACCACACAGAGAGTGAGATCATTCAAGCTGTTCTGCGCATAGAAACCAGGACAATTCAAAGAGATGCTCATTAACAAAGATGATTTAACTGTGACTGAACTGAAAAGTTTTCTGCAGTCTCACATGAGTGAAAGGAGCAGCAGTGAGCTTTTCCAAGAGTTGATGAGCACCAGACACGTGAGAATGAAACACCGCAACAGTTTCTATATCGTGTAATAGGACTGAAACAGAAAGTGATTTTCGCTTCCAAGCAGAGTAACACTAACATTGAATATGAGCCAAGAACGGTCCAGAATGTGTTCCTGCGTACTATACATCAGGGTTTCCTTCCCAAGTACAGTGACATAAGAAGTGAACTAAGACCCTTGCTAACAAACCACACAGTTACTGATGAAACACTACTGAAACAAGTGACAAAAATCTCAAGTGAGGAAAGTGAGCGCCAACGAAGATTAGGCCAAGCCATACAGCGAAAACAGACTCAAGCTCATAGCGCACAGATTGACTCAGGATCGGACGAGAATGAATCAAACACCAAAATGCAAAAAATAAAGAGCAAGACAAAAACCATACAAGAACTAAGCGCTCAAGTAGAAGCTTTAAAAAATACAATTGACACTTTGAAACAAGCTAAATGGCCATGTCACTGCTCAGCACAAATGGGAGCAGGTTCACATGCTGTACATAGACCAACACCAACAAAGAGAGGAGGACCATATGGGTGTCCGAGGTGTATAGAGGAAGGTAACAGCTCATGCAACCACTGCTTCATCTGTGGAGAAGAAGGACACCGAGCCATTGGATGCGGTAAAAGGGCCAGGGGGCACAAGGAATACTTACCAGACTACTGAACTGAGATTGTCAACTGGAGAAAGATTCCCAGAGAACAGAGTACATGAAGCCAATGCAAACAGTGCAGCCTGCTCTTCCGTGTGTCTAGAAAGACAAACTCGACAAATAACAGAGTAGCAGAGCTAATTGGAAACAAATGCTTGTTAAAGTGTAACATTAATGGTTATGCCGTGTCCGCCCTACTTGATACAGGTGCTCAGGTCAGTATCATTGATCAGACATGGAAAAGAACCTATTTACCCGATCAGCACTTACGACCTCTGAGTGAACTAATGGGGTCTAAACCTCTTCATGTCTTGGCCGTTAATGGAGATGTCTTACCGTTCGATGGATGGGTTGAAGCAACAGTAAACCTCCCTGGCAACAGTGATCCACAGTTAGCCATTCAAGTTCCTTTCCTGGTTGGTAAAATGGCTCTTGAGCGACCCATCCTGGGATTTAACGTCATTGAACAGCTGGTCAAAGGACAGACGACTGGTGCAAGTGTTCTCGCAACAATCACTACGCTGCTAAAGGGAGCCATGGAGATTGGAGATGATCAGGCTGAGGTGATAGTAAACTTCATACAGACACAAAAGTCATCTTGTGATACTGAGGCCATTGTCAAAGTTGGACATCAGGATGTTGTTATTCCTTCAGGTCGACTGGCACAGATAAATGTTCTATACCTGCAGATTTTGATTCGTCAGATCCTGTCATCTTGTTTGAGACCAATGTAGACATCCACAACTTGAGAGACTTGATCTCGGAGATGGATTGCTGGAAGTCTGTGGAAGACAAAAACCGTTCATTAGCATTCCAGTAGAAAATCATACCAGACATGACATTATCTTACCACGACGAACGACACTCGGGAGCATACAGTCCATTAAGAAAATTGAGACAGACCAAATAGCAGAACCAGTTCCTGTGGAAGTTAACAGTGCAGAGACCCAAGAAGGAACAGATAATAACAGTATTACAGTAACAGAGCATTGGGACCCGCCTGTAGATCTAAGTCACTTGACTGAGGAGCAACAAAGGATAGCAAAGAGGATGTTGTACGAAGAGTCTATGGCATTGCATACAACGATGAAGACGTGGGCTGTGTCCCAAGTTTACAGATGTCCATCAACTTGATTGACAACATTCCTGTTCAGAGAGCATACTCCTCAGTTCCCAAGCCACTACATAAAGAAGTGAGAGAGTACATCCAAGATCTCCTGGCCAGAGGGTGGATTGTGAAGTCAAAGTCCCCCTATTCTGCACCAGTTGTATGTGTCAGAAAGAAGGATGGAACACTTCGACTTTGTGTTGACTACAGACTACTTAACAAGAAAACCGTCCCTGATAGACATCCCCTTCCTCGGATCCAAGACCTCACTGACGTTGGGAGGGTATAGCTGGTTCTCGATTTTGGATCAAGGGAAAGCTTATCACCAAGGCTTATTGCGGAGGGATCACGACATCTGACTGCTTTCATTACTCCTTGGGGCCTCTATGAGTGGGTACGAATCCCTTCGGATTA
>JAOTNS010001813.1:0-71408 GCA_028476615.1 Culter alburnus
TATAAGATACATGAACAGAAACACATTACTGGATACACAAACAAACGTGCTTCCATGTATATCCATTTCATTTTAATATATTTTTTATATATTTCTGTCATTAAGATGACAATGTCTTGCTTTCTGAAAATTTGACAGTTATGGAGATCTGAGTATGAGATATTGTGAAATGGAAACTTGATCCATGCCATCATACTACTAGTAAACTACCCAAAACTGAAAAACAGTAGGAGGTCAGCTCTTCCTTAATGTTTTGCTTCATTAATATTATATAAATATTATAATTAAACTGGTCAAAGTTACAAGATAAATATCTTTGAATCCTGAATAAAAAACAACTGACTTGTCCTATATTGGAATATTAAAATGATAGCTTTTTGCAGCATATATTGAATTGCGTCAATTAAATGACTGACAGCAAGAATGATTAATATCATCAAAATATTCATCAATCGGAGATCCCTCATCTATATTTACTATTATTTCACTTTCTATGACAATTATTTCGCACCCATATAAACTACAAGAAAGCATATGATGATGAACAGAAAAATGATGAAATCATCTGCAAAAATAAATGTGCACAATGGAGAGGATGTAGCCCATGCAGTTTAAGTTCCGCTTTGTTTGACTATAAGTGAACTAGTAAGAGTCTTGAATATATTCTCTCAGACACAACAGTGAGAGTTGAAGATCGCTGAGACAATGGAGACAACAAAGGATCCTCATGAGGAGTTTGGCTGTTGTGTTCATTGCATCTGTGATCTGGACTATAACAGTAAAGTGTTTTAACTGTTTGTATATTATTCTGTCTGATGGAACGATACAGAATTTGAGGTTTACCTTGTTCTTCTGGTCTTAGCACATGCACAACAGAGGTGGACACATGCTGTACTGCGTCGCCACGTAGAGTTGACTGATCCAATATCAGTTTCAGGATGCACAAAAAAATCTTCCATGTGTGATGGCCGTTATGTAAGAATCACACAGTTCCCCTCTAAGAAACTCATGATTAGAGATCAACAGCGTCTGATGTTATATTTCTGTGTTTTCATTCTCTTTGACAGCTTTGTGACTGAACGAGGGAGAGCTCTGCTATGATCCTAGACAACCATGGGGTGAAGGAGAAAGTTGAGCAGTTTTTGTAAGTTAACTCACAAGTGTGTGAAACACACAAGATTATACAACAAAGCTTATAAAGTGTTAAGTATTTAGTATGATATTCTTGTAATCACTTTTTTTTTTTTTACACCAGAGTTAAAAAAAAAAAAACGCCAGACTTCCACGGCAAACCAGCATCATCCAGCTGAGCCACTCTGTCTCTACCCAATCAACTGAGTCATCATGAATCATGAACATCTGAAAGTAAACTCATAATGAAAACATATCTTGAAGTAGTTTACGCATTTTGAAACTATTTTTAAAGTCTAAGAGAATTGCTGTTGTATTTTGAAATAATTCAAGCGACGGTTAGTAAATTATATGTATTTAAATGAATATTTAAAATATATGTTTGTCGTCATACATATGATGTAAAGAAATTTGGCCGTAACAAATCAGTTCTTATTTATTCAATTTAGTCAGAAAGAATTATAGTGAATTTGTTTTAGAACAATTATTGAATAAATATTAGCAATATTATATTTCACACTGAATATATTCATTCAATGTACTGGAAATGGACTTGTGTCATGAACTCCTGTGTGAAGAAGAGTTGGGTAATCCAGGGGCAAAGTAAAAGTCCTGCCATTTTTATTTCCACCCACTGAAAGCATTAATGAATAATAAGTGATTAATTGAGTGATGATTGAGCATTATTGAAGACACCTGATGATAACACAGAATCACCAAAGGAGAAAATCACAATTTTTTAAGTTACCATCATCGAGGTCAGGGTTTGTTTTAGTTGAGCTCTTGACCTTGCCTTTTTTAGTATTAGATTTTCTTTGGGCAGTTTTAAAACTGCATTAAAACCAACCAGACAAGCAAAGTTAAAAGATGATCAGGTGTTGTTGGTTATGTTTTTACTAATCATTATTTGATCTGAATCACTGAACTCATTTAGAGCCCAATCTCTGAGTAGATTTCCATTATTGGTTACAGCACAGAAATCAGCTTATACAATACAGAATTTTTTTTTAAAAAAAGTTGTCCTTATCACAAAAAAAAAAAAAATCTTTTAGGCACACACAGACATCAGAATCAGCCTGTGAATCTCAACAACGGTGACAGCAATATCTGATCAACAGATCAACTCTGAACATTAGAAAACAAGCTACTAAAAAGTCACAGAAAAACAGCAAAATTTTAATAGTGAGATAAATGAAATTACTAAGACAATTTAGCTCATAATTTATTCATACGCAATGCATGATGGGAGCCATGGATGAATTTTGATTGGTGGCTCCCAAATGCACTGCAACATGCTCTATGATGGCCACCACTGTTGAGATTCACAGGATGATTCTTGATGTCTGTGTGTTTAAATGAGCTTTTTTTTTTAAACTCTTAAAAAAAAAAAAAAAAAAATTGTATTGATAAAGTTGATCTTGTGCTATAGGATCACAGTGCTGCTGTTATCAATAATGAATCTAACTCAGATATTAGGCTCTAAATGAGTTCAAATAAATCAAATAATGATTATGTGAAAATAACCAACACCTGATCATCTTTTTAACTTTGCTTGTCTGGTTGATTTCATGCAGTTAAACTGCCCAAACAAATCTAATATTAAACAGTCAAGGATCAAGAGCTCAACTAAAACAAACCCTGACCTCTGTGATGGTAACTTAAAAATTGTGATTTTCTCCTTTGGTGATTCTGCTTGTTATCATCAGGTGTCTTCAATAATGCTCAATCATAACTCAATTTATCACTTATTTATCTCATTAATGCTTCAGTGGGTGGAATAAAAATATGGCAGGACTTTTACTCTTTGACCCCTGGATTACCCAACTCTGAAGAAGATGTGATGCAAGTCTGAGTGAATTTCAGACTGATTTTGTATGAACAACCTGAAAATTTTTGTCAGTTGAATATGCAAAGAACAGTGCTCTCTGAACTACAAATAACAATACCAGCAGCTTCTGGTTTTGCATGTGGTTGATGTTTCTGAATGTGTGCAAGAGGTCCAGAATGAAGACACCTTTTCTATTTAGCATTTTATTCTTTCCTTCGCAGTTGTTTTGAAGACTATGCATGTATCCATCCTTGTTTGTACATTTCATCCATAATCAAATGTTAATTTGCATGAGCAAGTTGGTACGTTCTATGACTTGAGTGTTGACAGTGAAAATTCCTTTTTGATTTTTCTTGTCTTTAAGGTCAGTAAAAACCTAAAAACAATATGACCTTACCTAATCTACATTATATATTCAAAAGATCGTTGAGTTTCATTCAAACTAACAGATTTTTTTTTTTTATTTGTTATATGAAGGTGACAGTAAACCCTGTAACTAACCATGCAGCATACAATATTTCAATATGAAGTCAATGATACTGTTTCTTCATATGCTGCTGATTATGAAAATCTTAGGAAGACCCTAAATTTACAGATATCACACTGCTGTGATCATGAATTCTACGGGTTTGTTACATGGTTTTGCAGGACACTCTTACTTGTTAGAGATGCAAAGGAAGTCAATATCCTGTCTTGAAAATACCATAAAAGGACTTGAGTCTTGAGATTTGAGGACATCATGCACCTCTGCTTGAAATTTGCTCTAATGATGATACTTCTTGTGTGTATTATATGCAATTTGATACATTTGACTTGTTAGCAGCAGTCAACTGTAAGTTTTGGAATTTTTATCATTGGATTTGTATTTTACCAAGAGCTTTTGTACTGATATTATGGATCTGCTGATTTTAATTAACCTTTTTTTTTTAAATTCATACTCAGATTTTGCATTTAAGATCCATTTAATTCATACCAAAATGCTTCATAATCTAAAGCATGGTCTAACCAAAAGAAAAGTCTGTCATTGTCTACTTATTCTCATGTTGTTGAACTTCTTTAAGTCCAAAGAAGTTATTTTTAAGAAAGTCAGAAGCTTTCTGTTTCCACTGACATGCATTGTATGGACAAAAAGGATGTGTTAATTAAACACATTTTTTGTGTTATGGCCATTTTAACACATTTTGTGTAATTTTAAGTTGATCATGTGTATCATGAAAGAGAGAGAGAAAAAGAGAGAAACAACACTGTGTTCAACACAACATGTGTTAAATATCATCCAATCACATTGCTGCTAAGTCACTCCGCAAGCCGTTAAGCAGTAGCGCCCCTCTTTCTTCATCAGTGGATGACTTAACACACGGGTTCATGATTTTAACACAGTAAAATGTGTCAGTTGTTTGATTACAGCAGCACTGTGCTTCTACAGCAGAAGATCAGCTTTTACAATATAATCATGAGACCCAGAAAAAAAATCACATAATTATATTGTTTAGAGCATAAGAAACAAATTAAAAAATAACATTTTTGAAAAATGGACACCAGGACTAAGTTGTTTAAAAAATAACATGGCATGAATTGACATGTATAGGCAAAAACAATGGGATTTTTTTAAATTACCAATTAATTTTTAGGCTTCAGGATTGTTTTTAACCAAACTTTGTATAAAGATGATTCTCAACTATGTTATGAAAGATATAATGGAATTAATTGATATACCATTTTACTTTATGCAATATGTGGGTTAAATAGTCATACATGGATTTTCCCATTCAATACAAAGCATGTATACACTGTATCTAATTTGCATATTAATATGTACTTGGAGCAACATGTAATGAAAAAAGAAGTGTAATAATGGGAGTAATAATTGGCAACATTTTCATAATAATATCTAATAATTAACAGTAATATTGATATATAATTTCTTTCTCTATTCACTTGTTGTATCTCCTAAAATGCCTGATAAACATGATTTAATTCCCTGTGTCCTCTACAGAGGTCATGTGTGAAATCAATGTCCTGTTTCATAACAGAAAGTCATATTTCATAACAGAAAGTCATATAACATTATCCTGAGATGTTGATTAATAACAAACAATTTGAAAATTAATCAGATTTAAATGATAATTACAAAATATTATCATATTTCCATAAGAGTGCTAATTTTCATTTTCAGTCATATTTAAAGACCAAAAAGTTGTTGTTGTCATGGCGAAAACCTCTAAGAATTTGGTATCTCTGCAAGCCCTGAATGTGCTCTTTACAGGACATCCAGACTGTTAAAACATTAAAACTATGACATGATGTCGGAGAAAATCATTAAATATAATGTCCACTACAGAGGACAGAAGTCTATTCCCAGGTCCCAGGAGGATATAATCTAAAGGATTTCTCAAAAGTTGTTCTGATTTATTAAAAATTAATCTTTCTTTTAGGCACACACAGACATCAAGAATCAGCGTTTGAATCTCAACAACAGTGTCAAGCAACATATTCTGATTAACAGATCAACTCTGAACATTAGAAAACAAGCTACTAAAAAGTCACATAAAACAGAACAAAATAAAATCATGAGAATAAAGAAATTACTAAAACAATTCAGCTCATAATTTATTCATGCAGCAATGCATGATGGGAGCCATGGATGAATTTTGATTGGTGGCACCCAGATGCACTGCAACATGCTTTATTATTCTCACCATTGTTGAGATTCATATGCTGATTCTTGATGTCAGTGTCTCTAAATGAAAGAGACATTTTTATTATCATTAATCAGAACAACATTAAGAAATCCTTTGGATTATATTGAAAAATTTGGATTTTCTACTGTAGAATCACAGTGCTGCTGTAATCAATACGTAAATCTATCTCAGAGATGATTATTGAAAACATAACCCACCTGATCATCTTTTCTCTTTACTTGTCTGGATGTTTAACTCAGGTACACAGCCAAACAAAATTTACTATTAAAAAGTCAGGGTCAAGAGCCCACTACAGCAATCCCTGATCTCCATGATGGTGACTTGCATTGTGATTTTCTCCTTTGGTGATCTGCTTGTTAGCAGCAGATCACCTTCCTGACACATTTACTGTGTTAAAATCATTACACAATGATGTGTCAAAATTAACACAAGTCATCCACCGATGAAGAAAGGCGCGAACTAGCTTAACGGCTTGCGGAGTGACTTAGCAGCAATGTGATTGGATGATATTTAACACATGTTGTGTTGGACACAGTGTTGTTTCTCTCTCTCTCTCTCTCTCTCTCTCTCTCTCTCTCTCTCTCTCTCTCTCGCTCTTTCTTTTTACACATGATCAACTTAAACTTACACAAAATGTGTTAAAATAGCCACACACATCTGTTTTGAGAACTTGCTTTTACTGTATTGCATTCATTTTAACTGGTCAAAAAGCACATCTATGACACAAATTGTGTGATTTATGACAAATTAGTGTGTTAAATATTTTATGCCTGTGTTAAGAAGAACAACACACTGGTTGAGTTAAAAGTAACGCAAAATGTGTTGTCCTTAACTAGACACATGCACTCAAAAAATATTTCAGGCTAAACATAAGTTTTATGTAACTGAATTACATACAAAATTTCCATCCATTTGGATTACATAGTTTTTAAATAAACAAACTAATAAACTTAATGTGATTCATATTTGTAAGTCATATGTAAATGAAATAGGTAAGATTTATCTAATAGTATGTCCAGGCTATATAACACTGCTTAGTGTTCATGTGTTTGCGCACTACTGAGTTAAAGTACCATTGAAGCAGTGTCAGAGTTAATGAGATAATTAAGTGATAAATTGAGTGATGATTGACCATTATTGAAGACACCTGATGATAACAAGCAGAATCACCAAAGGAGAAAATCACAATTTTTAAGCCACCATCGTGGAGGTGAGGGTTTGCTTTAGTTGGGCTCTTGACCCTTGACTATTTAATGTTAGATTTTGTTTGGGCTGTTGTAACAGCTAGTCAAGCAAAAAGGAAAGATGATCAGGTGGTGTTGGTTATGTTTTCACATAATCATTATTTGACCTGATCTCATTTAAGTTCAATCTCTGAGTTAGGTTTACATTATTGATTGCAGCTACTCTGGCTATCACCAGACCAAGCTCAATTTAAAATTGAACATTGGTCTGGGGAGTTTGCTATGTATTTCCTACTGCACAAGAGGCGTGATCAACGAGCATTAGTCACGCAATTGGATAGTCCTTCAACCAATCCGATCAACGATCCGGGTGACGTACTTTGCAGAGCGATGCGAAAACTCCAGATAGGTTTACCCAGTGCCCAAGGAAGTCGACCGGAAGTTGAAGTCGGCCGGGTGCTGCCATCTTGTAGCAGAACTTCACTTGCGTTAGCATCCCCATTGACTCCCATTCATTTTGGCGTCACTTTGACAGTGAATAACTTTACATCTGAGGCGTTTAAAGACTCCATTTGTCCATTATTTATTTCCAAAGATACACGACAATGTATAAAGGGCTCCATTACCTTCTATGTTACATTATGGCCCCGTAGAAACAGTTTTTGTAAAAATAAGCTAACGATTGCGTCATAACCACTCGACTCTCTGTCGCACAGTACAGAAATTACCGTACAGACAGGAGGAGAAGCTCGCAGACAATCGGGGAGATTATCTTAATATGGCGTACTGGCGTTACATTTTAAAATACTATACAAAATAATTAATCAGAATACTTACTCCTGCTCACTCACGCCAAAACTCCCCGCTCAAGCTCGCCGTCTCTGCAAGATTAACGATGGCAGTTTGCACCACAGCTACTAGAAGATTTACATCTGTCAGACAGGTTGCGGACGTCATCAAGCTTAGTGTGAGTCTGCGCGTCAGAAACGGAAGTACTAAAAATCGCTAAAAATGGGCACTTCTCTCAATTGAGTTCCAATGGGGTCGCTGTGTCCATTTCTTTTACTGTCTATGGGTTTACCGTGTGTCTCAATCAGCTCCCTAGTTAAGTAGTCAGGGCACTGATCAGGGAATCAGCCACATTCACTTTCATGATATACTGATTCACGACCTAGGGACTAGGGAGCTGATTGAGACGCAGGTTTAGTTTGTATTGGTTTGTAGCATTGATCTGCGGTTTGCAGAAGCAGCAATGGCATCGAGCGATTTTTTGCAGGTTGTGCAAAAAACATGAAAGTGATCGGTATTTACACCCACTCGAGCAATTTGTTTGCTAACTAAAGAAATCATTCAGCATCGTCGAGAGGTTAAAAGGCGACTCTGATACTGTTCTGGTTCAGTGTAAATGAACGCGGAATATAGCCGCCCTAAACTACATTGTCATGACAACCAAAAGAATTCCAGTCAGCTCAGGCGGCGCGAGATTCAAGAAGCAGGGAGACGAAACATATAGAGCAAATAATAAAAATATTGTCTACCATCAAGGGGCATTGAAGTAAAAAAGTCCTGTACTCACATCGTGAAGCAAACCACCAAAATAACAGCAGAGAATCATTGTGTGTCATTAATCGCTGTTTGTAATCTTCCTATGAAGAGACTGTCGGATCAACGCTCTGCTACATTTCTCTCAGATGAGGTAAATGCTTAACACAATCGGGTCGTGCGAGAGGCGGGTAGATCAGATAGAGTTTGAAAGCTGCTTGCCGTCGCTTCTCTATCGTCATCGTGTTATACCCGCCAATAGCGAGCAAGGTGGATAAGCCAGTCTGTGATTGGTTCCCGCAAAAGCGTAACAGTGCAGCAGAAATGAATGCACGGGTTTCCAGACTGACGCCTGTTTCACACTGCAAGCGTTTGTACAGCGTCACAGCAGCGGCTCCAAGCTACATATAAAGTAAGCATTTCTTTACAAAGGCAGCTATAAATTTGTTTTTATAAGTTGGTCATTTATAAACTTGAGAGTCTTTAAAGTTTGTTAACATGGGGAGGTGTACAACATTCTCATATAAACGTAGTAAATACAAATAAATAAATAAAAGCCTCCTGTCATCCATTGCTGCACACGAATGAGGTAAGCTTTGTGTTTGACATCATCTGCCGCGTGCACATGTTTACAAGACAGCAAACTCGGCGAAAATAGCCAGCAAACTCGGGTTTAATTTGAGTATGCTTCAGTCTGTGTAATAACTAAAATAATGTTTATACATCATATTTTCTGGCTGGTTTACTTTAGTTTTTTTATAATACACCATACTTTAACCCAAACTGAATAATTAAAAACAAGTTTATATGGGTAAGTCTTCTATAATTATTTTTGGTTCTTAAGTTGTCGAGCGAAATCAAATCAAATCGCCGACAGATCAGGCTGGGTTTACCCAGACTAGATTGCAGTAGCATTGTGATTCAATATAATCCAAAGTTATTCTTAAAAGTTGTTCTGAATAAAAAAATAAATATTTTTCTTTCAGGCACACGCGGACATCAAGAATCAGCCTATGAATCTCAACGACGGTGACAAGCAACAAATTCTGATCAACAGATCAACTCTGAACATTAGAAAACAAGCTACTAAAAAGTCACATAAAACAGAACAAAATAAAATCATGAGAATAAAGGAAATTACTTTATTCATGCAGCAATGCATGATGGGAGCCATGGATGAATTTTGATTGGTGGCTCCCAGAATGCACTGCAACATGCTTTCTAATGGTCACCACTGTTGAGATTCACAGGATGATTCTTGATGTCTGTGCCTCTAAAGTGCATTTATTTTTTTTTTGATCAGAACTTTTGAGAGATTTTTCAGATTATATTGTAAAAGCTGATCTTCTGCTGTAGTCACAGTGATGCTGTAATCAATAATGTAAATTTAACTCAGAGATTGGGCTTAAATGAGTTCAGTGATTCAGGTAAAATAATGATTATGTGAAAACATAACCAACACCACCTGATCATCATTCTCTTTCCTTGACTAGCTTTTACAACAGCCCAAACAAAATCTAATATTAAAAGGTCAAGGGTCAAGAGCTCAACTAAAGCAAACCCTCATCTCCACGATGGTAACTTAAAAATTGTGATTTTCTCCTTTGGTGATTCTGCTTGTTATCATCAGGTGTCTTCAATAATGGTCAATCATCACTCAATTTATCACTTAATTATCTCATTAACTCTGACACTGCTTCAATGGTACTTTAACTCAGTAGTGCGCAAACACATGAACACTAAGCAGTGTTATATAGCCTGGACATACTATTAGATAAATCTTATCTATTTCATTTACATATGACTTACAAATATGAATCACATTAAGTTTATTAGTTTATGTAAAAACTGTGTAATCCAAATGGATGGAAATTTTGTATGTAATTCACTTACATAAAACTTATGTTTAGCCTGAAATATTTTTTTGAGTGTGGGTGTGGATAAAGATATATGTGGGTTAAGATATAACACAGGTTGTGTTGTTTTTAATACAACCTGTGTTATATTTTTAACACACCCGTGTGATACGTCATCCACCGATGAAGAAAGAGGCGCGAACTAGCTTAACGGCTTGCGGAGTGACTTAGCAGCAATGTGATTGGATGATATTTAACACATGTTGTGTTGGACACAGTGTTGTTTCTCTCTCTCTCTCTCGCTCTTTCTTTTTACACATGATCAACTTAAAATTTAACACAAAATGTGTTAAAATAGCCACACACATCTGTTTTGAGAAATTGCTTTTACTGTATTGCATTCATTTTAACTGGTAAAAAATAGCACATCTATGACACAAATTGTGTGATTTATGACACATTAGTGTGTTGAATATTTTAACACATTGCTTGTGTTAAGAAGAATAACACATTGGTTGAGTTAAAAGTAACACAAAATGTTAAGATATAACACAAGTTGTATTGTTTTTAACACATCTGTTTTAAGAGTGTAGCCTACTGTATATCTGTCCTGCAGATTCTACACAGAGAAGGACAAGTACTGCTCTGATCCAAAAGTATGTTGGATTCAACACAGACTGGAAGGTACAACCCAATATGAGATCTTAATATGATGCTTATCTATTGATTAAAAAAAAAAAAAACTCATAACATGATCATCTTTCCTCCAGGTCTGAAGAAGATTGAGGACTGAGACAATGGAGGCATAGAAGATGCCGCAAATCTATCTATGTATCAATCTATTAAAAACAGTTTGGTAACAGTTTGGACTGTGTTTATTACTATTTAAGCTGAATCATTAAAGAAATAGTTCACCCAAAAAGGAAAATTCTGTCATTATTTACGCACCCTCGTCATCATGAATCAGTATTACTTTCTCTCTTCTGTGGGATAAGTTACTGTAATAATACCTTTGCTTTTGAGTCCTTTTTGAGGTTGAAAGATTCAATCCCCATTGACTGTAACTGAATGGAGAAAAAAGAGATCAGCAAACTTATATTTTGTCAATTATAAGAGTATTTTCGTTTTGTGGTGAAATATTTTTCTACCTACTGAACATATTGTTACAGTAATAGAAATACAGTCATTTGCGCCATCTAGTGGAGAACAGCAACTAATGCACAGAGTAGGTCATGAAATTTATCAGACAAAGTGTCAACCCGAGTTTGACTCTGGGCCTATACAGTGGTTCTAAATGTCATTAAACACACACACACACACACAGTAACACCTCGTGCAGGTGTTGAAACTAAAGACAAATAAAATCTTCATCGCTTGCAAACGATAAGGCGATTCTGCAGGTTGTTTCAGTTGATTTTAGGCAAATATTCACTTTATCTTTAGATCTCTTTCTTGTCTGTTTCAGTTAACAGTTACTGTTTGACACATCGCTGTAAAGTTTAAATGATTCAGTGTCTGAGCGAGTTGCCCGAATGATTCAGACTCGTGAACCGGTTCGGATCGTTTTCAGGGTCACTAACCGACTCAAAAGCTTGATTCATTTACGAATTTCTCAGTCAAGTTTTACTGTTCTCGGTTTTACAAACGGCGTTTCCTCAGAAGATGGGACACTTGATCGACTACAAGGACATCAGCATGCTGACAATACACCACTTACCTACATGATGGTTAGAAATCTGGAGAGCAATTAATGAAGTTCACCACCAGGTGGAAGAAATGGGTAACCAAAGACGTGTAATATCCCTGCAGTGCAGATCTTAGCAATCTCGTTCTTCTAGCAGGTAGTGGCAAATAGCTTCAGGTATCTATTTGATGCAGTAAATGCACAATGATGCACAATGATGATGTCATAGTTCAATTTTAGTAAGGAATAACAAAATGTATTTTTTAAAAAAGGCAAACTAATTACAATTGGTATAAGTCTGATCACAAAAATAATATCAAGGAATATAAGTGTGAAGTTGTGAACCAAGTAAGTATGCAGGTTGTGGAAGTAAATCGATTTCAAAGTAAAAATGAATGTAGGCCTATAAATCAAATACTGAGGTATTTTTATTTGTAATATAACTCAACTTATTAAGTTTTAGTCTTCTTATAGAAGTTTGAAAATCAGAGAAGGAAAAGTATGCACCTGGGGCAGAAACATAATTTCACTTTCAATTTCAAGTCAAAAATTAAGAAGAGAACTAAAGGTAGGTTAGGTTATTTTCGGAAAGGCTAGCGATATCCCACCCTCCCTTCAGAGCGTTTCTAAAATCACGCCTCCTCCAAAACACATGAATGCGTACAGCAAGGAGCAAACAAAAGCATAACGAGACGGCGTTAAACTACCTTATGTCTCAATTCAAAGCACATAACATTACAATAATAATGAACATGCAATGGAACGTTCGATTGACTGTCGCTTCTTGTTAGAGTATATTCTTTGATTGCAACACCGCCGCCCAGCAGCGGCCCTGCGTTTCCATTTTGGGGTGAAAGCGAGTCGGCACTCCACTTATATGGCAATATCAGCTGCTTTGTTAAAAAAAAACGTACATTAAAGCTGAAATCCAACCTGAATGATGAAAACACAGAATAAAATACTATCACTAGTGATCATCAAATCCTTTTTACAGTTCATTTTACACACTTTGTGTAAAAGTCTTCCTTTTTTTTTTTTTTTTTTTTTTTTTTTTACAAAACCTTTGCCAGTCAGTTTGGGTTCAAATTCTTTAAAAGGCTTATAAACACTTAATTTCAACAACATATGAAATTAAGGACATGCATCAGAAAAATTGGGAATGTTGGACAATAAATATATGAATATAACAGCTTGATTTTGCAGTGTTGTCTAATGTCCGTTAAAGCAAAAGTGTCCAAAAGTGTGAATTATGTGATAACGGACACAGCAATGCATCATGTATTATAAGATCATTATGTTTGTAGCGTGATCCATTAAAATGTACAATATAGCCTATTTCAATTACCTGGATATTATTACTATTACTCCACTAGGTCTAAAATATATAGTTCGCTTTAAACATGATGATCTTAAATTTATTAATTATTAATTTAGGCCTACTATTAATAAATTTGTGTGTAAAGTTGCATAAAATTGAAATATTCAATAATAGGCTAACTACGTTACCTCAGATGGATGAATGGTTGGATTCCACAACTGGTAAAATAAAACATAAATAAGACAATACAACATTTACTGTAGGAGCCATACAATTTACTGGTGACTTAATTTAAAAAACTGTTCTATTGCGCTTCTGATTTGGCAGTGAAATTCGCCGATTTTGGGTGCGTAAGATGTGAAGGATTCTATGGTCCAAGTTAGTATTTTCAGCCCATAATGGTGGCCGCGCTACCAGAGCGCCATCTAGTGGCTGCCCAAAAAGTATCAAAGTGTCGCTTCTTGGGTTTTAAGCTCTTTGCCTAAAATCACGTTTGCCAACACCGCCTACCTGACCTCATTTCCCAATTATCAAATGGGAAAGTACCGACTTCAGGGTTAACAACAAAGGAAAATAATGGACAATGGTGTTTTTTTATAGGAAAATCCCTGTTGAAGATATTTTTTGAGGCTGGAATGTTAGGACCAGCATAAACCAGCTCAAACCAGCATCCCAGCTTCAAAACATACTAGCATATGCTATTTTTTTCAACATCAGGGAATAAAGGAAAAAATAAGGCACACACTCAAAATATTTGTAATACCACACAGTGTATGTCATTTCAACTTGATTTCTGCAGTTAATGTATAAAAGATGTAAAGGTTCTCAGACATAAACACGTTTATATCATTCTGTGTCAAATCAACCAAATTTCAAAAACGTTTTTTATTTTGTTAATATTTTTTTCTGAAGAACAAGAAAACAAGTATAAATGAAGAAGAAAGCCAAAATATTAACCTTTTCACATGTAAGTTTAAAATATTCTAGCTGACCCCCCAGCATGAGTTTTTTATGGCACCCTTATTTTAAAAAGTTTCACCTTATTATTTCCATGGTGAAGCATCATGCTTGTCATGTGACACACCGCAGCCACAATATATGACAGATCCCAGGTAGCCAAAACAGTTTGGCCCAATAATGGTCCAGATCCGGCAGAACGGAAGAAATAACTCAACCCGGTTGCGGTTGCCAGACTCGGGATGGACGTGGGATGAATGACGCCCCAGAATCGGCCCAAATACACTGGCACATGTCCGGCTGCCAAAACTGCCAGCATTGGGCCACAAGCACACCGACAAGTATTAAACACTTAGCCGGTACTGGCCCAAATCTGGGTACTAAAACTGAGCCAACACTGCCGGCACTGGGCCACAATAATGGCAACAAAAATACTACACTTAGCCGGTACTGCCCTTCCGGAAAGAAAACATACTTCCATATATTTACAATCAATATATTATATGTTGCAAATATACTGAATAATATGAAAATTTCAATTGTGTTAATATATTGCTAATATATTTACTCAAAGTTGAAAGTTTCTAATATAAAAACATTCAAAAGAGTGTTGGGACACTGATAGACTGCAAATACTTTGTGCTTGTTTGAAACTAAATAAACAAAAACAAAAACAAAAAAAGTAAAGTAGTTCTATTACTGCAATACAGTTATTGCCTTTTAAAATAAAGCAACATGCAGCACACCATCAGTGTTTCTTGGTCTTCTCCTGGACTGAAGCACAGGATCTACTCTTCAGCACAATGGTGACCCAAAAAACTCAGACAATAGAAACTCTTTAAACACATACAGGTCTCTGAACTGGAATTAAAATAAAAATTACACTAATAAATAACAACATTGACAGGAAAAGGATATTATGCTTAAGGTTAAAGGTCACTGCTACATACAATTTACCACATTGTAAAAGGAGACCCACCACCAGGTCCGGGTCTGTATGGCCATATTTCACCCAAAATCAGACCAGCCATTATGCTCTAGAATTGGGCCGAATGTGGCTAAATGTGCCATGTCTCAGTGCAAACTGGGCCAAATCTGGCAAACATTAGTGGGCCAGAGCTGGCTCACTTTTGGTCAGCTCCTGTCATAACACAGGCAGTTAAATGACTGATAGCAAGGAATAAAATGAAATATCATCAAAAGATTCATCAAACAGGGATCCCCCATCTATATTTACATAGATTAATTTAGCAGATAACATTTATACTTACTATGACAAATGACTTCACTCCCATATAAACAAGGAAAGTACATGATGATGAAACAGAAAAATTATGAGATCAGCTACAAAATAAATGTGCACAATGGAGAGGATGTAGCCCATGCAGTTTTTTTCGCTTTTGTTGACTATATAAAGTTAACTAGTAGAGTCTTGAATATCTTAGACACCCAACAAGTGAGAGTTGAAGATCGACTGAGACAATGGAGACACAAAGGATCCTCATGAGGAGTTTGGCTGTTGTGTGTTCATCCATCTGTGATCTGGACTATAACAGGTAAAGTGCTTTTTGGATATTATTCTGTCTGATGGAACGATACAGAATATTGAGGTTTACTTTGTTCTTCAGTCTCAGCACATGCACAACAGAGGGTGTACTCATGCTGAAAGGCCGTCTCCACAGTAGAGTTTACTGATCCAGTCATCGGTTTCAGGAGGCAAAAACAAAATCTTCCATGTGTGATGGCATCATGTAAGAGTTCCTCTCAGAAAACATGTGATTTGAGATCAACAGAGTCTGATATTATATTTCTGTTTTCATTCTCTTTGACAGCTTTAAGACTGAACGAGGAGAGTTCTGCTATGATCCTAGACAACCATGGGTGCAGAAGAAAGTTATGCAGTTTATGTAAGTTAAACCCAACAAGTGTGGTGAAACATAACAGAATTTTTGTAACATTAACTTATAAAGTGTTCACATTGTTATGTATTTAGTAGTATCTGTATTCACATTTTTTAAATTATTTTTTACAGCAGAGCTCAAGAAACAAACGCCGGACTTCCACTGTATAACCAGCATCATCTATCAGTGACACACTCTGTGAGGATCTACCCAATCAACTGAGAGCTCATGAATCATGAACATCTGAAAGTAAAGTCATAATGAGAAACATCTTGAAGTAGTTAATGTGTTTAGAAACCATTTTTAAAATTTAAGATATTTCGCTGTTGTATTTTGAAAATATTTAAAACGAAGGTTAGTAAATTACATGTATTTATATTTAAACTGAATATTTAAATATATGGTGTCATACATGTAAGGAAATTTGGCAGTGACAAGTCAGTTCTTAATTTATTCAATTTGAATTAAGAAACTGAATTATGGTGAAACTGTTTTATAACAAATGTTTTTTAAATAAATATTAGCATATGTTATATTTCACATTGAAATATATTTCACTCAATGTACTGGAAATGGATTTGTGTCATTAACTCCTGTGTGAAGAAGTGTGACGCAAGTCTGAGTGAATTTCAGACTGATTTGTATGAGAGCAAACCTGAATATTTTTGTCAATTGTATGTGTAAAAGAACGAGTGCAATCTGAAACTACAAATAAACAATGATCAACAACTTCTGGTTTTGCATGTGGTTGATGTTTCTGAATGTGTGCTGAAGAATGAATTCTGGAATCCACTGCTGCTTCAATACATATCTTTTGAGTTATTAATTAACATCTTTCTAAATATTAAATTATTTTAATGACTTCATCAACTTATGTTAAATCATTTATTTTCCTTTTCAAACACTAGAAAATAATTTTGAATATTGTCTGTACCTCTCACTGAGAGAAAAGTACAATTTATCAGTATGCTTTGAGAAACTTTCCTGTTTATAGCTGGAGCCTGGGCCAACTTCAGCCTTGAAGAAGCTGTGAATCACGTGTATCTGTGTATGTGCGCTAGTGTTCTGTGTGTAGTTCCTGTATTGGTATCAAAGGACAGCCGGCATTTGGCTGGAGACCAGCAGACGTCATGTCATGAGTCATGACCCAACAGGATATCCAGTACCTAAATCCAGGGTCCCCTTGTCAGCATCCTGACGAATGGAGATATGCTTCTGACTATCTGTCCATGTCTACAAGGTTCCTATTCGTCTCGTTTATTTTTCTTAGCCAATCAGAATCATTTTAACCTTAGTAATGACATAGTTAGTGGACTCTGTTAGAGTATAATTGTTGTGGAAATGTGAATGTACACAGAGCGGTATACAAACTCCTTCTGAGACTTGAAACTGGCTTCTGCTGATGAAACTGCAAACTATTCTTCAGTAAAATTTTCTTCAATTTATTATTTTTTTTAACTCAGGACACTCTTACTGGTTAGAGATGCAAAGAAAGTCCATATCCTGTCTTGAAAAATACCATATAAAAGGACTTGAGTCATTCTAAACAGAAACTAGCCTGCAGACATCTTCTTCTTTTGGTTTTCTGAATATTTTACGCAAACATCATGCACCTCTGCTGGAAATTTGCTCTAATGATGATACTTCTTGTGTGTATTACTGCACTTGTTAGCAGCAAGTCAAATGTAAGTTTTGGATTTTTTTTATTGTTGGATTTTGTACTGATTATTATGGATCTCATTTTAATTAACTTTAATTTTTTTTTTTTTTTTTTTACATTTATACTCAGATTTTGCTTTTAAGATCCATTTAATTAACACCAACATGCTTTCATAATCCAAAGGCAGAGTCCACCAAAAATGAAAATTCTGTCATCTTCTACTTATTCTCATGTTGCTGACCTTCTTCTGTGGAAGTCAAAAGAAGCTATTTTTAAGAAAGTTAGAAGCTAAACAGTTTCTGTTTCCAATGACTTCCGTTGTATGGACAAAAATATACAATGGAATTCAATGGGAAACGAAACTTGTTGATTATTAGCCTTTTCATTTTATTTCAATGGTACTGTATATCTGTCCTGCAGATTCTATACAGAGAAGTACTGATCTGATCCAAAAGCACGTTGGATTCCAGACTGGAAGGTACAACCCTAATATTAATATGACATCTTAATATGATGCTTATGTATTGATGTAACTCATAATATGATCATCTTTTCTCCAGGTCTGAAGAAGATTGAGGACTGAGCCAATGGAGGCCTAGAAGATGCCGCAAATATAATCATCTATTAAAAAAGAACAGTCTGGTAACAGTTTGGATTGTATTTAATCATATTTAAGATGAATCATTAAAGAAACAGTTCACCCAAAATTCTGTCATTATTTACGCACTCATGTCATTACGAATGAGTAGGCTATTACTTTCTCTCTTCTGTGGGATAAGCTATTATAATGACGCTTTTGAGTCCTTTTTGAGGTTGAAAGATTCAATCCCCATTGACTGTAACTGAATGGAGAAAAAAGAGATCTGCAAACTGATATTTTGTCAATTATAAGAGTATTTTCGTTTTGTGGTGAAATATTTCTTATATTGTGTTACAGTAATAGAATTTAAATTTATCAGTCGTTAAATTTATCAGCCAAATAATGTGAGTTACTTGAATAGCAACTAAAATGCTATGGGATTCATAAACAGACAAAAACAGAAATAAACATGAAGCAAGTAACATCTGTACACACATCCCCAAACAAGGCGTTAAAAAAAGACATTAACATGACAGATTCTTAAAAAGAATCTGGTACTTTAATAGTACTTTAATAGGCCTATACCATGGTTCTAAATGTTATTAAACACACACACACAGTAATGCCATGGTGCTTTTAGTGTTTTCGTGTACTGTCTGTTGTCTGTTTTCAGTTAACAGTTACTGTTTTACATATTGACACATCGCTTTAAACGCGATTCAGTGCCTGAGCGAGTTGCCCGAATGATTCAGACTCGTGAACCGGTTCGGATCGTTGTCAGGTTCACTAATCGACTCAAAAGCTTGATTCATTTACGAATCGGTTATCGCCAGTTCTGATTTGTCGTGATATCTAAACAGAAAATACAGGAGAATGATTACTGAAATATTGTGAGAGGGAAATGATTCTATCATTGGCAATGTATGTAGACAGACAGGGATTTATCAGACAAGTTTTACTGTTCTCGGTTTTACAAACGGAGCTTCCTCAGAAGATGGGACACTTGATCGACTACAAGGACATCAACATGCTGACAATACACCACTTACCTACATGACTGGTTAGAAAATCTGGAGAGCAATTAATGAAGTTCACCACCAGGTGGAAGAAATGGGTAACCAAAGACGTGCTATTTATGAATATAACAGCTTGATTTTGCAGTGTTGTCTAATGTCCGTTAAAGCAAAAGTGTCCAAAAGTGTGAATTATCTGATAACGGACACAGCAATGCATCATGTATTATAAGATCATTATGTTTGTATAGCGTGATCCATTAAAACGTACAACATAGCCTATTTCAATTCAGACCTAGATATTATTACTATTACTCCACTAGGTCTAAAATATAGGCCAGTTCGCTTTAAACATGATGATCTTAAATTTGCTTTTAAAGTTGCATAAAATGGAAATACTCAATAAAGTAGGCTAACTGTTACCTCAGATGGATGAATGGTTAGATTCCACAACTGGTAAAATAAAACATAAATAAGACAATACAACATTTACTGTAGGAGCCATACAATTTACTGGTGATTTAATTAAAAAAAACTGTTCTATTGCGCTTCTGATTTGGAGCTACAACATTTGCAACTGCTTTTTATCACTTAAAGAAGCACCACAATTTAGTGTCTTCTGTTATTACATAGCGACCACTATAACTTCTAAACAGACATTTAGAAGTTTATTTTAAAATGTAAAAAGACTATTGAAAATAATATTTAAAAAAAAAAAAAAAAGCTGTAAACGCTTGCATTTTTTTGCAAGACTATAAGTGTGTCCCATCGGGCAATCAAAAGTTCTGCACACACTTGCGGTCTTCACGCCCACTTGAACACTTGGGCCAAATACAGGAAATGCGTCATGTAAGTAGACAAGTGGTCAAGTGCAAAGACCGCAAGTGTGGGTATTTGGACAAGGCTTTTGCCTAAAGTCACGTTTGCCAACACCGCCTACCTGACATCATTTCCCAGTTAGGCTACATAGGAAATTACCAATTTCATAACTAAAAAAGAATGGACAATTGTGGTTTTTATAGGAAAATAAAGGACAGAATAAGGCACACACGCAAAACTACTGTACAACACAGTGTAGCCTATGTCATTTCAACTTGTATGTGTATATAAAAAGTGTAAAAGTTCTCAGACACTCTTCTAGATCATTCTGTGTCAAATCAACCAAATTTCAAAAACTTTCCCGGCTCAAATTTTTGATTTTGTTGATATTTTTTTTCTGAAGAAAGACAAACAAAATGAAGAAAGCCAAAACATTAACCTTTTCACATGAATGTTTAAAATATTCTAGCTGACCCCCCAGCATGAGTTTTTATTTTAGAAAGTTTCACCTTATTAGGCTTGTTTGAGATGCACCTCGCCTCGCCTGAAATGTAGGTGAGAGTAGGTGGCTGCAGTGAGAGGTGTGAAAAAAGTGCAGCCAAGACAGACACCTATGAGATCAAGGCAGATATCGTGGGATTCACAATCACGCGCGGTGTTTGCTGATAAACTGGATGTAATTTAAGTTCTGTAGCTTTTATATGAAAATAAATAGCCTATAATGAACAAGACACTCAAGTACTTGTTATATATTTCCATTCGAAAGGCGTGTGTATCAATCATTTTTATTTTAATTACAGACATGTTTTTATATTCACGAGTTCACATATCCATATAATTAAATAGAGTAAAGTTATGCGTATTTGGCGTGCTGTCCGGCGAGAGGACTCGGAATTTTGGCCCGAACCCAGAGTACTCCCCCCGGTGTGGTAAAAGTAGATAGAACTACGAGTGAGGCGATGGGGTGGAGGAGGGATGCTGATAAACTCTCAGATGAACAGAAGTCAGTTGGTTGAGTTGATTAACTGAATGCTCTCCACCTGTGCTAATTAGGTCAATTATCTGAACTTGCTCCTCCCGAATTTTGTTAATAAAACATCATACAATCACATAACCCATGGAGAGATCGCACTGTCAGAGATTTTGGGAATATTCACACATAATCTATACACATAAAATTAATCATATTAGTGTTTTAAAATCAAACATTTTAAAGGAGATCAATACATCAAGGTTGTTTAAACCAATAAGCATTAAGCCATGTCATCAGCAAGTGTATCCTCTGCAGTTCGCACCTGCCCGCTCCAAGCGAGACACGAACCCGGACGCTCTTAACAAGGAGGCTGTGAAACCAGGCCTAAGAGTTAAAGGTGCCCTAGAATTAAAAATTGAATTTATATTGGCATAGTTAAATAACAAGAGTTCAGTACATGGAAATGACATACAGTGAGTCTCAAACTCCATTGTTTCCTCCTTCTTATATAAATCTCATTTGTTTAAAAGACCTCCGAAGAACAGGCGAATCTCAACATAACACTGACTGTTACGTAACAGTCGGGGTGTACGCCCCCAATATTTGCATATGCCAGCTCATGTTCAAGCATTAGACAAGGGCAGGGCGTCTGGATCTGAGCACAGCTGAATTGTCAGACTTGGTAAGCAAGCAAGAACAATAGCGAAAAATGGCAGATGGAGCAATACTAACTGACACGATCCATGATAACATGATATTTTTAGTGATATTTGTAAACTGTCTTTCTAAATGTTTCGTTAGCATGTGCTAATGTACTGTTAAATGTGGTTAAAGTTACCATTGTTTCTTACTGTATTTTCATTTTTAAACACTTGCAGTCTGTATAATTCATAAACACAACTTCATTCTTTATTTAATCTCTCCAACAGTGTGTAATGTTATCTCGGAGCACTAACAAACTCATTCAGAATCAAATGTAAACATCCAAATAAATACAATACTCACATAATCCGACGCATGCATGCAGTATGCTTTGTTTATGCTGTTCAAGGCAAGCGCGAGCTCCGGGGGCGGGGAGCACGAGATTTAAAGGGGCCGCAACCTATATATCGGTGCATAGTTAATGATGCCCCAAAATAGGCAGTTAAAAAAATGAATTTAAAAAAAAATCTATGGGGTATTTTGAGCTGAAACTTCACAGACACATTCAGGGGACAACTTAGACTTATATTACATCTTGTAAAAAAACGTTCGATTGCACCTTTAAGAATTAAGTTTCTGTAAGAGTAACCCAGCTAACAGAATTTTATTATAAGAACGTTCTCTAAATATTCAGTGTTGGTTCTGGGAACATTAAAAATGTCCAGTTTTATTGACGTTACAGGAACGTTTTTATAAGGTATAATGAATAATTGAAAAATCTGTTAGCTGGGAAGCCCCTGAATAGTAAGATCAGATTGGAAAGCAAGATAAAAAAAGAGAGTTTGATAGGTGAATACAGTTCTGGTGCAGATCATTAGTTCTTGATCAACCTTTAAATAAGAACATAAAGATACAGTGACATATTACTGCATATACACAGAACAAAAAGTGCTTTCATGTAAATCCAGTTCATTTTATAATATATTTTAATGCATTCATTTAATTTGTATATTTTTATTTTTGAAAATGGCCTTTTTAGTAGTGAATGTGTTAAAATCTGTCAGTAAAGAATGACAATGTCTTGCATTTCTGAAGAATTTGACAGTTATGAAGAATCTGAGCATGAGAATATTATGAAATGGAAAAACTTGACCCATGCCATCCCACTGACTAGAAAAACTCCCCAACAAATCTGTTAGGTGAAGAAACAGTACGTCATCCCTTCCTTCCTTTTTTGCTTCATCTTTTGCTTTTTTTGCTTCATTTTGCTTATCATTGTCAATGTTACAAGATAAAATATATTTGAATCACTGGAAAAAAGAAAAGAAAAAAAAAAGTTTGATACAATGGCTTGTCCTATTGAAATATTTAAAATTGACAATTTTATATCAATTTATATCAATTAAATGACTGACAACAAGATTAGAAATTAAATATCATCAAAAGGTTAATCAAACGGAGATCCCCCATCTGTATTTACATATATTAATTTAGCAGATGACATTTACACCTACAATTTAGATCTAGAAGGAAAGTCAGATGGTGACGAAACAGAGCAATAATGAAATCATCTATAAAAATAAATGTGCCCGCAAATGGACAGGATGTAGCCCATGCAGTTTATGTTCCGCTGTATTGACTATTTAAGGCGAACTAGTAAGAGTCTTGAATATATTCTCTCAGATACAAGAAGTGAGAGTTGAAGATCGACTGAGACAATGGAGACACAAAGGATCCTCATGAGGAGTTTGGCTGTTGTGTTCATTGCATCTGTGATCTGGACTATAACAGGTAAAGTGCTTTAAACTGTTTGTATATTATTCTGTCTGATGGAACGATACAGAACATTGAGGTTTACCTTGTTCTTCTGTCTTAGCAGATGCAGAAGAGAAGTTTATCACATGCTGTACTCAAGTCTCTACAGCAAAGTTGACTGATCCAATCATCAGTTTCAGTATGCAAAAAAAAAATCTTCCATGTGTGATGGCTGTCATGTAAGAATCACAGTTCCTCTCTAAAGAAAACATCATGATTAGAGAGCAACAGCATCTGATGTTATATTCTGTGTTTTCATTCTCTTTGACAGATTTGAGACTAAACGAGGAAATTTGCTATGATCCTAGCCAACCATGGGTGCAGAATAAAGTTATGCAGTTTGTGTAAGTTAAACCCAACAAGTGTGGTGAAACATAACAGAATTTGTTACAACATTAACCTATAAAGTGTTCACATTGTTATGTATTTAGTATAGTATTCTTGTATTCACAATTTTTTTATTATTATTTGTTTTGTTTTACAGGAGAGCTCAAAGAAACAAACACTAGGCTTCCACGCCACCACCAGCATCATCTATCAGTGAGCACACTCATGTGACAGGATCTACCCAATCAACTAAGAGCTCATGAATCATGAACACCTGAAAGTAAACTCATAATGAGAACACATCTTGAAGTAGTTATGTGTATAAACTATTTTTAAATTTAAAGTCCCCCAGAGTGAATTATTTAGCGTTTGCCTTGTTTTATGAACTTATGTATGACAGATGGATCGCTATATAGCTTACCATGGTTCATCCTCAACTACATGATCTTTATATGCGAGATATAGTTCACAGAGTTCTGTCAGAGCAAGTGAATTCAAAATCAAGTAAACTGCTTTGATTAAATCTCCGGCAAACAAATTGTACTGATGTCTGACATCAGTCTGTTTAAAGTCTGAAACCTTTTAGCAACAAGAATTCTGTTATGTGAATTCGAAATGTTAATGAAATATTGTGGGAATCAAAGGGTTCTCAATTAGTAAATTATGCATAAACTGAATATTTCAAATATATGTTGTGCAGTGTCAGTTTGTTTATTCCATTCATTCAGAAACTGAAATACATTGAAACTGTTTTAGAACAAATGTTGAAATCATTCAATTTACTGTAAATGGACTTGTGTCATTAACTCCTGTGTGAAGACACAAGTCTGTGAATTTCAAACTGATTTGTATGAGACAAACCCGGAAATTTTTGTCAGTTGAATATGCAAATGAACAAGTGCTATCTGAAACTACAAATAAACAATGATCAACAACTTCTGGTTTTGCATGTGGTTGTTTCTGAATGTATGAAGAGTCCTCTGTCAGGAATGAAGACACTTTTTCTCTTTAGCATCTTTATTCTTTCCTTCGCAGTTGGTTGATGGCCATGAATGTATTCTTCCTTGTGCTACTCATTATGTAAATTCTTAATCAAATGTTAATTTGCATGAATAAGTACGTCTTATGAAATTGAGTGTTGACAATGAAAAAGTCCTTCTCGATTTTTCTCCACATATTCATGTAGGGTTGATTTTTATTCAAACTAACAGATTTTTTTTAATTTCTGTTATATGAAGGTCACATTAAAACTGTCATAGAAACTTTTCATGATAAACACATAAAGTGAGAAGTGGTGGAAATGAGCATGTGTTGAAATGTTCTGAGAAAAAAATTCCACAGAATCAAAAAGTGCTCATAGTTGAAGAAACACCCAGATATAGATGACGTACATATAAAAGTACTAATTGATAAAACATCAATATATAAACATCAATAAACCCGTTAAGGTAAAGGACATCAAATGACGGGAGATATTGGTTTCTCATAAATTATGCTGACGTATTAATTAAACTAACTGTAGTGTGGGTGAGAGGTGTGAATGCTTATGAAAGTAGATGATCATTTGATGCAATGATTTCAAAAGGGTGATGGTAAGTTTGTGACACATTATTCCATCTGCCTGCTACTGTACATCTCTTAAAAGACCTCCTCATAATAACACACACACATAATCAATGCCAAATACCTTTGATCTGGACATCAAGAGCTACGGCCTGGACATCTAGATTAATCACCATCACTGTTCTGATACCCTCATGGGATGCTTCACTGGTGCACTGGGCAACTGTAACTAAACAAAATATTTCAATATTCTAGTCTACTGATACTGTTTCTTCATATGCTGATGATTATGAAAAACCTTAGGAAGAACTCTAAATTTACAGGATATGATGTGATCATGAATTCAACTGGTTTGTCACATGGGGTTTGCAGGCCACTCTTACCATTTAGAGATACTAAGGAAGTCAATATCCTGTCTTGAAAAATACCACATAAAATGACTTGTGTCTAGATAGCACCTTCAAAATAGAAACTAGCCCACAGACATCTTCCTCTTCTGGTTTTCTGAACATTTTATGCAAACGTCATGCACCTCTGCTGGAAATGAGCTCTGATGATGATGGTTTGTGTGTGTTACTGAACAGCCAGTCTATTTGCATTATTATGAGAGCCTTTTTGTACTGATTATTATGGATCTGCTGATTTTAATTATTTATTTATTTTTACATTTATTATCAGATTTTGCATTTATGATCCATTTAATTTAACATGCTTTCATAATCCAAAGGCATACTTCACCCAAAAATGAAAATACTGTTATATATTCATCCTCATGTTGTTGACTTTCTTTCTTCTGTGGAAGACAAAATAAGATATTTTGAAGAAAGTTAGTAGCCAAGCAGTTTCTGTTTCCATTGACTTTTATTGTATGGACAAAAATACAATGGAAGTCAATGGAAAACAAAAATATCAGTAGAACAACATCAGGGTGAGTAAATGATTACATAATTTTAATTTTTGGGTGAACTCTTTCTTTAATGATGGTGACGGTTTTGTTTTCTATGATGGAGCCCTTATCAAGATCAAGATCTTCTCGTTTTCACACAAACTGTATAATACAAGTATGTTGGAGATTTCAATCTCTGTCTCTCTTTCAGATCATCGGCCCACTAGAGTTGGAGTGACCTGCTATAAGGGAAGAATCCCTCCTGAAATTAAACTGATTGGATACAAGTATCAGAATGCTCTTACTCTGTGTGTGGATGCTATAATGTAAGCTCTCTCTACACAGAGCAGTTTCACAGAGATTTATATGCCTGATATATTATTATTATTATTATTATTATATGCCTCCTACCTATATTGTGTTACAGTAATGGAATGTGCCATCTAGTGGAGACAGCACCTAATGTACAGTAGGTAGGTAATGCAATTTATCAGTCTAATAAAGTGTCAACCCTTGTTTAGTTGGCTAGCAACTGAACAAATTATACATGTTATGGGATTCACATACAGGCAAAGCCATAAACAGAAATAAACATGAACATGAAGTTATTTTATTCATTTTATTCCCTGGGAATCAAATCCATTATTTCAGCATTCTAACATCTTGCTTTGAGCTACTGGAATGCATTGTAAAGAATGGAGCTTTAATTATTTGAATGCAATGGGTTTTCAGCTAATTATTAGGGGTGTAATGGTTCTCTGTAAAAAAAAAAAAAAAAAATATATATATATATATATATATATATATATATATATATATATCGAACTGCACCGTTCTCCACTCATGGTTCAGCACGTACTTGCACCATGGTTCATATCAAGTCTGACGACGCATCCATAATGGTTATATTATAATGGTTTGTTGAAATTAATAAGTAAAACAGAGAGACAGAGGTCAATACATTACAACAATGATGATCAAAAAAAATGGACTAAATATTCATTCATTTTTCGTGAACTTTGTTCAATTCGAGTGCCGTCATTTACGCCGCCATCACCCAGGTATTGATAGAGTGCGACCTCAGGTGAAACCTGAACAGCATGTGTGTTTAAACTAAACTCATTTAAGCCTTGCCAATTTAAACAATCGAGCACAAGATTTGAAAAAGATTTGCGCACGGAAAGCTGCATCTCAGACAGTGCTCAAATATTGCGTTCGCTTTCAAGTTTTGACACAAGAAAAAATTCACACAAGAATTATTTTAACATGCCCATCTCAGCGAGTATCCTATCAAACATAGTAGGTTATGTGTTAAAGGGTTAGTTCACCCAAAAATCAAAATTCTGTCATTTATTACTTACCCTCATGCCGTTCCACACCCGTGAGACCTTCGTTAATCTTCAGAACACAAATTAAGATATTTTAGTTCAAATCTGATGGCTCCGTGAGGCCTGTATAGGGAGCAATGACACTTCCTCTCTCAAGATCCATAAAGGTACTAAAAACATATTTAAATCAGTTCATGTGAGTACAGTGGTTCAATATTAATATTATAAAGCGACGAGAATATTTTTGGTGCACCAAAAAAAAAATAAATAAATAACGACTTATTTAGTGATTGCTGATTTCAAAACACTGCTTCAGGAAGCATCGGATCATAAATGAATCAGTGTATCGAATCTGCTGTTCGGAGTGCCAAAGTCACGTGATTTCAGCAGTTTGGTGGTTTGACACGCGAAAACACTGATTCATTTATGCTCCGATGCTTCATGAAGCAGTTCTTTGACAGCAATAATTACTGAAATGTAAGGGGCCATTCACATATCGCATCTAAAAACACATGGAAAGCACCGCTTTCTCCTTCTTTCCAAAGCACTTGCGCTCCCGTGGCGTCTGTTGCTACGCAACCATGAACTGCACTCTCCACGAGGAGTAGGAAGTTTCAGCAAAGGATAAATTGATTTCTAGCCCTTGCATTAGCTTTACTACTAGATATATTTATGGAGATGAGATAATAAAAACCACCCTGTACAGCTATGATCAGCTGTTTGGCTGAGCTTTCGATGTTTTGTTATGGAAAGGCAGAGGTTGAGAATTTTTCAACTCAATGCACCTGGAAAATGCACTGCATTTGAAATATCCAACTCACGCGCATTGACTTTCATTTAATTACATTTAAATAACAATAACTGAGACATTTTTGAGATGATAAAGTCATACAGGTTTGGAATTGCATGTACTGTAGGTGATTAAATAATGACAGCATTTTCATTGTGGGGTGAACTATCACTCTAACCACTTTTTATTCTGTGTATATCAGTTCATTTTATTATATAATTTAATATATTCATTTAGTTAGTTTTTCATTTATTTATTTTTGAAATGGCCTTTCAGTAGTGGATGTCTTAAAGCAAATAAATGCCTCTCAAACCATATGCATGTAAGTTCAATACCGCACTGTTTAGTGCAATATTTTTGCAAACTCAGTTGATATTTATTCATATAATTTATAATATGAATGATATAAATGATGACAGTGTCTTGAATTTCAGAAGAATTTGACAGTTATGAAGAATCTGAGTTTGAGAATATTGTGAAATGGAAAAACTTGACGCATACCATCATGCTGACTAGCAAAACTACCTAACGAACCTCTTAGATGAAGAAACAGTAGTGCGTCAGCTCTTCCTTCCTTTTTTTCCTACAACTGTTACAAAATAAAATATATTTGAATCACTAAATAAAACAAAAACACTTTTTGATACACTTTGATACACTGTCCTATTAGAATTTTAAAAATAACTAGCTTTTTTCAGCATACATTGAATTTATATCAATTAAATGACTGATAGCAAGGTTAGAAATTAAATATCATCCAAGAAGTTCATCAGACAAAGGTCCCCATCTACATTTACATATATTAATTTAGCAGAAGACATTTACACACACTATGACAAATGACTTCACTCCTAATCTAAACTTCAAGGAAAACCAGATATGTTGATGAAACAGAACAATGATGAAATCATCTCTAGTACAAACAGTTTAAGTTCCTCTTTATTGACTATATAAGGTGAACTAGTAAGAGTCTTGAATATATTCTCTCAGACACAACAAGTGAGAGTTGAAGATCGACTGAGACAATGGAGACACAAAAGGATCCTCATGAGGAGTTTGGCTGTTGTGTTCATTGCATCTGTGATCTGGACTATAACAGGTAAAGTGCTTTAAACTGTTTGTATATTATTCTGTCTGATGGAACGATGCAGAATATTGAGGTTTACCTTGTTCTTCTGTCTTAGCAGATGCAGAAGAGAAGGGAAAAGAAAATGGGTTGTACTCATGCTGTAAGGCCGTCTCCAAAGTAGAGTTGACTGATCCAATCATCGGTGTCAGGATGCAAAAACAAAGTCTTCCATGTGTAAAGGCCGTCATGTAAGAATCACAGTTCCTCTCTAAAGAAAACATGCCATGATTTGAGATCAACAGAGTCATGATGTTATATTTCTGTGTTTTCATTCTCTTTGACAGCTTTGAGACTAAACGAGGAAAGTTCTGCATTGATTGGACACAACCATGGGTGAAGGAGAAAGTTATGCAGTTTATGTAAGTTAAACCCACAAGTGTGTTGAAACATACCAGAATATGTAACAACATAAGCTTATAAAGTGATGGTGTTCTTGTATTTATGTTTTTATTTATTTCTTTTTTTACAGCAGAGCTAAAAAACGCCTGACTTCCACTCCACCACCAGCACCATCCAGCTGAGCACACTCGTGTGAGAGGATCTACCCAATCAACTGAGAGCTCATGAATCATGAACATCTAAAAGTAAATTCATCTTGAAGTAGTTACGTGTTTTGAAACTATTTTTAAAGTTTAAGAGACTGTTTCTAAAATATTTAAAGCAACAGTGTTATGAGCCTGAGCCATTCTGTGTAAATTGTGTGCAGTGGTCAGAATTATTGGCACCCTTGGTAAATATGATCAAAGATAACTGTAAAAATAAATCTGCATTGTTTATCCTTTTGATATTTAATTCATGAAATTAGCAAAAATCTAACCTTTCATTGAAGAAAAAGAATTGAAAGTGGGGGGAAACTCACGTTATGAAATAAATGTTTTTCTCCAAAACATGTTGGCCACAATTATTGGCACCCCTAGAATTTGTTATGAGTAAAATATCTCTGAAGTATATTCCCATTCATATTTACATTTTTTTAGCACACCAGGGTGATCATGAACATGAAATTGTCCAGCCATGACTTCCTGTTCCACAGGAGTATAAACATGAGGAAACACAAAGGCCAAATTCCCTTAATCATTCATCAGTAAAACCAAAAAATGTGCAGCAAAAGATTGTTGAGCTTCACAAAGTGGCTTTAAGAAAATAGCTAAAGCATCCCCAATTTCCACTATCAGGGCAATAATTAAGAAGTTCCAATCAACTAAAGATGTTACAAATCTGACTGAAAGAGGACGTGTGTCTAAATCATCCTAATGTGCGTGAGGAGGAAAGTTTGAGAGGCCAAACTCTCCAAGGATCACAGCTGGAGAATTGCAGAGATTTGAGTCTTGAGTCTCAGCTAAAATTATCAAACATCCCCACAAGTTGTTCGGGAGGGTTTCAAGAAAAATCCTCTGCTCTCATCCAGAAACAATCTCCAGCATATTCAGTTGTCTGACAAGACTGGAACTTCAAACGGGACCGGCTTCTATGGTCAGATGAAACTAAAAAAAAAGCTTTTTGGCAGCAAACCCACCAGATGGGTTTGGTGCACACATGGATAAAAAGTACCCCATGCCCACGGTTAAATATACTGCTGGATCTTTAATGTTGTGTGTTTTTCTGCTGGAGGTCCTGGACATCTTGTTCAGATACGGATTTCTATCAAATACCAACAGATAAAAAATCTTCCATCAGGACAATGATCCAAAACCCTAACCCTAACATCAAAACCAACACAAAAATGTGTGACATAGCACAAAATGAAGCTTCTGCCATGGCTACCCCAGTCCCCTGACCTGAACCCTAAAGAAATGAGTGAGGTGAACTGAAGAGAAGAAGCACCATCATGGAGCAGGGAATCTGAAGGTTTGGAGAGATTCTGTATGAGGAATGGTCTCTGATCTCTTGTCAGGTGTTCTCCAAACTCATCAGGCATTATAGGTGAAGACTCAGAGCCGTTATCTTGGCAAAAGGAGGTTGCAAAAAGTATTGAATAAAAGGGTGCCAATAATTGTGGCCAATGTGTTTTGGAGAAAAACATTTAATGTGATTAATGTGACATAATGTGATTTTCCTCCCACTTTCAATTCTTTTCCTTCAGTGAAAGTTTAGGTTTTTGCTAATTTTATGAATTAAAGGATAAACAATGCAGATTTATTTTTACTGTCCTCTTTGATCATATTTACCAAGTGTGCCAATAATTCTGACCACCTGTATGTGCTTGTGTGTGTTTGTGTTCCAAGTGGACGGTTCTGCCAATATTTCATATTGTTTATCATTTTGCTTGGATCTTGAGTGTCATACTAGAAAGATTGTGTCTGAGATTGTGAATGTGATTGTGATTTTCTTAACAGTGATAATTTGTGTTTATTTGACTAACGCTTGATTGACTTGGATTCTGATTTGGATTGTGTTCACTATTAATTTGTATATATATCATTTGTAAATATTCTTGTATATAGGTTCTTCAGCTTGATCGAGGGGGTGAGAGAATTTTCAGGTAATGTAGAAGTTATTAAAAAGTTTGTTTAGTTTGTTATTTTGTCTCTGTAGTTAAAACCCCTATTTAAAAAAATATATATATTTATTATCTCTCTGGTACTCTTCCTTTTTTCTGTTACGGTTGACCCCTAGAGGTCGTAACATACAGTTAGTAAATTATGCATATTTAAACTTAATATTTAAAATGTTATCATACATATGGTGTAAAGAAATTTGTCAGTGACAAATCAGTTCTTAATTTAGAGGGAAACATGCATGGAGATATGAATATGAATATAAGATACAGACATATTTTAGAGTTCTTTAATTAGAACTCCTTACAAAAAAACACAAACATGTCTATTTCACTTCCAAAAAAAAAAAAATCAGGCACTGTTGAAACATCCAAATATAAAACGATATACCAATTCTTCAACAAAGTATCGATGGAATACACGCCTGTTTTGTTTATGTTGATTAAATGTTGTTTCACACTAATGCCTTTTTGAACAAACCTCATGCAATGTATTAAAGTCTTCTGAGCTGATATAAACCTCATTTTCAATCTTAATGGTGTGTCCATCTTTCCATCTGTTGTTCTCTACTCAAGCTTTTCTCCCATTGGTGGTTCATTGTGGTAAAGCACTACAGTATGTGTGGTTATGAATCACCATTATGACTGACAGCAATGAATGATGCAAACAGGGGGTCACAGGCAGTGCGTAATATCATGGCGCCTGCTGCACCCAACGGCAGCAAAGTTCTCTGATTATTACGCCAAAATGAGAGTATAGTTCCTAGCCATATTGGCCTAGAAAATCGCAACTTTTCATTTTCCATCGGTCTTAGTACACAATGTAATACAGAAGAGTCAAGTTTTAAATAGGAAAAATATTGAAACTCTTTGGTCATTTTTTAGTGAGATGCTAACGGTCTAATCAGATTTTAATGAACTATGCTAAGCTATGCTAAAAGTGGCACCACCAGACCCAGAGATCGGCTGAATGGATTCAAAAACGGTAAAACTCGGGGAGCATGACCTTCCCTCTGATTTCTATAAAAAAGTTTTCAGAGGTCTTAGCTCCTAAATTGCTTTATGTCTTTCAGAATGCTCTGGTAAAGGGTAAACTTCCAGAGAGTATGAGAACCAACATATAATCACTCTCATTCATAAGAAAGGGAAAGACCCTCAACAATATGCAAGCTACAGACCCATTTCACTTGGTAATGTTGATGGGAAAATATTAGCCTAAATACTTTTAGATAAAGATTAGATAAACTACTACCTACTATTATTCACCCAGACCAAGTTGGATTCATTAGGGCTATCTTCAGCAGACAATATGAGAAGATTTTTACACCTTATATGGAGCTCTAGAAATAACACTAACACTGTCATGGCCTTCTTCTTAGATGCGGAGAAGGCCTTTGACAGAGTTGAATTCTTCTTATTTCAAACATTTAAAAGGTTTGGTTTTGGGCCATTATTTACCAAATGGGTTAAATTATTGTACACTGAGCCAGTGGCATCATATGTAATGGTATAGTATCATCATGATTTGAGCTATATAGGGGCACAAAACAGGGCTGTCCCCCTCTCCCCTTTTATTTTTGTATTGGTCTTAGAGCCATTAGATATTGCTATATGTAATAATCCAAATATTAAAGGCATAGTGGGAGAGCAGTAATCCACAGTAAACCACAAATGACAGTGCCTACCATCAGTGGCCATTTAAATTTCATCAGGCATGGTTTATTTGGGAATGAAACTGGTACTAGGGTTGGAGAAAATAATGCAGATTAACTTTCAACCAGTTATTCAGGATATCCAGAATTTGTTAAAGAATTGAAGTAAACTTACTATGTCCATTTTGGGTCGAATTAATTTAGTTAAAATAATAATTGTACCCAAAATTAATTATTTATCATACATGCTTCCCCTTGTATTACCTTCATCACCTCTGAAGGAACACAATAAATGTGTAGAATGCTTCATCTGGCAGGGGAAGAGACCCTTTTTAATCGTGCTAAATTGTTTTCTGCTAAAGGATTAGGTGGGATCTCTCTTCCCAGAATTCACTGCTATCATTGGTCCTTCTCATTCTCACAGCTGTCTAAAAACAGTATGGCACTCAATGAAGCCCCTGCATGCATATTGAAAAAGAACTAATTGCCCTTTTTCCAGCAGAGGCCTTCTTGACACAGCTTGCTCAACCAAAACCAAAACCCTAAAAATCCCAAAGTCCTTAAATTTTACCAGGGAAAGCTGGAAATTGTTTCACCTACACTCCAAACAATCCCCATGGCGAACATCTAAAGCCTCGATTTGGCACAACACCAAATTATGAATAGATAAAAGGCCTTTCTGCTGGAAACAGTGGGCAATAAAAGATGACAATGTCTCGCATTTCTGAAGAATTTGAGTTATGGTGAATCTGAGCAGGAGAATATTGTGAAATGGAAAAAGCTGACCCATGCCATCCCACTGACTAGCAAACTCCCCAACAAATCTGTTAGTGTTAAGTGAAAAAACAGTAGGAGGTCTGGTCAGCTCTTCTTTTCTATTTTGCTTCTTTTAAATAGACAACTAGGCAATGTTACAAGATAAAATATATTTGAATCACTGAATAAAAATAAAAAACACTTTTATGATATAATGACTTGTCCTATCGAAATATTTAAAATTGATTAGCTTTTTTCAGCATACATTGAATTTATATCAATTAAATGACTGACAGCAAGATTAGAAATGAAATACCATCAAAAGGTTCATCAAATGGAGATCCCCCATCTATATTTACATATATTAATTTAGCAGATGACATTTACACCTACAATTTACATCTAGAAGGAAAGTCAGATGGTGACGAAACAGAACAATAATGAAATAATCTATAAAAATAAATGTGGCCGCAATGGACAGGATGTAGCTCATGCAGTTTATTTTCCGCTTTACTGACTATATAAAGTGAACTAGTAAGAGTCTTGAATATATTCTCTCAGATACAAGAAGTGAGAGTTGAAGATCGACTGAGACAATGGAGACACAAAGGATCCTCATGAGGAGTTTGGCTGTTGTGTTCATTGCATCTGTGATCTGGACTATAACAGGTAAAGTGCTTTAAACTGTCTGTATATTATTCTGTCTGATGGAACGATGCAGAATATTGAGGTTTACCTTGTTCTTCTGTCTTAGCACATGCAGAACACAAGATGAGGATCATAAGCACATGCTGTACTGCTGTCTCCAGAGTAGAGTTTACTGATCCAATCATCAGTGTCAGGATGCAAAAACAAAGTCTTCCATGTGTGATGGCCATCATGTAAGAATCACAGTTCCTCTAAAGAAAACATGTCACGAGACATGTTTTAACAGCATTTGATGTTATATTTCTGTTTTCAAATGTTTTTCATTCTCTTTGACAGCTTTGAGACTGAACGTGGAGAGTTCTGCTGTGATCCTAGCAACCATGGGTGCAGAATAAAGTTATGCAGTTTATGTAAGTTAAACCCAACAAGTGTGGTAAAACACACCAGAATTTGTAACATTAACTTATAAAGTGTTATGTATATAGTATTCTTGTATTTACATTTATTTTTATTTTGTTTGTTTTATTTTACAGAGCTCAAAAAAAACAAAACCAGACCTCCACGCCACCACCAGCATCATCTATCAGTGAGCACACTCATGTGACAGGATCTACCCAATCAACTGAGAGCTCATGAATCATGAACATCTGAAAGTAAACTCATAATGAGAACACATCTTGAAGTAGTTACATGTATGTAAAGTTTAATAGAATTCACTGTTGTATTTTGAAAGTACTTCAAGCGATTTATTCAGTTTAATCAGAAACTTAATTATAGTGAAACTGTTTTAGGACAAATGTATTTAAATAAAATATTAGCATATATTATATTTCACATTGAAATATATTTCACTTGACTTGTGTGTCATTAATTTAACCATATGTATGAGAACAAACCTGGAATTTTTTGTTGATTATGCAAATGAACAAGTGCTCTCTGAAACTACAAATAAACAATAACCAGCAACTTCTGGTTTTGCATGTGGTTGATGTTTCTGAATGTGTGCAAGAGGTCCAGGAATGAAGACACCTTTTCTCTTTAGCATCTTTATTCTTTCCTTTCCAGTTGTTTGAAGACTATGTATTCCTCCTTGTGCTACTCATTATGTAAATGTTATTGATAATCAAATGTTAATTTCCATGAATAAGTTAGAACATCTTATGAACTTGAGTGTTGACAATGAAAAAGTCATTCTCTATTATTCTCCATATTTTCATGTAGGGTTGATTTTTTTACTCAAACTAACAGATTTTTTATTTCTGTTATATGAAGATCACATTAAACTGTCTTAGAAACGTTTCATGATAAACACATCATGTGAGAAGTGGTGGAAATGAGCATGTGTTGAAATGTTCTGAGAAAAAAAATTCCACAGAATCAAAAAGTGCTCATAGTTGAAGAAACACCCGGATATAGATGATATAAAAGATATAAAAGTACTTCTTGATAAAATGTCAATATATAAACATCAATAAACCCACTTTCTGATGACACACACATCAGAAACTCAACACATCAGCTTCAAGTTGTGTTTTCACCTGCAGAAAAATAACTCCTAAACTAAACCTATTGAAGGAGCTGTATGTATTTGTGTTCTGTTATTGCATGTTTTTCCTAAGGGGGGATTGGTTTCTCATAAATTATGCTGACAGGTAAAACTAACTGTAGTGTGGGTGAGAGGTGTGAATGCTTATGAGAGTAGATGATCATTTCATGCAATGACTTCAAAAGGGTGATGGTAAGTTTGTGACACATTATTCCATCTGCCTGCTGTACATCTCTTAAAAGACCTCCTCATAATAACGCACACACATAATCAATGCCAAATACCTTTGATCTGGACACCAAGAGCTACGGCCTGGATATCTAGATTAATCACCATCACTGTTCTGATCACCCTCATGGGATGCTTCACTGGTGCATGCAGCACACGATATTTCAATATCAAAGTCAATGATACTGCTTCTTCATATGCTGATGATTATGAAAAACCTTAGGAAGAACTCTAAATTTACAGGATATGATGTGATCATCAATTCAACTGGTTTGTCACATGGGGTTTGCAGGCCACTCTTACCATTTAGAGATACTAAGGAAATCAATATCCTGTCTTGAAAAGTACCATATAAAAGGACTTGTGTCTAGATAGCACCTTCAAAATAGAAACTAGCCCACAGACATCTGCCTCTTCTGGTTTTCTGAATATTTTACACAAACGTCATGCACCTCTGCTGGAAATTAACTCTGATGATGATGGTTTGTGTGTGTTACTGAACAGCCAGTCAATGAATGTAAGTTTTTGGATTTTTTTTTTATTATTAGATTTGTATTATTATGAGAGCCTTTTGTACTGATTACTATGGATCTGCTGATTTTAATTATTATTATTTTTTTTTTTACTTTTTTTTACACTTAATAATCAGATATAATCAATTGCATTTATGATCCATTTAATTTAACATGCTTTCATAATCCAAAGGCATACTTCACCCAGAAATGAAAATACTGTTATATATTCATCCTCATGTTGTTGGCTTTCTTTCTTCTGTGGAAGACAAAAGAAGATTTTTAAAAATCTTTGTGGTCAGGAAATGTATTACCTGCAGATTTGCTCAATATTCGTCACTGCTGGCAAACGAAGGAAATCCCCCAGGTAGTTTCAGTTGATTTTGAGTAAATAGTCACTTCATACAGAGATTTTTCTAGGCTCCAGATGATTCAGTGCCTGAGTGAGTTGCACGAATAATTCAGACTTGTGAACCGGTTCGGACCGTTTAAACTGTTACACCAATTTATAGAACCGACTCAGGCTTTGTTCTGGCTAGTTCTGATATCGAAACAGAAAATACAGGACACATGACATTATTTGTGAAATATTATGTGGGGAAATTATTATATTCTCGGTAATCTATTTGGACAGACAAGGATTTATCAGAGTTGTCAGGCTCGGCATTGTAAATCGGTGCTCTCCCAGGAGATGGCGCACTAGTTTGGGTTGAGTAGGTTCAACAAGAGCATCAACATGCTGACGTGCTTAGCTCTTAATTTTCATTAATGACTGCAGTCAGTGTTTGGAAATTTTATAGACTGTTAATAATTTTAATTATAGGTCTATAATTCTTTGAATAATAGACCTAAAAAATTTTTTAAAACATTTTCAAAGATGAGCTAATAGCCTAATCTTTTATTATCCTCACAGCATGTCAGCCTAACAACAAATCTGACATTATATATATTTTATTATTTTATATAATCTGACGTCCAATACCTACTGGGTCACATGACGTCAGTTACACTTTCTTCCTAAGTTAAATACAGAAGGAGGACTAATGGAAACTAGATTTTTTTTTTAAATTTATACTTTATAAATATGGATATTTATATGGGCATCAGAATATTTATTAATTTAACTCTGATTGTGTTCATCAGAAATAAGAAAGGTATATGTTATATGTTAAAGTTATAAGTTATATGTTATAAGTGAACTAATCCTTTAATTGTGTGAAACAGAAGGGGTACATCTTACCAGAGAATTAAGTCACATGGTTATTGCGAAATAACAAGAAATATGTATAAGAATTGCACACTGGCCAGAGACAAATTCAGATGCAGCGATCAGATGCAAGTCATCTTGGCTTTGTTGATTTGTTCAATAAAGTCTTATTTTGACTTCTGGAACTCTGTCTCTTGATTCATTGGCAAGAAAGAGAAGACACTTTTCCACAACAGTGGCCAGTGTAAAATTTTTGGGCTCTCTGTTATCCTGTTTTGCTTCTGTGTGAGACCATATTTCCAGTAATTGTTTACATACTAGACTTGATCCTGTATACGTGATTTTTGAACACAAAGCTTGGCGAACTAACAATAGTCAATGGATGATATCCTGTTTTTGTATAAATATCAAATGTTTTCCTGTATGAAACTGAGAATCAACTGAGCAGCATGGTCCTCTGTTGGTCATTTAAGACACTCACACACTCAGTCACATTGTCCAGTCTCGTTCGCAACAAGGACTCATCCTGTATGCTTACCTCAAGGACTCCCTTGCTACTTACCTGTATCCAGCGATCCCTCGTCTCCTCGTGTGTTACCTGCATGTGTGTGAGTGTCTCCAGTCTTCGGCGTCCCATTGCTTCAACCACCAGCTTCAACTTCACTCTGCAATCACAAAAAGGACAGTATCATCTTCTATACCATTCCAACTTCACTTGTGTCAATAAACTACCCATAACTGTGATCTTCTGTCTCCGAGCCGTCTGTATTGTAACAGTCACAGAATCTAGATAAGGTTTGCAGAGGGGTAAAGTACTAGAGTAATTTTACTTGATTACTGTACTTAAGTATTATTTTTGGGGATTTTTACTTTACTTGAGTACAATTAAAAATCAATACTTTTACTTTTACTTAATTGTACTTTTTACTCCTTACAATTTTATTTACAGTCAAAAAGTACTTATTTTTGGAGATCATTCTATTTTCCCTTGCTATTACCAAACCAATTGAATTGCGCTGATGCCCAGTTTAATTTAAATGTTATTTATTCAATGAGATTCATTTTCACATTCCATGAAATTGGTCAGACATGTTCATTGGTCCTTTGGAAGTGACGTCATGTCGCATCAATTACCACAATGCACAGCACCTTGACCTCAAAGAATTTACACTAACAAGAAGCGACATTCAATAGAACGTTCCATTGCAACACCGGCACCCAGCAGTGGTCCTGTGTTTCTGCCATTAACTAGGTAGGTAATAACTAGATAATAACTAGATAATAACTAGATAATAACTAGGTAATAACCAATCTTAGGTTATAACGAGGTAATAACTAGGTAATAACTAGGTAATAAACAATCTTAGGTTATAACTAGGTAATAACTAGGTAATAACTAATCTTAGGTAATAACTAGATAATAACTAGGTAATAACTAATCTTAGGTAAACTAATAATAGGTAATAAGCAATCTTAGGTAATAACTAGGGTAATAAAGGTAAACTAGGTATAACTAGATAACTAGGGTAAAACTTACCTAGTTATTACCTAAGATTGGTATTACCTAGTTATTATCTAGATATTCCCTATCTTAGGTAATAACTAGTTAATAATAGGTAATAACCAAAGAATAGTTACTACCTAGATTACCTAAGATTGGTTATTACCTAGTTATTATCTAGTTATTACATAAGATTGGTTATTACCTAGTTATTATCAAGTTATTACCTAAGATTAGTTATTACCTAGTTATTACCTAGTTATTACCTAAGATTGGTCATTACCTTGTTAGGTAATTACCAATCTTAGGTAATTACCAAACTTAGGTAATAACTAGGTAATAACTAGGTGATAACTAATCTTTGGCCATTACCTAGTTATTACCTAAAATTAGTTATTATTTAGTTATTACCTAGTTATTACCTAAGATTGGCTATTATCTAGTTATTACCTAAGATAGGTAATAACTAGATAATAACTAGATAATATCTAATCTTAGGCAGAGGTGTAAAGTATTTGAGTAAGTTTACTTGATTTCTGTACTTAAATATTTTTGGGCATTTTTACTTTACCTGAGTACAATTAAAAATCAATACTTTTAACTTTTAATTACTTTTTGAAGAAAAAAAGTACTTTTTACTCCTTACAATTTTATTTACAGTCAAAAAGTACTTATTTTTTGGAGATCATTCTATTTTCCCTTGCTATTACCAAACCATTGGAATTGCACTGATGCCCAGTTTAATTTAATTATTATTCAATGAGATTCATTTTCACATTCCATGAAATTGGTCAGACATGTTCATTGGTCCTTTGTAAGTGACGTCATGTCGCATCAATTACCACAATGCACAGCACCTTGACCTCAAAGAATTTACACTACAAAAAGCGACACTCAATAGAACGTTCCATTGCAACACCGGCACCAGCAGCGGCCCTGTATTTCTGCCATTAACTAGGAATAACTAGATAATAACTAGATAATAACTAGGTAATAACCAATCTTAGGTAATAACTAGATAATAACTAGGTAATAACCAATCTTAGGTAATAACTAGGTAAACCAATCTTAGGTAATAACTAGGTAATAACTTAGATATAACTAGGTAATAACTAGGCAATAGTAATAATAACAATCTTAGGTAATAACTAGGTAATAATCTAGGTAATAACTACATAATAACTAGGTAATCAAATCTTAGGTAATAACTAGGTAATAACTAATCATTGGTTATTACCTAGTTATTATCTAGTTATTACCTAAGATTAGTTATTACCTAGTTATTACCTAAGATTGGTTATTACCTAGTTATTATCTAGTTATTACCTACCTGGTTATTACATAAGATTGGTTTACCTAGTATTATCTAGTTATTACCTACCTACCTAGTTATTACATAAGATTGGTTATATCTAGGATAGGTAATAACTAGAAATACTAGGTAATAAAATCTAGGTAATAACTATATAATAACTAGGTAATAGGTAATAACTAATCTTAGGTAATAACTAGATAATAACTAGGTAATAACTAATCTTAGGTAATAACTAGATAATAACTAGGTAATAACCAATCTTAGGTAATAACTAGGTAATAACTAATCTTAGGTAATAACTAGATAATAACTAGGTAATAACTAATCTTAGGTAATAACTAGATAATAACTAGGTAATAAGCAATCTTAGGTAATAACTAGATAATAACTAGGTAATAACTAATCTTAAAACTAGATAATAACTAGGTAAAACCAACTAGGTAATAACTAGGTAATAACTAATCTTAGGTAATAACTAGATAATAACTAGGTAATAAGCAATCTTAGGTAATAACTAGATGATAACTAGGTAATAACTAATCTTAGTTTTGTCCAATAAGTTGCTAGATTTGCCGCTAGGCATTTGAAAAAAGTCTCAAAAGTACGGAGCCCTGGACGGAGCCCTCAAACTCAGTACGGAGCCCTCAAATTCAATTCCTGGAGGGCCACAGCTCTGCACAGTTTTGATCCAACCCTAATCAAACACACCTGATCCAGCTAATCAAGGTCTTCAGGAATCCTAGAAACTTCCAAGCAGGTGTGAGTTGGAGCTGGTTGGAGCTAAACTGTGCAGAGCTGTGGCCCTCCAGGAACTGAGTTTGAGACCACTACTTTAAAGCAAGAAATATTTTTTGCCTTCCATATCCCTTCTTTGATGACATTAATAACTACTCACCATCTAATCCATTCTTCAGAGTCCACAATATTCAACTCACCATACAGAAGATCTAGTTCAGTTGGAAACCTATACAAATCAACCATCCATTCTCGTACCAGGGACCATACCTCTCTAGCATATTTACAAGACCAAAATAAATGGCTGATAGACTTATCTTCTCCACACTTAAACTTAGGACATTGTGAACTCTTTGAACAATTCCTTTTTTTTTTTTTTCTTCAGAAAAACTCAAGTTGGCAAGCATTGATGTGCCACTTGCCAAGCAATATCTTTGTGAGAATTAAACAAAAAAACATTGTTTACATTCTTCCAGACTGTAATACAATAGATTCAACCAGTTTTCCCACTGGGGTTATCCTCTGTAATCATGGGCATAGCACAATTTGAACAATTACCCGGTTTATTTTCCCAATAGGGATATGCACAAATTTAACTTTCCTTAAAAAGGATAACACCCCATCGTAAATATTTGGTGTGTATTCAGCATGAGTGTTTTGTGCAAATCTCATCCCCCAGATATTAGCAAAACAATGCCATAAAGTTTCTGTTTGATTCTCTGACAAACTTTTAAAATTGAAATCAAAAACATAGATTCCAATTTTGTTTCTAATTCTGAGACTGCTAGCCCTCCTTTATCTAATGGCTTATACAGTATCTCTCATCTCATTTTTTTCATGTTGTGAGCCTCAGAAAACCCTAAATAAGACCTTTCTGATAGATCTTATAAAATGTATTGGTGCTGGAAATGTTGAGGCCAGAAAGGTAAGGGACGGCAAAATCTCAGCATTTATTACCAACACTTTCCCTCTCAAAGTAAGATCTCGCTCCTCCCGTTGTTATAATTTCTATTTAATCTCATCAAGTCTCAAATCCCAATTTATCTTATCCATGTTTTCACAAAAAAAGTCCTAAAATCCTAATGGACTCTTCCTGATTTTAAAAACCCAATTTTAACTTTGGTTCTTTCCAGCTATAATACAAAACCTCTGTCTTTGTCTTATTGATTCTAGCACCAGTAGCCAAAGTAAACTTATCAGAAGTTGACAGCGCTTTCTTTATAGAATTGTTATCAGTAAAAAAGAGGGTAAGGTCATCCATATAAATTGAAATTTTGGCCTCTCTGCTTGAGTGACCTGGAATTGGAAAGCCTTCAACTTCAAGATTTTGCTTTAGTAAACAAACTAATGGCTTTGTTAGTTTATTGGTTATATAAAAAGTGTTTTCATCTGTGATTGTAGGCTCACGCAAACATCAAGAATCAGTGTATGAACCTCAACAATAGTGACAATCAACAAAAAGACTGTTTAACTGAAAAGTTTGTCACCATTGTTGAGGTTCATACTCTGTCAACATGATCCTATCCAAATAATGTGTAAGTAAAGCAGGACAGGATGTTATGCAGTAGTATTCTAGGGTTTTGATTCTGTGAAATTATTAAACCTAAAGAATGTCTTCAGAGATCAGTGAATCTGATCACTACATGATGTTGAATCATTAATAAATAACCAACAGCATCTGATTAGTTTTTCTTCTTACAACTTAAAATGTGTTTTAGAAACACACAGCTACAGCAGCCATGGAAAATTAAAGTTAAAAGGTCAAGGGACAAGTGCCCAAGTGACACAAACGGTGACTTCAATCAAACTTTTCAATAAAACTGATGCTGTGTGCTGTTGCTAGTTTATTGTTAATTGCAAGAGATTTACTTTTTACAGACTTACCCCTGGTTTCACAGACAAGGCTTAAGTTAGTCCTAGATTAAAATGCATGTTTAAGCTGTTTTAACTGAAAGTAACTTGCACCGACATGTCTTAAAATACATCAGAGCCATTGTTTTATCTCAAGATGCACACCAGTAATGTTTTTTTTTCTAGTGTATGTTTCTAAGCTATTTAAATACCCTAATTGAACTAAGGCCTAATCTTGGCTTAATCTAAGCCCCGTATGTGAAACCAGGCCAATGTTTCACAATAACAATCCTGGAAATACTGCAATGTTAAACCCTGCTGTAGAAAAAAGGCCAAATTCTGACAGTAACAAACCATTTTCCATTAAAACAGTAATACACTGTAGAAAACAATGCATTCTGGGTAATATTTGTCATTTTCGAGAAAACTCCCAGCATGCACTGCAGCATGAATAAATTATGCAGCTGAATGGTCCTTTTTTATTGTCACCATTGTTGAGAATGATGTGCTGATTTTTGATATCTGTGTGTGTCTAAATAATGCTGCAGCATTTTATTGTGCATGGTGTCTTAAAATAAACTATTTTTAGCTGATTGTTTTTGGAACTATTGCTGTAGTTTCATAGTGGTGTTAGTGTAAAATTTTAGTCAGTTAGTAAGGTAACAAGGGATAGAGCACTGTATGAATTCAGTGAATCTAAAGACTGTAAAAGATGTAATGGTTGTTTTCACCAAAACATAACTGTCAGCTCTCAATTATTTTTTTCTCCACATTTGTTTCTGCTATAACTCACTCCCTGCACTCCTTGTGGATTCCCGTATTATTCACCTCATCTCTCAGCACCAGCACATAACATATATATATAATATATCATATAAATATAATATAAATTATATATATATATATATATAATATATATTTTTTTTTTTTTTTTTTTTTTTTGGATGCTGTTATTTTGATTAAAACACCATTGTTTCTGGTTCAAATGTGATTGCTTCATGTTAAATTGACTTGAAATGGTTACTAGAACTCACTTGATGTTTTCATTTTGAAATAACATGTTTCAGTCAAGTAACCCAATCAAACAGGATTTTGCTTTGCACCGGGCTGAATTGGGAGAGTAAATGTTGAAAACGTGTTATTTTATGAATTTTTTAGAAAGATGAGAATATGAAGAGACGTCTTACTGTTTAATGTTCTATTATGTAAAAGTTTTTGTTATGTTAGTGTTTTTTGGAGATTACCGTTGTGGTGAAGTGTTGAGCTTGTGCTTGGGTTGAGGACCTGCTAACAAAAATTGCTTCTTTTTATATAATGAAAAAACCACTATGATAGTTCTTTAGATTAAGCCAGTATCATTTCTAGATCATAGTAATAATGTGCTCACATTGTTAGCATATAATAAGTATTAGTTTGTAAATTTAAATGGCAGTCAGACAGTTTGAGACAGTTGGTTTCTGCGAATGAAATGAGGTAACATGAGTTTTAGTTTAGTGCATGGTATCTTTAAAGTAACATACTGTAAATTACCGTAAATAACTGGCACAGTGTCTGACAAAGTCTAACAGTGTGTAACAGGATATTTTACCTTAATTTTACAGTTTTGGTTTGGCAAACGCTTCTGCCAGCTTCTGATCATTCTTTTTTTTTTCTTTTTTACGATTTTTAACCATTGTTTAACGTTTATTTAAATGTTTGGCACCCTGTGCTGCCATGCATTTCACTGTTTTTGTATGGTTTTTTTTTACAGTGTGCATTTCCATCACAAACCACAGTTTGGGAAACCCTGAATGTAACATTTAATGCACTTTATATTGTTGACAACAAAGAATGCCATATATTTTCTTTCTCTTTGTATTTTTAAATCAATATGGTACAGATTATCCTATTCAAATCAATGTGAAAAATTACTAAAAGTAAGTAATCTAAAAGTAATCAAAAAGTAGTCAGATTATATACCTTAAATGTGTAACATAATGGACAGAGTTGGGTAATCCAGGGGTCAAAGAGTAAAAGTCCTGCCATATTTTTATTCCACCCACTGAAGCATTAATGAGATAAATAAGTGATTAATTGAGTGATGATTGAGCATTATTGAAGACACCTGATGATAACAAGCAGCAATCACCAAAGGAGAAAAATCACAATTTTTAAGTTACCATCATCGAGGTCAGGGTTTGTTTAGTTGAGCTCTTGGACCCTTGCCTTTTTAGTATTAGATTTCTTTGGGCAGTTTAACTGCATTAAAACCAACCAGACAAGCAAAGTAAAAGATGATCGGTTGTGTTGGTTATGTTTTTACATAATCATTATTGATCTGAATCACTGAAACTCATTTAGAGCCCAATCTCTGAGTTAGATTTCCATTATTGGTTACAGCAGCAGAAGATCAGCTTATACAATACAGAATTTTTTTTAAAAAAAAAAGTGTCCTTATCACAAAAAAAAAAAAAAAAAATTCTTTTAGGCACACACAGACATCAAGAATCAGCCTGTGAATCTCAACAACGGTGACAAGCAACATATTCTGATCAACAGATCACTCTGAACATTAGAAAACAGCTACTAAAAAGTCACAGAAAAACAGCAAAATTTTAATAGTGAGAATAAATGAAATTACTAAGACAATTTAGCTCATAATTTATTCATACAGCAATGCATGATGGGAGCCATGGATGAATTTTGATTGGTGGCTCCCAGAATGCACTGCAACATGCTTTATGATGGCCACCACTGTTGAGATTCACAGGATGATTCTTGATGTTTCTGTGTTTAAATGAGCGCTTTTTTTAAACTCTTAAAAAAAAATATATAATTGTATTGATAAAGTTGATGCTTGTGCTATAGGATCACAGGTGCTGCTGTTATCAATAATGTAAATCTAACTCAGAGATTAGGCTCTAAATGAGTTCAAATAAAGATCAAAAATTGATTATGTGACAACATAACCAACACCTGATCATCTTTTAACTTTGCTTGTCTGGTTGATTTCAATGCAGTTAAAACTGCCCAAACAAAATCTAATATTAAACAGTCAAGGGTCAAGAGCCCAACTAAAGCAAACCCTGACCTCTGTGATGGTAACTTAAAAATTGTGATTTTCTCCTTTGGTGATTCTGCTTGTTATCATCAGGTGTCTTCAATAATGCTCAATCATAACTCAATTTATCACTTATTTATCTCATTAATGCTTCAGTGGGTGGAATAAAATATGGCAGGACTTTTACTCTTTGACCCTGGATTACCCAAACTCTGATAAGGATAGTAACTAACTACAATTTTTGTCATATATATTTGGAATCAGTAACTGACTACAATTTGTAATCTGACCAACCCCCTAATAATACTTTGATCTGGACACCAAGAGCTATTGCCTGCCTTCTAGATAATCACCATCCTGTTCTGATCACCCTCATTGGATGCTTCACTGGTGCACTGGGCAACTGTAAGTAACTAAACATGCAGTGCACAATATTTCAATATCAAAATCAATGATACTGTTTCTTATATGCTGATGATGACCTGAGAACCTTAAATGGAAGGATATCTGCTGTGATCATGAATTTGATTGGTTTGTCACATGGGGTTTGCAGGCCACTCTTACTGTTTAGAGACGCAAAGGAAGTCAATATCCTGTCTTGAAAAATACCATATAAAAGGATTTTGTCTATATAGCCCCTGCAAAACAGAAACTAGCCTGCAGACATCTTTTATTTTGGTTTTCTGAACATTTTACGCAAACATCATGCACCTCTGCTGGAAATTAGCTCTGATGATGATGGTTCTTGTGTGTGTACTGAACAGCAAGTCAACAACTGTAAGTTTTGGGATTTTTTATCATTAGATTTGTATTATTATGAGACTTTTGTACTTTCTTATGATCTGCTGATTTTAATTAACTTTATTTTTACATTTATACATTTCACTTTTATACATTTAATTTAACATGCATTCATAATCCAAAGGCATAGTCCACCCAAAAATGAAAAGAAGATATTTTGAAGAAAGTTCAAAGCTAAACTGTTTCTGTTCCCATTGACTTCTATTGTATGGACAAAAAATACAATCCAAAAAAATGCATAGAGGTTTGGAACAACATCAGAGAGAATAAAGAATGACATAATTTTCCTTTTTTGGTGAAGTTTCTCTTTGATGATGTTGACTGTTTTGTTTTTATCAGCCCTTATCAAGATCAAGATCTTCTTGTTTTCACACATACTGTATACAGTACGCGCTGTACAAGTATGTTGAAGATTTCAATCTCTGTCTCTCTCTCAGTTCGTGGCCCGCTAGAGTTGGAGTGACCTGCTGTAAGACGGTGTCGAAGGCAAGAATCCCTCCTGAAATTAAACTGATTGGATACAAGCATCAGAATGCTCTGAGTCCGTGTGTGGATGCTATAATGTAAGCTTTCTCTACACAGAGCAGTTTCACAGACGTTACTATGCCTGATATTGTGTTCATTTCAGTGGTACTGTATATCTATTCTGCAGATTCTACACAGAGAAGGACAAGTACTGCTCTGATCCAAAAGCACGCTGGATTCAGAGACTAGAAGGTATAACCCTAATATTAATATGACATCTTAATATGATGCTTATATATTGATAAAAAAAATTCATAACATGGTCATCTTTCCTCCAGGTCTGAAGATAGAGGACTGAGCCAATAGAAGATGCTGAAAATCTATCTATATATCAATCCATCTATCTATAAAAAGAGAATATATATTATGTATGTTTATTTAAAGGTGTAATATGTAAGAATTTTGCAGTAAAATATCCAAAAACCTCTAGGCTAGTGTTATATATTTTGTTCACTTGAGTACTTACAATATCCCAAATGTTTCCAACAATTTATAAATCATGAGAAAATTGCAGTTTTAACCAAGGCTCCGGGACGTGTGAGTCGCCGCCTGTCAATTGCGTTATTCCCGTTACCCTTGGTTTCCGGTTTTTATTTTGTAAAAACCATGGAAACACCAAGACGCTTCAATATATTACATGTTTTAATAGACAAGGGAACAACTGTTTGGTTACATTTATAGACAGAAAACTAATTTTTCTTTAATATTTTACAAAAAAAAATGCACTCTGCAGATATTTCCTGGATTATTAAAAAACCTTTTCTATAAAATGCTAATTCCTTGCAATAAGCCACTAGCTGACAACAACACATGCATGAGCTAATGTAACTACAGTATCACTACATCAGCAACTACACAGTTACTGTCTTTAAATAAAGCAACATGCAGCAGAACATCAGTGTTTCTGGATCATTACTGAAGCACAGGCTCTACTCTCAGCACAATGGTAACCTCACAAAACTCAGATAACAAAAACAGAACATTAAACACTAACAGATCTCTCTAGAGCAGGGGTCCTCAACTCCAGACCTCGAGATCCACATTCCGCAGTTTTAGCTCCAACCCAGTTACAGTTAAGATACAATTAAGTGATTAATTAAGGGATGATTAAGCTTTAATGATGAACATGTGCTGTTAACAAGCAGAATCACTGAAGAAAAGAGAAACACAAAACATGGGTTAGCCCAGATGAACTGAACACTGCTCAATGTGCACACTACAGGTTGTTAAATGTAACACAGAAACATGCTGGAGTTAATGAGATAATTAGGTGATAATGAGCAGAATCACTGAAGGACAGAGGAACAACAAGAACTACGACTTCAGTCACAGCCTTCGATGAAATCAACTGAAGATAAAAGACATTAAATCATTCAAGATCTGATTAAACAACTCCACAAACAGCATTACCAGCTTCACTTATTACTAACCAGACTGACTTTATTTCTGACAAACATCTACAAAAGTTGTTATTGAGAATTACCAGAGGTTTAGATGTTGATGATTTGTTGAAAATGTATGTCACCATAATCGAGGTCAGCGCTTACTTCAGTTAGGCAGTTTGACTCTAGCTGTTTGTTAAGGCAAGAGAAAATGTATTTAGCTGCTGTCAGGCTTTATTCACTGATCTAATGACTGTGCTTTATGAAAAAAGTGTTAGATCTGAGTGTGGAACTATTCTAGAATAACTAAATAGTTCAAAATAGATCTAATCAGATCAAAATAATATGTACCCTAAAACTCTTGCAAGATTTATTCACACAGACATCAAGAATCAGCATATGAATCTCAACAATGGTGACATGCTTCATGCTACAATGCATTCTCGGTGCCTCATACAAAACTCATCCATGGCTCCCAGAATGCATTGCAGCATGAAGCATGTCACCATTGTTGAGATTCATACGCTGATTCTTGATGTCTGTGTTTAAGTGAATGTTGCTGGAGGTTTGAAGTGTTTAGAGAACAATGTTTTGTTCAAATTTTCTGATTAAAATGGTTTTGTTGTAATTCTAGAAGAGATCCAGCACAAAATTATTCACATTTTAATCATAAACAGCTCAGTAATTAGATCAGTGAATTAAGCCACTAAATAACGATTACACTCTTAACATATAACAGCTGACAACATTGATTCTTATTTTTTTTTGCCATAACAAACAGCTAGAGCAGCCAGAGAAACACTAAAACAGTCAAGAGTCAAACTGCCTAACTTAAGTAAGCGCTGCCCTCGATCACGGTGACATCAAACCAAACTTATTTTCAACAAATCATCAACATCTAAACCTCTGGTAAATTCTCAATAACAACATTTCCAGATATATGTCAGAAATAAAGTCAATCTAGTAATAAGTGAAGCTGGTAATGCTTTTTGTGGAGTTGTTTAATCAGATCTTGAGTGATTTAATGTCTTTTATCTTCAGTTGATTTCATTGAAGGCTGTGGCTGAAGTCGTAGTTCTTGTTGTTTCTCTGTCCTTCAGTGATTCTGCTCATTATCACCTAATTATCTCATTAACTCTAGTATGTTTCTGTGTTATATTTAACAACCTGTAGTGTGCACACTCAGCAGTGTTCAGTTCATCTGGGCTAACCCATGTGGGGCCTCCATGGAAACCGTGGACAAAATCGGCTGGGCCCCAATTAGGCAGCCCAGGTGACACCCATCTGGGCCCCACATGTCTGTGCTGGCTGGGTTGAATGGCATTAGCATTGAATCAGTTTGTATGGAAGGATATTCTGGACAATTTTCAAAAGAAATTGCGAAGGTGGAACTACACTATGGGACGTGTTCGTATGGGACGTGTTCGTATGGTAAGTGACGTCACTCGCAGTCGACTGTCAAGAGGGTAAATGTCATGCCAATGTGTACTCTATACAAAGTTGTATATCATAATTGTCATCTCTACTGTTTGCTGTCATAATAATAAAGAAATATTATTCCGAATGCTTTAAACAATGTAGGTAATCTGTGAAATTGTGGAGGAACTTATGATGCTCGCGCAGCAAGTTGACGATGCCGGAACCATTCGTAGAAGACTAGAACAGCATGGATTAAGGTACATACAATTTTCATAAATGTGTGCTTTATGGGGAAAAAAAGCATTTGGAATGTATGGAACTGTACATATAATGAATATTAATACATACAATATAAAACATATATATGGCAGCTACCTTTGGCTCTCCAGGCCAAGACTTCCCTTATGAAAATTAACAATGGTTTTATTATGAAAAAAAAAAAACATGGCTTTTGTAGTTATTCAATGGTAACCACATATTAACCACGTTTTTCTACAAAAAAACATACTTTAACTAAGATATCTGTGTGGTTATACAAATGGTAATCAATACACACACCACACACAATGGTGTTTTATTATAATAAAATCATGGGTAATTTTCATAAGGGTTGTTTTTAAAGGATTGCTTAGATCGTATTAGGCATTTATGCTTTTTTTATTGCCTCATACAAATATATATATCATCTGACAATCTGTGATATTTATATTCGTTGTAAGGTATCTGTACTTTTACTCAAGTATGGTTTTTAGGTACTCTTTTCACCTCTGTGACCAGAGGTGGGTAGTCCAGGGGTCAGAAAGTAAAAGTCCTGCCATATTTTTATTCCACCCACTGAAGCGTTAATGAGATAAATAAGTGATTAATTGAGTGAGGATTGAGCATTATTGAAGACACCTGATGATAACAAGCAGAATCACCAAAGGAGAAAATCACAATTTTTAAGTTACCATCATCGAGGTCAGGGTTTGTTTTAGTTGAGCTCTTGACCCTTGACTTTTTAATGTTAGATTTTGTTTGGGCAGTTTTAACTGTTAAAACCCACCAGGCAAGCAAAGTTAAAAGATGATCAGGTGGTGTTGGTCATGTTTTCACATAATCATTTTTTGATCTGAACTCATTTAGAGCTCAATCTCTGAGTTAGATTTACATTATTGATTATAACAGCGCTGTGATTCTACAGCAAAAGATCAGCTTTAAAAAAACGTTTCACTTAAACACACAGACATCAAGAATCAGTCTGTGAATTTCAACAATGGTGAGAATAATAAAGCATGTTGCAGTGCATTCTGGGTGCCACCAATCAAAATTCATCCATGCCTCCCATCATGCATTGCTGCATGAATAAATTATGAGCTGAATTGTCTTAGTATTTTCTTAGTATTGTCTTAGTATTGTACTTAGAATTGTCTTAGTATTGTCTTAAATTTTGCTGTTTTTCTGTGACTTTTTAGTAGCTTGTTTTCTAATGTTCAGAGTTGATCTGTTTATCACAATATATTGTTTGTCACCGTTGTTGAGATTCATACGCTGATTCTTGATGTCTGTGTGTGCCTAAAATATTTTTTTTTAATAATAAGGACAACTTAAAAAAAAAAAGGAAAAAAAAATCTATTGTAAAAGTTGATCTTCTGCTGTCGAATCACAGTGCTGCTGTAATTAATAAAAATCTAACTAGAGAGATTGAACTCTAAATGAGTTCAGATCAGATCAAATAATGATTATGTGAAAACATAACCAACAACACCTGATCATCTTTTAACTTTGCTTGTCTGGTTGGTTTTAATGCAGTTAAAACTGCCCAAATAAAATCTAATAATAAAAGTCAAGGGTCAAGAGCTCAACTAAAGCAAACCTGACCTCTGATGGTAACTTAAAATTGTGATTTTCTCCTTTGGTGATTCTGCTTGTTATCAAGGTGTCTTCAATAATGGTCAATCATCACTCAATTAATCACTTATTTATCTCATTAATGCTTCAGTGGGTGGAATAAAAATATGGCAGGACTTTTACTTTCTGACCCCTGGACTACCCACCTCTGCTTCCTAAGTACCGTCAGAAAGTAGAGTCACTGCTGTGCCTTCTTCACTAATTATGTGGTGCTCATGCCCATTTTTTCTTTGAATCAATGATTAAATCCTTGATGTCTTTGACATGTTCATCATTACTGGGGCACAGGACACCATCAAAGAAATCTGCACCCTTCATAACTATGACAACAAAGGAGTAACAAACTGTTATATTTACTCAGCTTACACATTTTCTCAAAATAAGCTTTTAAAAAATTAGACTACCTTAGCAGCAAATCTGAACGTTTGACTGTCATAAAAAAGAAACAAAACTAGCAGTTATCACACTCAAAGTTTATACTCTGGAGTAAATCAGTGAATCAGTACACTCCATTATAATTGAATTGCTATCATAAATAACCAAATTCATTTAATCAGAAATTCTCTTGCAATTTCAAAACGGGAGTGCTATGTTTTTTGTTGGTTTAATGAACATGCAATTACTGTATGTTTGGCCTTGGTGATAATAGGTAAATACTTTAGGAGTTAGTTCTGAAAATATATCTTGGCTATTTTTGGTAGTTATCAGTGTTAGATTTTTTACACTGAAAAAATTTCTACATAATTCTTTTTATATTTCATGAAATGTAATTTCATATCCTATGGTAAATAGATTTTTTTTTTCTGAAAAAATATATATAATGGGCACCAACATTAGTATCACCTGATTGCAGTGCTGACATTTCTGTGCATTACTGTGTTTGATGTTCTCCATGTGCACACACAAAAAAGTTGAAAAGTACTTGATAGAGCCCTATTAGACAGAGGGCTCTATTATTGTCAATAGACATTCACATGCCTGTATAAATCTTACTAATTAACATTTTGTTTATAGATACAGTGTACATTGTACATAGAAAGTAAGTAAGCCAACCACACTGGACAGAGTAAAGATGATCCAGCATCTCCATGTCTTATGGAGGGTTCTGGCACACAAGCAAAACTAGTAGATGCTGATCATAGTTTATTTGTAGTTTCAGCACACATCATAATACTAATATTTCTATGTTTTATCTATACAAATCAATCTCAAATAAATTTTCATCCTTCTGGCCATGAGTTACTTTTTATAGATACAGTAGTTACTAATGGGCGACATGGGTGGCATGGACGACTTGGGTGGCATGGACGACATGGGTGGCATGGACGACTTGGGTGGCATGGACGGCTTGGATGACATGGGTGCCATGGACGATATTGGTGACATGAATGATGCTGGTGGTAGTGTGGAAATGAGCTGGGTTTCCTTTGGTTTATTTCTTTGAAGTCTACAGCAAAAAACAAAAACAAAAAAACATACAGTACAAAAAACAGGTTATTTTTTTCTGAAGAAACTGTGAGTACACTACCAGGCCGCAGTACACTCAAGTCTCTATGATGCTGTGCAGTTATATAAATAACAGTTGTCAGAGTAATACTGAAAGGCTACTTGCTAGCTCGAATCAAAAGAGCCATCCTGATCCAGCTCATGTTCTGATCCAGATTTGACCCAGAGCTGAGTTAGCAGGGTTTCTGCAGGTTTTATCAAGGTAAATTTGAAACTTTTTAAAGATGTAAAGGTAATTTAAAGAATAAACTGAAAGCAAACACAGCAGGGTTATTATAGTTAACTATATTTAGTACTATATTTATTTCAACTAGTTGCCAAGGCAACACTTCTCATTTTCATTTAGTTTAACTGATATACTAAAATAACTAAAACTAAAACAAAAAAATAACTAAAAACTATACAGACATAAAAAACAAAACCTAATAAATTACAAAACAACAAAATTATTAAAACTTAACAAAAATTTAATATTAAAATTATTAATATATTATATATTAATATATTAAATATATATTATATTAATATATTAATATATTAAATATCAAATTATTAATATATTATAAATAAATTATTATTAATAAAAATTATAATAGTATCTTAATGATTCTAAAATAACAATAAGTCAATATGTTCTCTAAATGTAAATGTATAGGAGCACAGTGAGTTGTATTAACAACACTTCAAAGTTTGAAAATACAATTTCCAACAGATCTCTATTGCTTTAAAAAAAATATCTTAAGGCATATATACCTCTGCTCCCAAACACACAGAATATGGAAATAACTTTTATACACTGCAAAAAAAGATGTTTTTCCTCTTTTGTTTTTCCTATTTTTGTCTTGTTTTCCAGTGCAAATGTCTAAAAATTCTTAAATCAAGATACATTTACTTGAGAATCAAGTTTTTTTATGATTAAAGTCACTTAATTTTGTTCAGTTACTGAGAAAAATATCTTCATTTTGCATCTCAAGTAAAATAGTGATTTAAGGATGTTTAGATATTTGTACTGGAATACAACATCATCTACAACAAAAAATACTGAGGAAGATTTTTATTTTTTTTTTGCAGTGCACACAAAATTGAATGCCATTATGAGTTTAAGACTTTATGCTCCAATTTTAAGACATTTTATCTGTAGAAGGGGCAAATTAAGACTTTTTAAGACCTACAGAAACCCATAGGTGCCAAAGTTTGGTCCATAACGATATGTGAGTATTGCTACAAAAGCACCACTAAAAATGGTGTAGAACACTACTAAATATGTGAACACTTCATAAGCAATCTATTGGTTTAACTTACATAAACTGCTTAACTTTCTCCTGCACCCATGGTTGTAGGATCACAGCAGATTTCCCCCCGTTCAGTCTGTATACTGAGAGAAAGAATAAATAGATTGGTAAAGACAGTTCACAACTTCAGATGCCATTGATTTTTACTTGTGACGTGTTTTCTCTAGAATATTATGATTCTTACATGACGGCCATCACACATGGAAGATTTTGTTTTTGCATCCTGACACCGATGACTGGATCAGTAAACTCTACTTTGGAGAAGGCAGTACAGCATAGGCTCCATCTCTTCTCTTCTGCATCTGCTGAGACAGAAGAAGGTAAAACTCAATATTCTGCATCAGACAGAATAATATACAAACAGTTTAAAGCACTTTACCTGTTATAGTCCAGATCACAGATGCAACGACCACAACAGCCAAACTCCTCATGAGGATCCTTTGTGTCTCCATTGTCTCAGTCGATCTTCAACTCTCACTTCTTGATTCTGAGAGAATATATTCAAGAGAGTATACTGAAGATCTATATCTAACCAGTTCAGGATGCTAGTAGCATCCTGTCCTCTGCAAGCCCTTTTTTTTTTTGTGTGGATGATTTCATCATCATTCTGTTTCATCACCATATCTGGATTTATTTATAGTTTATATTGATATCTGGCTTTTACTGATGCTACATATCATTGACTACTGACTGTATTATAAAATGAAAGTGACGTGACACGTAGTCAAATATGGTGTCCCATTCTCGGAATTTGTGCTCTGCATTTCACCCATCTAAGTGCACACACAGCAGTGAGTATTGAACACACACAGAGCTGCCATTTTTGCTGCGGTGCCTGAGAAGTGATTGGGGGTTTCAGTGCCTTACTCAAACACCTCAGTTGTGGGTAATGAGTAGAAGAGAGCGCGGTTCATTCACTTCCCCCACATACAGTTTCTGCTGGTATTGAGAATCGAACCCGCAAGGGGGGGTCCTATAGTAACAGTCCCCTAAACATTCCCAGAACGTCCTGAATGTTCCTGAATATCCACTAAATAACATTCCCCAAACCTTAAAAGAACTCCACATCGTGACCGTCTCTGAACGTTATGGGAACGTTACCAGGTGACAGGTTAGATGTTGATGTTTTATAGAAAATAAAGTTTGAAGTCACCGTTATGGAGGTGAGCATTTGCTTTAGATGGGCTCTTGATTCTTGACATTTTAACTTTAGATTTTCTCTGGTTACTGTAACTGTGTTTCCAAAACATGTGTTTTGATGTATGTTTTTATCTTTTATTTCCCCTATTCCATTGTATTTTCTTTTTGTATGTTCTTGCAAAGTGCTTTGAAATGCAACTTTTAAAGGAACTATAAAACAAAGTTTATTATTATAAATGCATGTTTTGGGGCTTTTCTCTGGAGTTTGGAGACTAGTGTAAATTGACCCATAGCAAAGCGCCATCTGCTGTTTTGGAAGAGGAAGTTGCTCAACTGCATTTGTGAGAAAATCAAGCCAAGAGTACCTACATATTAGGACTTCCTCACACCTCAGTCATACAACGAAAAGGCGTCAGTCATCGGACAAAACGGCATCGCGCCTCAGGTCTCAGGAAAAACAACGTCAGGTGTCAGGTCTCGTACAAATTAGTAGCCTTCAATCGATCGAAACAGCCTCAGACCAAAAGGCATCAGACGAAAAGGCATCGGATGAAACGGACTCAGCCTAAAGCCCCGGGTATACTTCACTTTCCGCGCCCAGACGCGTCACATGCGCAGTACAGCTTTTTTCTATGCTCTACCTGACATCGGAGGGCAGCACTGAGTCGTGTCATCAACGTGACATTCACTGGGCAATGGGCATGATCGGAGAAGAAAAGTAGTGCATCCTTTCCCATATTTTACTTATCCCCTCCATGAATTTGCCGCCCTAAACACGTCTTTGTACTCTTTAAACATGAATTGTACAAATTGTTACTTTCTAAGTAACTGTGGTTACTTTCTCGCCAAGTTCGCTGTCAATTGTCGTGTTTTTCTCTTTTCGAGTGTGTTGTTTTTAAAACGGTCTTTTCACACTCTTCTTTGACGGCTGAACACTGTGCTCAATACTGTGCGCATTGCCACCTAGTGGACTCTTCTATACTGCTTGCGCATGCGCTGTTGCATGCGGACTGTCCGCGCGGTCTCGAAATTTAGCCTGCACGCGGCCAGGGTGCAGGCCAAACACAGGCGCGTTCGTGCAGGACGGTGCACGAACGCGGACGGCCGAAGTATACCCGAGGCTTAAAAGGCATCATGATTTATTTATTTATTTTTTGTATAGCCTAACTTTCCATTGGCTTTTATCCCATCATAATGATGTCCTTCAGTTGTCTTTTCCTTTACTGTTACTATTCCCAAATTGATGTAAGGTGTGTGTGCATGTTAATTATGTAGAATCTATCTGTTGATGGTATTCATGTAGGCTATTTATGCAATCCCTTGGCCCCTTGGCAAATAAGAAAAGAAAGAAAAGAAAAAGAAAAAGAAAAGAAAAGAAAAGAAAAGAAAGGAAAAGAACATGCCGATTTTCACATTGGTCTGCAGAAAAACAGCAACGGGCTGAATGAAAATGTAAATGTGACTCTTCCATCCGGATAGTGGTATTCTGTTTTTATTGTTATTTTTATTTTTTTATGCATTCCATTTTTTTATTCTTAGTATTGTTTCCTTTTTATGTAAAGCACTTGAATTACCATTGTGTATGAAATGTGCTAAATAAATAAAATTGCCTTGCCTTGCTTAATCGACTCTGACAGTAGGTGGCGCAGTAACAGCAGAAATAAAGCCGTTTCCTTGGTAACCTCTGTACACAAAGCAGCTGTGCTTATAACAACGCGTTCAAATAGCTCAAAAGATTTGTTTTACCTCTCTTATAAAAAAAAATGAACCATGGTTTTACTACAAAATAAAACAAAATGGTTATTGTAGTTAACCATGGTAACCACAAATTAACCATCGTTTTACTAAGGTATTTGTAGTAAATTATTGTTAGTAAATGAGTGCCAGATTCTCCCTTCTGTACAGGTGCGGAATCTGGGTGTGATTTTTGATGCGCAGCTGACTTTTAACACTCATTTTAAGAATGTTACTAAAGTAGCTTTTTATCATCTTCGGCGTATTGCACGTATAAGACCATTTATTTCTATGTCTGATGCAGAAAGGCTTATTCACGCCTTTATAACATCCAGGCTTGATTATTGTAATTCTCTTTTTGCAGGGTTACCTGCAAGTAGCCTATCATTAAGAGGCTGCATAGCACAGGTGTTTTAATTTTTTGTTGTTTTCCTCTTTCCTTCAATGATTCTGCCTGTTAACAGCAGGTGTTCATCACTAGTGTTTAATTAATGACTTAATTATCTCATTAACCTCCCTCATTAACATTGGGAACTTTCATAAAACATCCTCTTTTGGTAATGAAAGTGCTGCAGATCAAACTTTCCTTATATGACTTTAGGGGGACATTCCATTTTGGTTATTTTATTGTCACATAAGAACATTACCTAGATCATTGGTGAATATAGTATTATAATAACAAAGACTCTGCTTATACTATATAAACTGTTACTCATTCATTTTGTTTCTGGTTTCTTTACAACAAATGATGTGTTTTGGTAAACACTGTTATAAAGACCACAAACTCGCACAAAAAGCCAAGAGTCAAACTGCCCAACTAAAGGAAACACTGACCACCAAAAAGGTGACCAAACATTTTCAATAAAACATCAACATCTAAACCTCTGTTCATTCTCAAAAATAACTTTTGCTGAGATCCTGATAGATTTATTGTCTTCTTTTATTTTCAGTTGATTTCAGGCTGTGTGGCTTTCAGTCAGTTGTAGTTGTGTTTCATTTTCTGAGAGTGAAAACATTGATTCAATGCCATTACTATTGGTTTTTTGTTGAAATTTCAACATTTTTTCAACGTTAATTGCAGGTGCAAAAGTGATATTGATTCAATGAGGTTAACATTGACATTAACATTGATTTAACATTATTTCGATCATTGCTTGCTATCTGGGAAGACTGCACTGCACATTATCTGTATGGCGTATTTAAATTTCAACAGTACAAATTTACACATAGACCTACTGTATGTGGGATACTGATTACAAGAAACTGGACAGGATTCAGTCACACTTACTGTTGGTCTGTCAACAACTTACAGTACAATATCATTGTGCTATAAAGAAAAATACAAGACTATAGATATATATAAAATATAAATTTATATATAAAGTATATTTACCGTTTAATGTAAAATGAAAGTGCAATTATTTATTTATTTAAGAATAATGTAAAAATAACTGTGAAAAAAATTATGTATGCATAATACATATGCATAATCAAGTAAACCCAAGTTGCTCAAGTAAATGGTTATCTTACATTTACTTTATAAAAATTATTAAAAATTTATGAGCAAAAAATAATTTACTTTGGAGAACGTTCTATAACAAAATTCAGTTAGTTGGGTATGTCAGGTTTTACTGGGCTCGGTTTTGTAAACGGCGCTTCTCCAGCAGATGGCGCACTAGGCTGGAATGAGCGACAGCGAGATTAAGCCGAACGTCACATGAACAAACAGAAAAAGAGGTCATCAGCATCTGCTTGTCGGAGAAAGTACGAACTGAGGGCGATATTTTATGGACTTTTAAGGTAATCAGCTAGCCTAGTTTTTTTCTTTTTATTGTTGGCGTTTTATTCGATTTAGATATCTAAATGTTGGCGAGAAGCAGAAAAGTAAAAAACTTTTAGATATCAGACAGGAATGATATTCTAAAGGCAATAAATTATTATTACACAGACTATTTTGATAATTACAGGCTTTCTTTTACACAAAGATGAACTTTATCCTCAGATCAGTGAGGCCTATGATCATTCAGCTTAATAAAGAAATACAAAACCTGTCCTAATTGAAAGAAAACAAGTTGAACAAAAATATATATATTGAATCCAATATTTATTGACTATTTAAGGTGAACTAGTAAGAACCTTGAATATATTCTCTCTGACACAAGAAGTGAGAGTTTAACATTGACTGAGACAATGGAGACACAAAGGATCCTCATGAGGAGTTTGGCTGTTGTGTTCATTGCATCTGTGATCTGGACTATAACAGGTAAAGTTTTAAACTGTTTGGATATTATTCTGTCCGATGGAACGATGCAGAACATTGAGGTTTACCTTGTTCTTCTGTCTTAGCAGATGCAAAAGTGGAGCAAAAAGGACAGGTGGAGTACTCATGCTGTAAGGCCGTCTCCACAGTAGAGTTTACTGATCCAGTCATCGGTTTCAGGATGCAAAAACAAAATCTTCCATGTGTGATGGCCATCATGTAAGAATCACAGTTCCTCTCTAAAGAAAACATGTCACGATTTGAGATCAACAGAGTCTGATGTTATATTTCTGTTTTCATTCTCTTTGACAGCTTTGAGACTGAACGAGGAGAGTTCTGCTATGATCCTAGAAATTTTGGGTGCAGAATAAAGTTATGCAGTTTATGTAAGTTAAACCCAAGAAGTGTGGTGAAACATAACAGAATATGTAACAACAGAAGCTTATAAAGTGTTAAGTATTTAGTATGGTGTTCTTGTATTTCATGTTTTTATTTTTTTTATTTTTTACAGGAGAGCTCAAAGAAACAAACTCCTGAATTCCACACCATAACCAGCATCATCTATCAGTGAGCACACTCATGTGACAGGATCTACCCAATCAACTGAGAGCTCATGAATCATGAACATCTAAAAGTAAATTCATAATGAGAACATCTTGAAGTAGTTACGTGTTTTGAAACTATTTTTTAAATTTTAAGAGATTCCGCTGTTTCTAAAATTTAAAGCAACAGTGTTATAAGTGAGTGTGATTTTTGTTCTGTGATAATTCATTTTTATTTGACTAAAGCTTGATATATATATATATATATATATATATATATATTTTTTTTAATATTCTTGTATATACGTTTGTCAACTTAAGGGTTGCAGGGGGTGAGAGATGCCGTTTATTTTGTTTATTCTTTTTTATGCCTTTTTTGATTTAGGGAAGTAAGGAAGTTGAGATGTATTTTATTTTCTTTACTTTTCTTTCAGGTAATTTCCCAGCTAACAGAATATTGTTTATTAGAACGTTCTCTAAATATTCAGTGTTGGTTCTCTGGGAACATTAAAAACATCCAGTTTTCTTGACGTTACAGGAACGTTTTTATAAGGTATAATGTTCCTCAAACGTTCTTTCAACTTAACTTTGATTTAAAATTCAACATTGTAGGAACATTGATTTGTAACATTCCAATAACATAAAATGTTTCCTTAATGTTAGTAGAATGTTATTTGAAGGTTTGTATGATGTTCCTGAAACATTCTTTCAATCATTCAAACACCTGCTGTGAACAAACACTGAAAGAAAGAAACAACTTTCTTCAGCCACAGCCTTAGATGATCTGAAGATAAAAGACATTAAATCTCTGAAGATCTGATTAAACAACTCATTCTTGTAACGTCAAGAAAACTGGATGTTTTTAATGTTCCCAGAACCAACACCGAATATTTAGAGAACGTTCTTATAACAAAATTCTGTTAGCTGGGAACCACAGGTTTTTGCTAAAAAGTTGTTCCTCAAGGGTGGATCATTACAAACTGATCCAGCTTATAGTATTAAATGAAATAAGTCCTAATTATTAGACTGTGAAGTGTAAAATTGTGGTTAAACATTTATACTTCAAAATAAAAGTACAGGGTGAAATATACATATAGTATATAAATAAATAACTCTGTGTCTAAACAATCACCACAAAATACATGGCTTTCTTAAAAGTTCATACTTATTCTCTAAAGTTAAATATAACATTCACATTACATAAACTGTATAGAATTAAGTGTGCTATTTGTTATATACTAAATGTACTGCTTTCTACAGGTAAGACCTATAATACAGTTCTTTGATTACACCTCTTCTCAGAAATTAAAAAAAAAGCCTGGCTGTTTATTATGAATATTTCACCTAAAAAAAAGGCCTAATAAAATTAAAAAAATATATTATTTAACTATGGATGTTTTTAAAATGTTTGTTTTTTTTAGAAACAAACATCATGTAATGCATTTAATTCAGATATAAACCCCACTTTCAATCTTAGTGGTGTGTCCATCGTTCCATTCGTTGTTCTCTGAAATGATCACAAGCTCTCTGGACCTGCTGTGGCCTGCAGCACAGATACCACAGTACATTTAGTGGTTCACCGTGGTAAAGAACATTTAGTTATAAATGACCATCGGGACTGATAGCAGTGAAAAACAGGATGTGGTTAACTGCCACTGAACAGAATATATGTTTGATTTAGGACATGTTCTCTAAAGCCTCAGACATCACACAAGCAAATGCATCCAAAAGACTTCTTCAGTTCAGTTTTGTTTGTATGCATTTCATTAAAATTGTTGCTCTAATTAGAGTGTTAATGCTTCTTGCTTTTTTAACTGTTGGTAAATCTTATCAAAAATCTCAGAAAAGAAACAATGATAATATGTATCCATCAAACCATGTTGTTACAAAGTTTAGTCTAAAAGAGGTTATTTATGATGCCATATAATCAGAACAAAATAATATCAGAACTAGAAGATAAAGAGACAACAGTACAGGGGATGCTGAGCAATATCATTATTCATGTGCATAAGTTTAAGACTAGGTAGAATAAGAAGTTAGAATTTCAAAGTTGCAGTAAAGTTAATACACAGCTTTGACAACTTGTTTTTATCATATTCAATGCAATAAAAGAGCACAAAAGATAATATTGCATATTTTGAAAGGATGATTTAAGAAATATTATTCAGTGGTGTATAAATAACTTCAGCCAGTGTCCAATCATCATGTCTCATCATAAAACGACCAAACATTATTTTACCCTGAAAAGCAAGAAAACAGAGAATGTGATCGGCCTAAAGGTAATTGCAATCTTATATTAATGAATGAGAGATTCTGACCTGAACACTGTTGTGAATCCAGTCCTGGTGCAGTTCATTAGTTTTTGCACAATCTTTAAATGAGAAAACAATAGAAACATATTCTTAATATAATAATAGTATATGTAACCTTATGGTATTATAAATTAACATAGAAATAAAATCATGTTCAAGTGAAATTCACCTTTCTGCAGTCCTGTTGCTCTTTGACACACACAGACACTTGACAGCAGTAACAGCAGCAGAAGCACACAGATGACAGGCAGCCACAGACTGATACTGATGATCACTGCATCATGACTGATATCTGGATCCTGCTGATCCACATCATTGCAGATTTCTAAGTCTGTTTGATTCATGGGATGCATTTTTTTTTTTTTTTTTTCATTTTATGAAACTAGGAATGACAGAATATATGAAAAGAAATACTACCTTCAAAATCCAGTTTAGTGCAGTGAGTTTGTTCAAGTCTGCATTCAGTGCAGCAGTAGAGCATCAGATCAGTGTCAGAGATGTTCATCAGAAGCAGAGAGTGAGTGTTTGTGGAAGAACTGAGAGCTTTTATCCGTCCTGCATAACTTGGGTGAATATTAGTGGGCTCTGGTTTAGGTTTACCTCCATACAAATGTTCCATTTTCAAAATCCTGACAAATGTTTGGTTTCCATTTGTAATGATCCATGTAATCTCTTTATCATCTTTAATGTTACAGGGGAGTGTTGTGTTTCCTCCTGGATGAACTTTCACTGATGATCCTTCAGTGAGAATCATTAAGACACCAAAACCTGGAGATGAAACAATAAATTCATTTGGTTTACATGGAAAATGTGAATCCATGAAAAACTTACTTGACAGCAATCACTTGACAATCTGGATCTTGGTGATTATTGACATATATCATAGAGCAGATTTTTTTTTTTTTATCAAAAGCAACTTACAAACGAGGAATAACAAACAAAATCTACAGCATCAGTGAAATTAGAGCACTTAATAATTTCATATATACTCACACATAAATTGTCTCAGGATCATTTCTCTCCTTTTTGTGGTTTGTAGACAGTTTGTGATTTTTGTGACAGAGTTCAGTCTCTCTCTCTCAGATCATCAACTGCTGTAAAGATGTGTCAAAGGCACAAATCCCTCCTTAAAGGGGTGGTTCAGTGTTTTTTTTCTAGGCTTGATTGTGTTTTTGGGGCACAGTTTAACATGTCTTAATGCTTCTTTTTTTGAAAACGCTGTATTTTTCATATATTTTACCTTTATTCTACACCTCTGTTTCCACTGTCATATGAACGGCTCGTTTGACTTCCTGGTTATATGAAGCCACTCCCTCCGAAATATGCAATGTGCTCAGATTGGTTAGCGGGCCCAGTGTATCGTGATTCGCTGAAGCGTCCGGAAACGCCACGCCCCTTATCATCCGTTGTTTAATTTATAGCATGAACGACTGTTTGTCTATGAACATAGAAGTTTTTTGGAGAAGTAACAGTTATGCACTAGAATTGAGCTAACTGGCTAGCAAAGCAAAAACAAGTTGGTCTTTGTTTATGTCCTTGATGCAACCAAAAAATAGTAACAGAACTATACGTTTAAAAGACATGTACAAACAATAAAACGTACTTACAGTTTGGGGCGATAAACAGCTGCTTCTGCTTATAAAGTGGGAATTGTTTCATTCAGTAATAGCATTCCAGCACTCGTGTAGATTCTGGAAGCTGTCTTCAGCGCCGCATCCAGTGTATAAAATATCACAGATTATAATGGGTTCTAAATCTTTTGACGTGTCGCGTCGCGCCGCTCGCGTCCGGTGTACACAACTCTTCCTCTTCTACATGCTGTGCAACATGGCCTCGCCCACTTTGTTGCATGTTCCCGGGGGCGTGTTTTGCAGGGTTTATGATGTCACCAACCCGGGAAGAAGCTCGTTGTAGTCCAAACCGGTCGTTTTTGTAGGCATTAAACTGCCATAACTTTAAAAGACAATATCTAGACATTGAACTTTCAGTGCTGTAACTTTGCAGATACTGTTTATGCTCAAGCAGCAACATTACACACTAACTAAAGTTAAAAAAGTGAAATCGCATTGAACCACCCCTTTAAAGACTTCAGTAAAGTTGGTTTTATATTCGCACATTCGGACTTCCGCGTTTAAGATTTGTCTAATTATATGTGCTTTGAAGTGAATATTTGCAAATACAAAGCATGGCATGCTATTGACAACTAACTATTCTCAACCTGTACATTTTCCAGAATCGAACAAAACGGCCATATATTGTTTAATCGCTTACTTACTTGCTGAATGTCTGCTGAATGTCCAATGTTGTGCGGAAAACCACATAGGGAGCGTCTCAAAAGTTCGATATTGTTTTATTTTGTGCAAACAGACAACTACATTTTATCCAACTATGTACAATATAGAATATAGATATTTTTCTGTTTCTGTTTCTATACCTACAGAACATACAGCCCATGTATTGCTGTTTTATTCACCTCTGTTTTTCTGGTTTGAAGTGGTAATAAAAACAGTGTTCTCCACGTGTTGGAAAACGAAAATGAAAAAAAAAATGAATCGCTAAACTATCTTTTATGTTTTCCTGTTGTACGACACCTTCGTTTAACAATAAACTCTCACAACATCACAAATCATGTGCATTGACGGATGTTTACAGTCCTGCAGAATTATCACTGTCCATGGTACTGAATCAATCAGATTATTGACAAGCATTCACAAAGTATAACAGCAAACAGGATGTTTAACTTGGGTGAACACTTCAAAAAGTAGTGTAAAAACTTTTTTTTCAAGATGATTTACTGGACATTTATGAGAAAGGTAGGGTACCACAATGTTTATTCACCCAATTTGTAGGCTATTGCATTTAAAAAAAGTAATATGTGATCATAAAGATGTTACTACTTTTACAAATTATATTTGTATATCCTTTTTTATGAACACATCTATAATGATATATTACAAAATCTGAACATATTACAAAATTATTTTTTATGTGTCTACTTCACAAAAACGGAGATTTGCGTTTGTGGCTACGTGATGATGTCATCACGCAATGAAATCACAAAGTAATTTAGCAACTTAAAGCAACAAATCGACCAGCCTGAAATCAACCGAAGGCAAAAGACATTAAATCTCTTAATATCTCAGTAGAGGAGGATTAAAGAACTCCACAAACAGCATTACCAGCTTCACTAACTCACTGACATTTATTTCTGTCAGATGTCGGCAGCAGTTCTTATTGATAATTAACACAACTTTTATATTTCTTTTATTTAAGGTTACCGTGATGGTGATTGATGTTTCCATTTGTTGGTCTCTAAAGTTTTGTTATAAGTAGCGGCGCTCTTTGACTGCTGAGACAGTTTGTTTAACAGACATGTCTACAGTATATCCATAATCGTAATGTTATGAAAAGGTAAAAGATCGGAAATTATGGTTATATAAGTATCATGGATTTTCCTTACTATCTAGTCTTAATTTGAATGCAATTGTTAACATGTACTATATTAATAAAATAATAAGTCTTTTCTGCAGTGACACAAGAACACATCAACAATCAGCCCATGATTCTCAGTACGGTGACCAAAGTTTCATGCCGCAATGCATGCTGGGTACCATGGTAAACAAATAAAAAAAAAAACTCCCAGAATGCATCACACTATTAATAAATAATGCAGCTGAATTGTACAATATATTTTTTTCTAACTATTGTTGGAAAACGATAGTTGTTTGCTGTGATTTTTGTTCATTTTATTCGCTTTTTATGTCGAATTTATCTTTCTGAATATTTTGTTTATTGTCACCATTGTTGAGATTCATATGCTGATTACTGATATCTATATTTCTCATTAGAGTACTCTTTCCTTCAATCCAATTCTGCAGTACAGTTATAACCCTGTTGAACTATCACCGGATTAGTAAATAAAATATATGAAGGGCTCATATCAGTTATTATTTTCAAACTCGTTGATAACATAAGTTACAATTGATGACACCTAAATATAGAATCACCCAAAATTCTATTTTTATATTTCCAAGCTTATTGCTTCAATTGTGTTTTGGCATACATCAATTCAGCAGCCAAGCATAATCACAACTTTTAATCGTTTAGTGTCCAACTACTGAACCACCAATCACCATCATGGTAACCCATATTTATCAAGCATCTGACAATTACTCACAAGAACACTGCTGAAAAAAATCTTGCCTCAAATCTGCGCTTAAAAGTTACTATGAAGCATCTCAGTCATATTTAAGTGAACTACATAAGTGTCAGAGCGTCACGTCTTAGAGATGATTCACGACACATTGCTGTGCCACAAATGGTATTTTGGATGACGACATAGGCATGGACCAATCACTGAATAGATTTCCTTATTTAAGATATTCTCAGATAAATTCACACTGATGGTGGAATTCCTCAGAGGACTTTACATTCAACACATTTGACAATAAATATTTTTCAAGGTAATACATTACGATATACACATTGGAAATGAAAGATACACATGTTTTCCACCACCTTTTAATAGTAATTTTTTAAACGGTATTTTGTAACTGACCTGCCTAGCCTAGATTTTATGATTATTCCACGCCAGAGATCATCATTCCAGATGTGACAGATACCTTTATAATAGCCTACTTCGTGATTTTTTTTTTTTTTTTCCCAGCGTGAAGGGGAGTGGTGTGGAATCCTGCACAGAAATCACCAACATTGTATTACAGTGAGGTTCTTGACTGTTTCAAGTTAAAGTATTTGGAGTTTCGTAGGACTTTGCAGACGGTTCCTTCCATTCTGTCTCTTAGCCGTGTGCGAATAGAGATCAGTGTGTTTTTCCATGCGATGAAAGCTGGTTTTGAGGAAAATAAGGCTGTTGCTGCTTGTCTGTGTTACTACGATTAAAAAGAGGTGTTATTGTGTAGTAACAGTGTTTAGCGCACACTTTTGATCCGGGAAATTGGAATCTGTGAAGATGCGGCCACTTTACTTACTCTGAAACCCTGTATTAAGTAGCTTGATTAACCAGTCGTTTATGTTTTGTTTGTGTGTGTCATTTATGTTTTAAACTTCTTCAGTTAAATTATCATTAAACACTTTCAGTTGTTCTTTACATTAATATAAATATTTTACAACTTCTTTTGAAAGGCTGTGAGTGTGTTATCAAAAGCTATTGAACTGGAACTGTGTGTGTCCATCAAAAAAAGCCTTAGACCTTTGATACGGACGTTTTCAGATAAATGACTTCATTAAACACTTTTCATTTGTTTTTTTACATTAATATAATCTTTACAATTCTTTGAAAGGCTGTGAGTGTGTTTCAAAAGCTATGAACTGGAACTATGTGTGTCCATCAAAACAGCCTTAGACCTTTGATACTGAACTTTTTCAGATAAATGACTTCATTAAACACTTTTCATTTGTTTTTTACATTAATAAATATTTTACAACTTCTTTTGAAGGCTGTGAGTGTGTTATCAAAAGCTATTGAACTGGAACTGTGTGTGTCCATCAAAAACAGCTTAGACCTTTGATACTGGACTTTTTCAGATAAAATGACTTCATTAAACACTTTTAATTTGTTCTTTAATATAAATATTTTACAACTTCTTTTGAAAGGCTGTGAGTGTGTTTCAAAAGCTATTGAACTGAACTGTGTGTGATCAAAACAGACTTAGACCTTTGACCTTTTTCAGTTAATATGACTTCATTAAAACTTTTCATTTGTTCTTTACATTAAGATACTATTTTTCAACTTCTTTAGACTGATATGAGGCTTTTTCAAAAGATATTAATTTTAGAAGTGTGTAAATACAAAATAGCTTATTACAGTTAAGAGTAAAAAGTATCCTTTTCCAGCAATATTTGTACATAAACACTAGACTATATTCTTTAATTGGATGAAATATTTTCAACTTCTTTTAGAGATATGAGGCTTTTTGTCAAAGTATTAATTTTACGAAGTGTGTCATACAAAATAGTTTAATTAGACTTAAGGGTACAAACTATCTTTTCAGTCAATATTACTATATTAAACACTGTGACTATATTCTTTAAATTGAGATAAATATTTGCAACTTTTAACACTGATATGATGCTTTTTTCCAAGATTATTAATTTTAATAGTGTGTCAATACAAAATAGCTTTACTACACTTAAGGGTACAAACTACACTTTACGTAAATATGACTAAGTAACACTATGACTGTTCTTTAAATTATACAAATATTTGCAACTTCTTTACACTGATATGAGCTTTTTTCAAAAGATATTAATTTTAGAAGTGTGTTCAATACAAAATCTTTATACAGTTTAAGGGTACAAAGTATCCTTTTCCATGCAATATTTGTAACATAAACACCATGACTATGTTCTTTACATTGAGAATATTTTGCAACTTCTTTTAGACTGATATGATGCTTTTTTCCAAAGATATTAATTTAGAAGTTGTGTCAATACAAAATAGTTAATTAGACTTTAAGGCAAAACTCCTTTCCAGTCAATATTACTATATTAAACACTGTGACTAGATTCTTTACATTGAGATAAAATTTTGCAACTTCTTTACACTGATATGATAATTTTTTCAAAATATAATTTTATAATGTGTCAATACAAAAAGCTTTATTACAGTTGTAATAGGTAAAAAGTATCCTTTTCCAGGCAATTTTGTACATTAAACACTATGACTATATCTCTTTAAATTGAGATAAATATTGTGCAACTTCTTTTACACTGATATGATGCTTTTTTTTCCAAAGATATTAATTTTAGAAGTGTGTCAATACAAAAGCCCTTTTTTTTACTACACAGTAAGGTACAAACTACACCTTTTACAGTAAAATATACTATCTTAAACACTATGAGTAGTTTGAGTAGGTGGATTACAACAGAATTTGTTTTGTATCTGTGTATTTATTTATGTTTCTAAGTACTACAATACAATGATAAATCATGATCTAAAATGACTTAAATGATGGATTTTTTTTTTAAAAACAAACAAAGAAGTGTTCCAAAATAATAAGAAAGGTAAACACTAAATGTATAGTTGCATTGAAGAAGGATTTTATTATAGTAAATTGGTAATAATACAGCATAATCTAAAGCTATGTATCACCACAAATATAATCATACATGAAACAAAGAGGCGAAAGCGCTTGATAGTAAAACGTATGCTGTATGAGAAAATTTAGGAATGTGTTTACATGTATGGAAATTTATATTTCAAGCTGAAGAATATGTGTCACATGTAAAGTGTCAAATTTATCAGAATATTATAAAATGTAGGCGAAGGGCTTTTGCCTGTATATATAGTGAGCGATAGCAGAAAGCAGGAGCGGTCGCCTGAAGAGGCTATCCTCCTTGGTTGTTACAATAAAGTAAAAATACTCTGTAATCAAAGCCTTTGACAAAGTCATTTTTTAACTAGAGCATAAACCACAAAATATTTCTTAAAGTAAAAGGGTTGTCGAATGAAAACCCTTACATGTTAATA
>JAOTNS010001814.1:0-60816 GCA_028476615.1 Culter alburnus
TACTTTCTGCCATGCACAAAACTTGACACAGGTTTACCCTGAAACTACCGAAGCCCTGCACATGAAATGCACAAGAAAAAAAAAAAAAAAAAAGTAATAGTGGCGCAGGAATTTAGCCTAATATTTTTTTTTTTTCCATTCATGGTGGTGCCTGTAGTAAACAGATTGCTCTGTTCATAAGCCCATTGGAACATACGTATGCTATTAAGAATATATGAAAATGTGAATTGATTGCACCCAGCAGTGGACAACCAAGATTAAGTGTTTGTTTTCTGGAATTATAAACATTCCACAAGAGTGTATTTCCATCTCAAATTGTGTATTCGCTTTAAAAAGTATGTCACGTTCATCTCCATTGCTGTTCAGGTACCTGAACTCCCCACACACCTACATGAACACCAATGCCTACTTGAGCATAGCCCTGATTTCATGTAGTCTAGAGCCCAAAATGTGTTTGAAGCTAAACCTGTAGCATGTTTTACATGTATGTGTGTTTCAGGAAGCGCAGCTGAAAGCATTTACCCTCTACATTTTATGAAAACTCCATGGTCTTATGTGAACTGTTCATCTGTGTGTGTATGACTACTTTACATGTCTTTTGTGAGGACGGTTTAAGACATCGGAAAGAGGATAACGGGGTAAATAATGACATTTTGGCCAGCCAAATGTCTGACCCCTGTTTTATTTAAGGCTTTGGTTTTAAGGGATAAGAATATAATTAGTTTAGGGTAAGTTCTTTGGGTGTTATTCCCTTAGGCGTAGACTTGACCATTTATGTACGCACTGTGATTTTCACTTGAATTGTGCTGCACTTATATTGTTTTTTTTAACAAAGTTTCAGGAGTAGCAACATTCAATAATCTGATATCACACGTCATTTTTAGGCCCTCTTCAACATCAGTAATCAACGTATCGACCCAATCACCTGAGTAAAGCCTATACAAAACACAGTCAAATCCCCATATTCCCGTCATTTTTTGCAGCATCCCTCCACCACCCCGTCTCCTCCACCGTCCTGGTTACTGTCCTAACCAAACTACGGGGGGAGTACTTTGGGTTCAGCCAATGCCGAGCTCAGACCCTCTCCTCGGACAGCAAACCCCAATAACATACCCTTCGCATACTTATTAAATGCATACTTTACCATCTGTTATTTGTAAGTGTGACTGGTGGACATAAGATTATGGAGAGACAGCTGACTTGATGGAGGAATTTGCAGTTTTTTACTCCCAAACTAGATTCCTGTTCGTTGGAGGGAGGTGAGAACCAGACCTTTATACCAGCTACGATTTTTGTTATAAGAAGCATTCTCCCAAAATTTTACAATGTCTGTTTTAAAATGTATATGCTCCTGAAACCTTCTTTCAAACATTCACCCTGCTGTTACAATCACTAACTACTATGCCTCCAGAAACAATGCCTTAGATGAAATCAACGAAGATATAAGACATTAATCGCTCCAAGATCTCTCAAGCAGATTAATTACCGCCAACAAACAGCTTTACCACGTCACTTAGTACTAATCCTGGACGTAGTTCTGTCACACTTCTACAGAAAGTTCTTTTAAGAATTAACAGAGGTTTAGTTTTGAGTTTTGGTTGAAATGTTTAGTGTTTGAGGTACATCAGGTGATCATTATTGCTTTAGTGAGCTCTTGACCTTTGACCTTTTGTTAAGTTACTTTGTTCAGCAATTGCAGTCATTTTCAGAAAACATTTTTTGCATTGATATGATAAAGCAGTCCCACATATCTGCTTCTTAAATGGTCAAATAACTGCCTTAACGTGTTTTAAAACAAACTTTTTATCTATAGATTTGTTTACTTATGAATGAAGCATAAAGAAACGTATAAAGCAAAAAAAAATAAAAACAAAAGTTTTGTTGTCCAAAACCTGTTTTTAACACCATTGTTGTGTGTCATATGCCGCATGATTGATGTCTGAGTGGGATAATGGCCCAAACTTGGTAACACAGTGTTATTTCCACAGGACATCAACATTCATCCTATGAAATGCAACAATGGTGTTACAAAGATCTTTATCACACAAAACTACATACAAAAACATATTTTGAGCCATTTTAATGCCAGTCATTTGTCCGTTATTAAAAGCAGACATGTTGATCTGCTTTATCAATGCATAAATGTTTTCTGAAACACCTGCCATTGAAGTCCTTAACAAAATTCATGGGTCAAAACTTTCAACCACATCAACATCTAAACTTCTGTTAATTCTCATAAGACTTCTGTAGAACGTGTGACAGAAATAAAGTCAATCTTTATTATCTGATAAGCTGGTAATGCTGTTTGTGTGCCCCCGGAGGGTTTGATTGGCTGCAGGCACAAATCTACGTCAGCTGACCCTGAGCTAATCTCTGCATTTATTCAACATGTTCCAATAACATTAAGAAAACTGGATATTTTAAAGTTCTCATAACCAACTGAAAGTTTGGAGAAACATTCTTATAACAACAATCTGTTAGCTGGGATAAACCTAAATATACTTAAATTAAATTATTGAAAAATGTACTATCCACTAGTAATGTTTGTTGTTGTGCAGTTGTGCACACAAAAGTAGTAGCTGTTAATTAGGTATGGTTAGTAATCACACTACATGCTACCCGTGAGTTTACCGCAAAGTTTACGGGCGAGTATCTCTGTGCGGCATCGGGTCCCTGATGAACGAATAATTGAAAGTATGGGATACCCAGAATCAAATATCTGAATTAATACATACCAATGTTTAATTTCTAATTGGAAACACAACCTAAGAATAAAAATCATTTGAAATTGCAGTCAGATTAACGAGGAAATTAAGTGAACTTCAAGGCGCGAAAAGCATAACCCACGTTAACCTTCACCAGGCCGCGGATTCCGTTTTTGGCCGGTGGGGGGTTCCTTAAATAGACAAATCCAATTAAACCCTGCGGCTCGTGGCGACACATTGATGTCCTAAGACACGAAACGATCGGATTGTATAAATACTGTTGGTTTCTTGCACAAATGATCGTTTCGCGTCTTAGGACATCAGTGTGTCGTCACGAGCTGCAGGGTTTAATTTGGATTTGTCTATGCATGTCTTTTGACTTATAAATTGTTACCATTCACAAGCTTTATACAGCTGACAGACGGCAACATTGAGTTAAAAAATCACATTTGTGTTCTACTGAAGAAACAAAGTCCCACATCTTGGATGCCCTGGGGGTAAGCAGATAAACATAACATTTTTTGGGTGAACTGTCCCTCCTTTAAGTAACTAATTTTTTAAAGTTAGTAAAATTAAAATTTTCGTGACAAGTGGGGCGGGGCAGTACAAATTCCTCCACATACTCTCCAGGGGCGACCGTCCTGCCGAACCCACAAAGGCGATCCGACGCTGTAGCTGGCTTGGGAGGCACAGGAGACACAGGAACCTCGGAGACGAAGAATAAGCCCATCCTTCTTTGTGGAAATCCTTCAATTGGGTTTGATATTCTGTTTCATATGTGCTGTAGAGATACTGTAGAGAATACGGAGATCCACAATATACAGGCTTTATTAATAATCCGGATCAGAGAGACAGCTTCACTACATGTATCAACAATATAACAGACAAGGAGTGCAGGGAGTGAGTCCAACTTAAAGGGAGTGGTGACGAGGACAAACAGGTGCGGAAATCCGGGGAGATGGCGGGAAGACTGATGAGGGAAGTGCAGACAGGTGTGGAGAACAGGAGGATGCTGGGAACTGGAGTCCGGGAAGGTGTGATTGTGACACCGGTCAGTAGTTGGTGAGAATTTACCGACAGTGGCCCAAGTTGGACAAACCACAAACCACCGACAGGGTGTTGGGCACCCAAGGCTCATCAATGCATGAGGGCAACTAAGGCTATCCCATCTGGTCATTTTGCAGACCAGCAACATTGTTTGCAGACCAAGTACACCACTTCATGACATGGTGGTTCTCTGTGGACTGGCCTGTTGCACTCTTCACACATTGTTCAGAGTGGTTTGAGGAACATCATGAAGAGCGGATGGTGCCCTGGCTTCCAAATTCTCCAGATCTCAATCCAACTGAGCATCTGTAGAATGTGATGGAACAAGTTCGATCCACAGCAGCTCCACTTCGCAACCTACAGACTTTGTAGGATCTGCTTGCTAATTTGCTGATGTATCTGCTTGAAAATGAATACATGACATTAGCTAACGGGATGATCTGTATCGTCTTAGAACTGCACATTTCTGCAATATTACTTTGACACAGTCACCTGATAACAGATTATTCTTAATTGTAACATAGAAACAAGCATGCTTTAAAAAACTATATCAGGTTTTTCCTGCATTAAAAATATTTTGGTGGCCACCAAAATTTGCTGATAAAAGTTGTCAGCTTGGTGGACTGCTCGGCTAGCGGAATTTGCCAAAAGAATGCCAAAGAATGAATTTCTCCCTTCACACAGATTCATTGAGCTTTATTAAGTCAACGCAAATGCGTGATCGCCAGACTTTTTTAGGCACCACGACAATGCCTGCACACCACTCTGTGGGTTCTTCCACCCTAATGACTCCCATTCGCTCCATGCGTTGTAGCTCATTTTTAACTTTTGGCATGAGTGGAAGTGGAATGCAGCGTGGAGTTTTGAGGGAAAATGGAAACTGCTCCTGGGCTCAATTTAATGGTGTATGGCCTCTGTAACAGTCCTAGCCCATTGCACAGCTTTGGATAGCATTCCTGTAGAGTGTGAATGCTTATGCCATCAACACGTGTGACAAGACCCAGTTTGGTGATGGCAGGTCTGCCTAGCAGTGGCCAATGAAGACTCTTAACAACATACACGTCCTCTAATGTATGTTTGTCTCCTTTCTGAAGCAGCATGTTTGAAACTCCGATCACGCTGAGTGGTGAGCATCCGGGTCCAAGTAAGGGCTTGGTCACTCTCTGGAGTGCTGGTTTGTTGCCTTCTTTGAATATGTCATGGAACACATGGTCTGGCATAACAGTGACATCAGCACCTGTGTCGCTTTGAACTGTACTTCACAGTCCTTTATTTTAATATCAATCAGCCAGGGGTCACCCTAGCAACTACAGTGCCTAAAATATGCCAGGGTCCTGTTCTTGAATCTCATTCACCTTTCTCAATGAAACACATTTTTTGGTAGTGTTGTACACTTTTTCCGTATTGTGTCATGCCTTTTCCCACAGGCATGACACAATACAGTATTTGCAGGGCAGTGCGTTTTTGGGTGAGATGGGCTTTTTCCACACTTATGACTAGGGGTGTAACGATATCACAAACCGAAAGATCGCGATACACAACCCACGATACGATACGCGGAACTCTCGTGGCGTACCGCGGTACTCTCATGCCTCCTGCTGCCCATTGTTGAGGTTAATGTCACTTATCACTAACTACCTAATCTATTATTTAAAAAAAATTGCATACATTTGATTAAATTGTATTAGAGACTGATAAGTATAATACACAGTACATACACACACACACACACACACACACACTATCATTTAAAAGTTTGAGGTCGGTAAGATTTTATATGTTTTAGAAAGACATCTCTGCTCACCAAGGCTGTATGTGATCAAAAACACAGTAAAAACAGTAATATTGTGAAATATTACACAAAAATTAAAATAACTATTTCAATATTTTATATTTTAAAATGTAATTTATTCCTATGATGGCGAAGCTAAATTTTCAGCATTATTACTCCAGTCTTCAATGTCACATGATCTTTCAGAAATCATTCTGCAACATAATACACTGATTTGGTGCTCGAGAAACATTTATTATTGTTAAAACGTTATATAGTTCAAACTGAGACAAGCGCATGTCACTGAAAAATCATAAAGGTAAAGTGAAGTTTGCATATATTTATGATAATTCTAATAACCTTTAAAATTTAAAATGGGCAAGGAATAAGAGAAAACTGTTCTTACCAGACAGTGCTGGAGACACACATGGTCATTTGCTTCCTGTGCGATGCGGATAGCTTCCTGTAGAGCCAAATCAGCCTGTTGACTGCACATTTGCAAATAGCTTTAGTCATATAACAACAGTTAGGGTTCATGTCATTTTACCAGCAATGCCAAGAAACAATAGATTCACTTAACTTAACAACAAAAAAATAACTTGACTTTTTCTTTATTATTCACATTTTTAGTGCAGTCATATACCTGAGTAAACAAAATGAAATAAATACTTAAATTTTAAATAAAATCTTACCGACCTCAAACTTTTAAATGATGTGTGTGTGTGTGTGTGTGTGTGTGTGTGTGTGTGTGTGTGTGTGTGTGTGTGTGTCTGTATATTATCTTATCAGTCTCTGCTGTATTAATTTCTTCTGAATTTGTGATTTAGAGTTGGCTGTACACACTAGAACAGATGAAAGGATCTGATAGTGTGGTACTAAATGAAGACTGTGAAAATTGCAGCTCACTTTTGTCTTCCTGTAACTCATTAAGATGGAACCATTTTAATGCCCTTTTATGTAATATAGGGAAATGCTTACATAACAAACAAGACATAATAAATGTCATCAGGCACATTAAGTGCATTTAATCTCTTGCAACATCATTATACATTGAAATAAAAAAATTAACGTTCTCTGTTGTGTTTTGCAGTATTTAGCTTCTAGGCATTCAGTCCCTGGTCCAGCAGGGAGCGAAACAGGGCATGCCGGCCAACAAGCTGCTGGACGCCCTGCGAGGAACCGACATCATGCACTGGAAGCAAAGCCTCTCTGAGCTGATAGAAATCAGCCTGGCACAGACCACCTCCATATGGAGGATGTATGGCAAAAGGTCAGATAGCACAGAAACCTCTTTTTATAAAATTTAAAAGAATTGTGAAGTGAAATTAAATTTCCTTTGATTCTACTTTAACTGTCATATGTAAATAATGTCTTCAAACAGACTGTAAGGGCTCTCACTTTCATTCTCCATTGATATTAGCGCCACAGCTGATGCAGTTTTTCAGGTTTGATGTAGTTTAAGCTGAATTTATTTGCGTTCTCTGTAGCACTATGGCACGGCAGCAGGCTCAGCTCCTGTTGAATATGAACAGTCTGGAGCCGGTGAACTTCAGTGTGCAGCAGAACAACACTGAGGCGTTTGCCGTCGCCCTCTGCCATCTGGCTGAACTCCAGCTGAGCAGGTACTGACCTCTAACACAAGAACATAAACACAAATCCTTTTTGGTGGAAGCTTGATTTCATGTATTGTTCTTTGCCTAAATGTATCGAATGTTAAATTAGCATGTTTGGGGTTTTTCTTCACCTTCAGGGCCTTTATGCTGTTGTGACGGACATCATGAAACACTTGAAGCAGCAGTTTCCTCCTCATACCCAGCATGCCAAGGTAAGTCTGCCGAACACAATATAGATGATCAATCACAGATCAGCAGCCGCTATATATGATTTTATTTCTCTCTCTCTTTACCAGCTCTGGATGCTATGTGATCTGAAAATTCAGTTTGAGAAGGCTATGAATGATGGGAAGTACCATTTGGCTGAACCCCATGTCACAGCATCTCTGCATTAAACAGCACTGAGGGATTGTACAGGTAGATAACTGCACATACTATACTTTTCTAGTAGATTGACCTGTTCAAGTGATTGCTTTTCTTGTCTGTTCAGGAAAGCGCAGCTGCTGAAAGCTCTGAATCAGACGTCTGAAGCCTCTAAGATTCTGCAGCAGCTGCAGCAGCAGTGTGAGAAGAGCAAGAACACAGAGATGATCATCAGGTATCTCTTTATATAAAAGAACAGTCTGAGATCACACTGGAAATCTGGGATTCAAGATCTAATTGAAACCTGGAAATAAGGATGATAGTGTTTAGAGGAACTGAAGTCAGGATGAAATCATAATCAACTAGAACTTTACTTGCCATCACAGGAATAAATTACAATTTATGTTAAGTATATTAAAATAGAAAAGTTATTTTAAATTGTAATAATGTTTCACATTATTGCTGTTTTTACTGTATTTTTGTGATCAATGCCCTATGTGCATCTTATTTCAAAAACATAAAAAAAACCCCATATTGAAATCTTTAAACTGTCATATCTTATGACCCAACTTTGTCTTCAGGTAACTATTCACTCAGTTTTGCTGATAATATTTGTATTTAAAAAGTGTTAATAATGTGTATATCATTTTCACATTGGACTTTAGAGCTCAAAAGTCCTCAAAAGCTCAAAATTAAATAATGACCCAAATTTTGTGAAATATTGAAATCTTGTTGAAACGGCAGTGTTCCCATGTCTGTTTTTAACTCTTGAGTGTGTTTGTGTGGCAGGGTGATGCTGGCCTCTGCAGAGCTTCACTGGGACTCGTCTGGGTTTGCGTCAGCTCTGCCGTTACTCTTACAGGCTCTTGCTCTGTCCCGCCAACACAACCTCCAGAGCTTGACCTCAGAGACTGTGTTACACCTGGCATTTACACAGGTACACCAACAAGAACCTTCACAGTTTGTGTTCAGACAACTGAAAATGACTGACAAATGCTCACAAAACATCTCCTAGTTGCTTGATTTCATCTTAGAATTCACTTTTTTGTGTTTGTTTTTTGAAAGATGAAGGAATTGTGTCATTTTAAACTAGGAGTGTCTGATATTCATCATCTCTCTTCATAGCTGATGTTGGGGATCCCTGAGCAGGCTCTCGCACTGGTGCAGGACGTGTTGGAGTCGGTTTTGGCTCACGGTTCTCTGATAGACAAGGGCAGAGCTCTGCTGCTGGCCGCTCGCTGTCAGATGGCTTTAGCAGGAAGTGCCGCACAGGAACACAGACTGACTGGTACTGCCTGAGTCCTGTTTGTCACCATCTCACTGTATTCAGGTCACACTTCATATGTTTAAGTGAAGTATTTTCTTTCCTGCAGCACTGGAACAAGCCGTACACACTTTAGATGAGGCAGCGGTGTATTTCTCTCGTCTTGACTGTAAAGAGCGAATGAGAGACATACACTACCTACAGGCACGATTACATCACACCCTCGGCAACGTCTCTCAACGCAACAAGTGCGCCATGCTTCCGTCTGCTGGATCAGGAGCTGCCGTCGTCTGGGATGACTGTGGTCAATCGTCTTTAGAAAACCTCAGCTGCGTGTGTTAAAGGGTTAGTTCACCCAAAATTTAAATTCTGTCATTAATTACTCACCCTCATGTCACTCCAAACCCATAAGACTTTCATTCATCTTTGAAACACAAATGAAGATATTTTAAATGAGTTTTCAGTCCCTCCATTAACAGCTACAACTACAACTTTGACACTTCAAAAAGTTCATAAAGAGATTGTAAAACTAATCTGAAGAGACACAATGGCTTTATATGACAAACAGGTTTAATTTAGGCTTTTATTCACATATAAACATTGATCAGGGAACATAAACAGAAGCTCAACTGTACATGATTGATGCATGAGGTTCATTGGTTCATCAAGCAAATATGCTTGAGCTTCTGTTTACCACAACTGATGTGTGATTTGATGAATGTTTATGTGTGAATAAAAGACTAAATTAAATCTGTTTGTCATATAAAGCAAATGAGTTTCTTTAGAAAATTTTGTCTAAACCGCTCAATTCATATGGATTCATTTTACAATCTCTTTATGAATTTTTTGAAGCGGCAAAGTGGTAGTTGCGTTGCTGTCAACAGAGGTACAGAAATCTCTGATTTTATTAAAAATATCTTAATTTGTGTTTTGAAGATGGAAGTCTTACAGGTTTGGAACATGAGGGTGAGTAAATGGTGACATTTCATTTTGGGTGAACTAACCCTTTAATGAACGACACCAAACATTGTGTCCTGTACCGTGTGCATTTAAATGTTTAAAAATGTTCAGATTTTTCAAAGTTCATTGTTCTAGTGATTTTCTCAAATAAAGAGATTTCAGGAGATCTGTTGCCTGGATACAGTGTTTCCCCAAACAGAGTTCAGAAATATTTGACTATAAATGTCAGTTGCAGAAATTCTGTATAAACTTGTGGAAATTTCTTTTGAGATTCTCCATATACAGTAACTGTATGTATTTATTGCTGAGCTATTTGTAATTACTGTAATGTTACACAGTCTTGTGTACAGTAATGAAGACATTTTTCTCCACCTGAGAGAAGCCTAACATGATCATGTTGTGAGAAGAGCTCTTTTGTGTTTATTGTAGTTTTTCTGTATTTACAAAACATTGAGCACTGGATACAAATAAGTACCACAGAACAAGAACCAATCAAATAACACCTGATCACAACGGAAAATACTGTGGTAATGCAAACTCTTACAACAGAAAACTGAGATAAAAGTTCTTTCATGGAGAACCAGCAAAAGTGTGGCAATGAGGATGCTGATCATCAATCATTTGATCTCTAATCTAAAGTTGAGAGAGAGCAAATCCAGAGCAAAATCCAGTGAGCAGAACATGGTCTGAACACAGTGTCGCCAGATGTCTTGCTGACTTTCTTCAGCATGCAATGACTGCCAAACAAGTCAACTATTCTTACAGAGATACAGAGCAAATAATGAAATGAACTTAAAAGAACATGAACACCAAGCAAAATTGGAACAGTTGTGACAATTTTGAACAAAATGTGGCCAAAAAGGAAAACATTTTGGAGTTTGTTTCAGTGATTCAAAATCAAAAACATCTCACTGGCTGTTAAACACTTTTGAAATGCAAATAGTTCTTGACGAAGATGTGTTAGATGGATGTGCTCTGGGCTGCAGTAAGCAATCTTTGGGCCCGGTAGAAAACATCCATTGTGGCTGAAATTGTGTCAGTTGAAATCGTCTTTCAGTTTGCCAGTCCCGCGGCTAAAAACTCTTCACAACAGCGGGGAACTGCTCTGTGATATAGTGGACTGATATCTAAATGCTGACAGTCCTACAATAAACACACAGACAGGCACATATGGAGTCATTACTGAAGTCATATCACATCAGGAGATCCATTTAAAAAAGGCAGAGATATTAATATCGGCCATTTATTTTTTAATTATATCAACTCTAAATGAAAATATACTCACATTAGTATGAGAGTTTCTCCAGTTTAAAATGTGGATCAACCTTTAGATCAGAAAGAAGCTCATTTGTTGAATCTCCTAGTTTATTCTCAGACAGATCCAGATCTCTCAGGTGTGAGGGGTTTGATCTCAGAGCTGAAGTCAGAGCAGCACAACCTTCATCTGTGATACTAGTGTTACCCAAGCTGTAGAGAACAATGACACACTCTTCAGTCTCAGATCATAACACAGATTTTTTATTTATTTATTTATTTTACATTTGTAGATATTTTTGACAGACATTTATAGATATATTTACATTTTAGATTCTCCAGATTTCATCAAAAAATATCTTAATTTGTGTTCCGAAGATAAACGAAAGTCTTATGGTTTTTAAATTGTTCAAAATGTTGAATAGTTTGAAGCACAGACCCACGTTTGGTCTCTTTTTATTGGAGACACTTGGCAGATCACTGTAGAAGTGAAAAGAATAATGAAAGCGAAAAGTTATAAAAGTTTACGAAAATGTAAAATTATATTTTTAATATTTTATATAAATTTATATATTTTACAAAACATGTGCAACTCTAAAACGGAAATAAAATCAAAGTAAAAAAAAAAAGCTTTCACAATGATTTTGGGTGCAGTACCAAACTTTTCCACTAGATGACACTCATTGGTGACCATATAAGGACTCTTCCATTTCCATGTATGGTTTGAGTGATCTAAATTATATATTTCCAGAATTTTCATGCAATTTATTGAGTAGACAACCTATTCAGAAGTAGTATGGCCAGTTTGGTAGTGTTTGATTTGAATTCACAAACATAAAGACATGCAGAAAGTGACATTGAAGGGGTTAAAAAGCCACATTCAATTATTAGTTATTTCATAATTGTTTTGCTCTTTCTGCATTATATAATTTTTTCTGATAATTAATCATAGTATTTGTTCATGCATTATTTGATTGCTTACAGTTATTATTTTTATTTAGTTTTCCTTTGCTGTGCATTGGTGTAAATAAATATGATCTAACACTCATAAATGAGATAAAGGATCAAGAGAACATGTTGATTCTGCATCTTCAATGGGTGCCATGTGATGTGATGAAACATGAATATGGATGAAATCAGCTTGTACGGGACATTTGAGCGTCTTTTAGTTATTCCACAAGTTGATGCGCATCTTCTCATCTTGTATTCACAAGTATACTTTATCATGGTTTATTCTTCCAAGTAAATAAAGAATCATATTTCCTAAATACAGCTGATCCTCTTGCACAGCGATGTCTTCTCAACTTATTCATAAAGATACTATACTTGAGCCAGTTTATGCTGTATTACAATTATGATAACAGTCAAAGCTTTTTTTTTCCCACCGTGTGTCTGAATCTTTACTGCATGTGCACAGTTACCTTTTCATGTGCAGTAAGAATAAATATAAACCAAAGAAATATATTCACATTAACAACATTAATTAAACCAAATTGACATATTAAATGTGAAAATATAAATTCTGAAATATAAAACATGGCTCTTACACAGCTTCACATATTATTCTGCTGCTACTGAATATGATTAATGTAAAACATTATTAATGTTGATTAAATCCCAAACACTCTGATTTAATCACACTAGAAACTACTGGAGAATTTGTCTGAGATCATGTGACTAGTAGAGAGATGATCTTACTCCAGTTTCTCCAGTTTACAGTGATGATTCTCCAGTACAGCAGAGAGAAGCTTCATTGTTGAATCTCCTACTTTATTAATGGACAGATCCAGATCTCTCAGGTGTGAGGGGTTTGATCTCAGAGCTGAAGTCAGAGCAGCACCACCTTCATCTGTGATATTACACCAACTCAACCTGTAGAGAACAATGACACACTCTTCAGTCTCAGATCATAACACAGATTTTTTTTTTTTTCCCCACATTTGTAGATATTTTGACAGACATTTATAAATTATTTATATTTTTAAATTCTCCAGATTTCATCAAAAAATGTCTTAATTTGTGTTCCGAAGATAAACGAAAGTCTTATGGTTTTTAAATTGTTAAAAATGTTGAATACTTTGAAGCACAGACCCACATTTGGTCTCTTTAATGGAGACACTTGGCAGATCACTGTAGAAATGAAAAGAATAATGAAAGTGAAAAGTTATAGAAGTTTACGAAAATGTAAAATTATATTTTTAATATTTTATATAAATTTATCTATTTTACAAAACATGTGCAACTCTAAAACTGCAATAAAATCAAAGTTAAAAAAAAAATAAAACAAGTGGTGTTCCAAATTTGAGAGCAATATTAAAAAAAAAAAAAAAAAAAAAAATCTTTCAGAATGATTTTGTTTGGGTGCAGTACCAAACTTTTCCACTAGATGACACTCAGGCTTCATTGGTGACCATATAAGGACTCTTCCATTTCCATGTATGGTTTGAGTGATCTAAATTATATATTTCCAGAATTTTCATACAATTTATTGAGTAGACAACCTATTCAGAAGTAGTATGGCCAGTTTGGTAGTGTTTGATTTGAATTCACAAACATAAAGACATGCAGAAAGTGACATTGAAGGGGTTAAAAAGCCACATACTGCATCTAAAGTCATGTGTTTAAAGTAACAGACACAGTAAATACTAAAATAATCAATGTGAAAAAAAAAAAAAAAAAAAAAAAAAAAAAATCAATTTTCCATTCAATTATTAGTTATTTCATAATTGTTTTGCTCTTTCTGCATTATATAATTTTTTTTCTTATTGCTTAGTTATTATTTTTTAGTTTTCCTTTGCTGTGCATTGGTGTAAATAAATACGATCTAACACTCATAATGAGATAAAGGATCAAGAGAACATGTTGATTCTGCATCTTCAATGGGTGCCATGTGATGTGAAGAAACATGAATATGGATGAAATCAGCTTGTACGGGACATTTGAGCGTCTTTTAGTTTCCACAAGTTGATGCGTATCTTCTCATCTTGTATTCACAAGTATACTTTATCATGGTTTATTCTTCCAAGTAAATAAAGAATCATATTTCCTAAATACAGCTGATCCTCTTGCACAGCGATGTCTTCTCAACAACTTATTCATAAAGATACTATACTTGAGCCAGTTTATGCTGTATTACAATTATGATAACAGTCAAAGCTTTTTGTTTTCCCACCGTGCGTCTGAATCTTTACTGCATGTGCACAGTTACCTTTTCATGTGCAGTAAGAATAAATATAAACCAAATAAATATATTCAAATTAACAAAAACATTGTTAAACCAAATTTACATATTAAATGTGAAAATATAAATTCTGAAATATAAAACATGGCTCTTACACAGCTTCACATATTATTGTGCTGCTACTGAATATGATTAATATAAAACAGTATTAATGTTGATTATAATCCAAACACTGATTTAATCACACTAGAAACTACTGGAGAATGTGTCTGAGATCATGTGACTAATAGAGAGATGATCTTACTCCAGTTTCTCCAGTTTACAGTGATGATTCTCCAGTACAGCAGAGAGAAACTTCATTGTTGAATCTCCTAGTTTATTCAAGGACAGATCCAGTTCTCTCAGGTGTGAGGGGTTTGATCTCAGAGCTGAAGTCAGAGCAGCACCACCTTCATCTGTGATATTACAGTTACTCAACCTGTAGAGAACAATGACACACTCTTCAGTCTCAGATCATGACACAGTTTTTTTTTTTTCTTCCACATTTGTAGATATTTTGACAGACATTTATAGACATATTTACCTTTTTACATTCTCCAGATTTCATCAAAAATATCTTAATTTGTGTTCTGAAGATAAACGAAAGTCTTATGGTTTTTAAATTGTTAAAAATGTTGAATACTTTGAAGCACAGACCCACATTTGGTCTCTTTTTAATGGAGACACTTGGCAGATCACTGTAGAAGTGAAAAGAATAATGAAAGCGAAAAGTTATAAAAGTTTACGAAAATGTAAAATTATATTTTTAAAATTTTATATAAATTTATATATTTTACAAAACATGTGCAACTCTAAAACGGAAATAAAATCAAAGTTAAAAAAAAAAATAGAACAAGTTGTGTTCCAAATTTGCAGCAATATTTAAAAAAAAAAAAAGCTTTAAGAATGATTTTGTTTGGGTGCAGTACCAAACTTTTCCACTAGATGACACTCAGGCTTCATTGGTGACCATATAATGACTCTTCCATTTCCATGTATGGTTTCCAAACACTCTGATTTAATCAAACTAGAAACTACTGGAGAATGTGTCTGAGATCATGTGACTAGTAGAGAGATGATCTTACCCCAGTTTCTCCAGTTTACAGTGATGATTCTCCAGTACAGCAGAGAGAAGCTTCATTGTTGAATCTCCTAGTTTATTCCAGGACAGACCCAGTTCTCTCAGGTATGAGGGGTTTGATCTCAGAGCTGAAGTCAGAGCAGCCCAACCTTCATCTGTGATATTACAGTTACTCAACCTGTAGAGAACAATGACACACTCTTCAGTCTCAGATCATGACACAGTTTTTTTTTTTCCACATTTGTAGATATTTTTGACAGACATTTATAGATACATTTACATTTTTAGATTCTCCAGATTTCATCAAAAAATATCTTAATTTGTGTTCTGAAGATAAACAAAAGTCTTATGGTTTTTAAATTATTAAAAATCTTGAATACTCTGAAGCACAGACCCACATTTGGTCTCTTTAATGGAGACACTTGGCAGATCACTGTAGAAATGAAAAGAATAATGAAAGTGAAAAGTTATAGAAGTTTACGAAAATGTAAAATTATATTTTCAATATTTTATATAAATTATATTTTACAAAAAACATGTGCAACTCTAAAACTGCAATAAAATCAAAGTTAAAAAAAAAAAAAAAAAAAAAAAAAAAAAAAAAGAACAAGTTGTGTTCCAAATTTGAGAGCAATATTTATATATATATATAAAAAAGCTTTCACAATGATTTTGGGTGCAGTACCAAACTTTTCCACTAGATGACACTCATTGGTGACCATATAAGGACTCTTCCATTTCCATGTATGGTTTGAGTGATCTAAATTATATATTTCCAGACTTTTCATGCAATTTATTGAGTAGACAACCTATTCAGAAGTAGTATGGCCAGTTTGGTAGTGTTTGATTTGAATTCACAAACATAAAGACATGCAGAAAGTGACATTGAAGGGGTTAAAAAGCCACATTCAATTATTAGTTATTTCTTAATTGTTTTGCTCTTTCTGCATTATATAATTTTTTTCTGATAATCATAGTATTTTTGTTCATGCATTATTTGATTGCTTACAGTTATTATTTTTATTTAGTTTTCCTTTGCTGTGCATTGGTGTAAATAAATACGATCTAACACTTATAATGAGATAAAGGATCAAGAGAACATGTTGATTCTGCATCTTCAATGGGTGCCATGATGTGATGAAACATGAATATGGATGAAATCAGCTTGTACGGGACATTTGAGCGTCTTTTAGTTATTCCACAAGTTGATGCGTATCTTCTTATCTTGTATTCACAAGTATACTTTTATCATGGTTTATTCTTCCAAGTAAATAAAGAATCATATTTCCTAAATACAGCTAATCCTCCTGCACAGCGATGTCTTCTCAACAACTTATTCATAAAGATACTATACTTGAGCCAGTTTATGCTGTATTACAATTATGATAACAGTCAAAGCTTTTTGTTTTCCCACCGTGTGTCTGAATCTTTTACTGCATGTGCATAGTTACCTTTTCATGTGCCCTGCAAAAATTATGTCACTGAACATGTGCAGTAAGAATAAATATAAACCAAAGAAATATATTCACATTAACAAAAAACATTGTTAAACCAAATTTACATATTAAATGTGAAAATATAAAACATGGCTCTTACACAGCTTCACATATTATTCTGCTGCTACTGAATATGATTATTGTAAAACATTTATTAATGTTGATTATAATCCAAACACTGATTTAATCACACTAGAAACTACTGGAGAATGTGTCTGAGATCATGTGACTAGTAGAGAGATGATCTTACTCCAGTTTCTCCAGTTTACAGTGATGATTCTCCAGTACAGCAGAGAGAAGCTTCATTGTTGAATCTCCTAGTTTATTTCCAGACAGATCCAGATCTCTCAGGTGTGAGGGGTTTGATCTCAGAGCTGAAGTCAGAGCAGCACCACCTTCATCTGTGATATTATAATTATTCAACCTGTAGAGAACAATGACACACTCTTCAGTCTCAGAGTTTAGCTCCAACCTTAATCAAACACACCTGAACAAGCTAATCAAGCTCTTTAAGCAGTTGTGTTTTTTTCTTTTTCAGGGTTTAAGCTAAACTCTGCAGGACAGTGGCTCTCTAGGCCTGAACTTTCCTATCTATGGTGTAGGGGGACAGAATACAGTTTATACAGTATAAAAATCATCACGCCTATGGAAAGTGCCTACAAGGATAGTGTGTGTGTGTGTGTGTGTGTGTGTGTGTGTGTGTGTGTGTGTGTGTGTGTGTGTGTGTGTGTGTAAAAAGCCATGAACTGTCATGTGTTAATTGTAACAAAAGAGATAGACACAGGAAATACTAAATTATATAAATAAAAAACAAAAAAACAATACTAAATTAATATAAATGTGAAAATCAATTTCCCCTTCAATTATTAGCAGTTATGATATATTTTGATCTGTTTGCACTATATAATTTTTTCCTCATAATTAATCATAATAGTTTTGTTCATGCATTATCTGATTGTTTACAGTTTTTTTGATTCATTTTTACTTTGCTTTAAAGGTCGCGTTCTCGATTTCATCACCCACATGATCTTATTCCTAAATGACAACAATTCACCCATGTACATTAACCCTTTGACAAAAATAAAATCACGGCATTCAAATCTGCGTTCGCACTGCCACTGATCTGAAGATAGTTGTCATGTGTGTAGAAACAGCTTCACAATCTTTTCAAATGCACAGAATCACTTCTGTGTGACACATATTCCTATTATCACAGAAGTATACAAGAGTTTATTATTCAGATAGAAACGCTGATGTTACCGATCAAAATATAATAAATTACCTTTGGAAAGTAGGACTTCAAATAATGACTGTATAGATTGCATTGTTACGCCACTAGGTGGCAACAAATTACTGTTAAAAATGTGTCTATCACTGAATCATTCTTTCAGAAACAAGTCTTTATGAATCCAACTTACAAAAATATCTGTTTCACCCGTCTGAATCTTACATGTGTGTTCAAGCATCTTATCTAATTTGGTAACTTTACAATAAGGTTCATTTATGAACTAACCATGAGCAATACATTTGTTAATGTATTTGTTAATCTTTGTTAATGTTAGTTAATAAAAATATAGCTTGTTCATGTTACTTCACAGTGCATTAACTAATGTTAACAAATACAACTCTTGATTTTAACCCTTGTGCGGTCTTCGTTTAGGAAGTACACTCAGGGTCTTTGGGGTCTCCACAGACCCCAGGCAACAAAATGTAATTTCGTAACAAAATAAGTTTTTTAAACGTAATTTTACTCTGTTAATGTTTTTACTCAATATTTGTGCAGTTTTTGGAGGATTATCATATTTTTAAAATTTATATAAATAAATAATAATACAATTTATATACATATTTCATAATATTTAGACATGAATCCAACTGACTAAAAAAAACTTGTGAAAAGATGTCTTTCAGTCATTCAAATAGCACATAGCAAATAGTGGAACTCAAATAGTGAAACAGCATTTACTGGTAAAAGTGATAATTTTTTTTACTTTTAAAACTGCATTTTCCAAAAGATGGGCAAAAAACATTACTTGTCTAGTCTTGTATTACTACGGTTTGAATTTCTGAGCATTTGTCATTGTGTTTGCCTGCCTGTTGTTGACCCTGATTGTTCCCCGTTCACGATTCTCTGCTGCCTGCCCTTTGGAATATTTGCTCTGTCTTGGACTTATGATTGATATCTGCCTGCCCTGACCTACTGCCTGTTCTACAATTACGATTCTGTCTGCCCTCTGCTGTACCTGTCTGTACCTGTTGTTTGACCACTGCCTGTCTTACTACGAACATGGTCTAATAAAGCCTGCTTATGGATCCCACGTCGTGTCCCCACGTCGTGACACTTACACTAAACCATGTCAAATTATCCATGTTATCCCCATGAATGAAATGTGAGTCTTTTATAAAGTGAATTTTACATAAAAAGCTGTTTTTGTATAAAAACCTATTTAAAAAAAAAAAAAATTTATTCAAATTTAAAAGATATGATAAATCCTCCAAAAACTGCACAAATATGAAGTTAAAACATTAATAAACAGAGTAAAATTATATTTGTTTTTAAAAAAAAAAACAATTATTTTGTTACAAAATTACATTTTATTGCCTGGGGTCTGTGGAGACCCCAAAGACCCTGAGTGTGACTTTTTTTTCTGCACTAACATAAAATCAAGATAACACTCCAATCTTTTTATTTGTAGATCTAGAAAGTGTTAACAACTGTACAAAGTTTCATGTCATTTTATTTATTTGAGCAAACGTCGTTTGGGGTCTAAAAAGACCCCAACGACCCTATAAGGGTTAATAATGTATTGTTAGTAAATGTTGCAATTAAAGGCTCTCTAAGCGATTCTGAGCGGAGTAACTTCCTGTTGACGTTCGAAGTGTTGTCAAACAAAACAGAGGCTAGCTAGACCCTCCCTCCTACTCCTCCTGGCCCTCCCCTCCGTGCTTCCCGAAACAGTCATGAACGCGCATTTAAAATGTAAGTAGCTTGCATATTGACGCTGCTTGTCGGTTATTGGCTGGAGCATGTTTATTATGTTAAGTGGTCCAGGCTGTAGTTCATTATTAGTTCGAGTTAATGTAGATAACTGATGTTAACTAATAAACCTTATTGTAAAGTGTTATCGAATATGACATTAGCAGTCTGTTAAATTCATTTTACAAGAATAATAATACACACAAAAAGGACTGTTTGAGTATTGTGCATTTTTCCCTTACTACTATTTTTTATTAGTTATTTAATTATTTTAATGGAATCATTAGGCAGAACCTGAAAATTTCTTACGATTCCCAACCCTAGTGACTAATAGAGAGATGATCTTACTTCAGTTTACAGTGATTATTCTTCAGTACAGCAGAGAGAATCTTCATTGTTGAATCTGTTAGTTCATAAATAGAAAGACTCAAAACTCTCAGGTGTGAGGGGTTTGATCCTGGAGCTGAAGTCAGAGCAGCACCACCTTCATCTGTGATTTCACACCTCCACAACCTGTAGAGAACAATGAGACACTCTTCAGTCTCAGTTCATAAGTAGATTAAAGATTACTTTATTTAAAGTGTGTATTTTTTAATTTTCATGTGTGTGTGTGTGTGTGTGTTTAAAAAGCCATGTACTGTCATGCATTAACTGTAACAAGTAAGAGACAGAAAATACTAAAATAATATAAATGTGAATAAAATCAATTTCCCCTTTTAATTACTATCAACTACTATAATAACTACTATTTAACTATTATTAACTACTATAATTCCTTTTAATTATACTAATGTCTAATTAAAATGTCTACAAATAATATATAAAAGTGATCAGAGATCAGGTAAAACACTTGCTCAGTGGTTCTCAGTGGCTGCTTTTACACTGGCACAAAAGATCCGCTTTTTGCTCACATCTGACACAGATCTGAATTTTTTGCAAACAAGTAAACAAAAATCCGCACGAGATCCGATTTTTTTGCATCTGATCTGAGCCACTTCCAAATGGTGGTTTTAAATCAGATACATATCCGATCTCTGGACATGCGACCTACATCTAAACACCCATATCCAATCCCCATTGGAATTCCAAGCCGCCTCAAGGCGAGGATGACGTTTGCTCGCAAATCAGCCTACCTTTATTTTTCAGTCTATATTTGATCTCGATTCGATTTCGTGCTGCAAAACATCCATGACACTAACAGCTGTTAAATTATCCATTTTGGCAGGTAAACATGGCAACCCGATGTGAAATAATTTTAATAGCACGGCCATTCAAGACCCGAGGGTCTACCATGTGCATGTAAAGCTATCAGTGACAATCATTTTGGACGGGAATTAATGTAAACACACATATTGCATAACAGTTGCATCTAAAGTGAATGTAAACAGACGGGCCAAAAAATTGATATGGTTGAAAGATCGGATCTGTGCATTAAGACTTGCAGTGTAAATGCAGCCAGTGAATCCGCATGAAGGTTTCAAAGCTTCCTGAAGCAGTATTTCGAAATCGCCATTCACTTTCCCCTTCAATTACCAGTTATTAAATATATTCTTTTTTGCTGTCTGCACCTCAATCTTTTTCTCATAATTAATCATAGTATTTTTGATCATGCATTATTTTATTTTTATAGTTTTGCTTTGTTGTGTGTTGGTTAAATAAATATGACAGTCATAAAAACTTAAAGGATCAAGAGGACATGTTGATACTGGGCCTTCAATGGGTGCCATGTGATGTGATGAAACATGAATATGAATGAATTCAGTTGCACATATTTTTGTGTAGAGACTGAATACGATTAATATAAAACAGTATTAATGTTGATTATAATCTCAAACACTGATTTAATCACATTAGAAACTACTGGAGAATGTGTCTGAGATCATGTGACTAGTAGAGAGATGATGATCTTACCTCAGTTTCTCCAGTTTACAGTGATGATTCTCCAGTACAGCAGAGAGAAGCTTCATTGCTGAATCTCCTAGTTTATTCTCAGTCAGATCCAGATCTCTCAGGTGTGAGGGGTTTGATCTCAGAGCTGAAGTCAGAGCAGCACCACCTTCATCTGTGATATCACAATCATACAACCTGTAGAGAACAATGACACACTCTTCAGTCTCAGATCATCATTTTTTTTTTTTTTACATTTGTAGATATTTTTGACAGACATTTATAAATATATTTACATTTTTAGATTCTCCAGATTTCATCAAAAATATCTTAATTTGTGTTCTGAAGATAAACAAAAGTCTTATGGTTTTTAAATTGTAAAAAATGTTGAATACTTTGAAGCACAGACCCACGTTTGGTCTCTTTTTAATGGAGACACTTGGCAGATCACTGTAGAAATGAAAAGAATAATGAAAGTGAAAAGTTATAGAAGTTTACGAAAATGTAAAATTATATTTTTAATATTTTATATACATTTATATTAATAATATATTTAATATATAGATTTTAAAAAAAGCTTTCAGAATGATTTTGTTTGGGTGCAGTACCAAACTTTGCCACTAGATGACACTCAGGCTTCATTGGTGACCATATAAGGACTCTTCCATTTCCATGTATGGTTTGAGTGATCTAAATTATATATTTCCAGAATTTTCATACAATTTATTGAGTAGACAACCTATTCAGAAGTAGTATGGCCAGTTTGGTAGTGTTTGATTTGAATTCACAAACATAAAGACATGCAGAAAGTGACAGTGAATGGGTTAAAAAGCCACATACTGCATATAAAGTCATGTGTTTAAAGTAACAGGCAAGACTGACACAGTGAATACAAAAATATCAATGTGAAAAAAATTCTATTTTCCATTAAATTATTAGTTATTTCATAATTGTTTTGCTCTTTCTGCATTATATAATTTTTTTTCTGATAATTAATCATAGTATTTTTGTTCATGCATTAATTTGATTTCTTACAGTTATTATTTTTATTTAGTTTTCCTTTGCTGTGCATTGGTGTAAATAAATACGATCTAACAGTTATAATGAGATAAAGGATCAAGAGAACATGTTGATTCTGCATCTTCAATGATGTGAAGAAACATGAATATGGATGAAATCAGCTTGTACGGGACATCTGAGTGTCTTTTAGTTATTCCACAAGTTGATGCGTATCTTCTCATCTTGTATTCACAAGTATACTTTATCATGGTTTATTCTTCCAAGTAAATAAAGAATCATATTTCCTAAATACAGCTGATCCTCTTGCACAGCGATGTCTTAACAACTTATTCATAAAGATACTATACTTGAGCCAGTTTATGCTGTATTACAATTATGATAACAGTCAAAGCTTTTTGTTTTCCCTTCGTGCGTCTGAATCTTTACTGCATGTGCACAGTTACCTTTTCATGTGCAGTAAGAATAAATATAAACCAAAGAAATATATTCACATTAACAACATTAATTAAACCAAATTTACATATTAAATGTGAAAATATAAATTCTGAAATATAAAACATGGCTCTTACACAGATTCACATATTATTCTGCTGCTACTATATATGATTAATGTAAAACATTTATTAATGTTGATTATAATCCAAACACTGATTTAATCACACTAGAAACTACTGGAGATGTCTGAGATCATGTGACTAGTAGAGAGATGATCTTACTTCAGTTTCTCTAGTTTACAGTGATGATTCTGCAGTACAGCAGAGAGAAGCTTCATTGTTGAATCTCCTAGTTTATTCTCAGACAGATCCAGATCTCTCAGGTGTGAGGGGTTTGATCTCAGAGCTGAAGTCAGAGCAGCACCACCTTCATCTGTGATATTACAATTATACAACCTGTAGAGAACAATGACACACTCTTCAGTCTCAGATCATGACACAGATCAGATTAGGAATTACCTTATTTAAAGTTTGTATTTTTTATTTACTTTTAAAGATAAAAATAAACTCTCAGGCAACTAGGCAATCTTGAATGACAACAACAAACCATCTCAAGCACAAACTGAGGGCTAGATATACACAAACTAACAAGGTGGAAAACAGTAAAGGGGCCTGTACCATGAAGCTGGATTAGCTGGCTAGCCAGGTAAGTTTCAGATTAGTTTGCGCCAATCCTGGGTTTTAGGTACCATGAAAGTAACTTGACTTTTAGCGGTGTTCATCGCCATAGTAACTTACGCTCCACGGAAAACCTGCTCCAGGGCAGGTTATGTTCTGGTTTAGAGATCTCAAACTGAAAATGGACCAATCAGATGTAAGCTAAGTGACACTGACACACCCAACACAAGTCACTCCCCCAGTTTCTCTTCCTCCAAATTAAAGGTCATTATATAGTAAAAACAAAAATTTAACAATGAAATTATCTGGTTTTAATGATAATTACTTAGTTAAAACTTAATATTTTTATGATTTATATATGATTTGTATAATTATATGATCTATATTTTTTATTATACACACGCATGTTTATTTTAACAGTTGTTATTAAGCATTTAGTTTCAATGAATATTAATATATAGAGATCATATGTAATATAAACAAGATGTAAAATAATATTAAATATGACTACATGTGACCATGTATGTTTGAGTCTCTATCGCTATATATTATCAACTATATAAACTAACTTCACAACTTTCACTCGCACTGATAGAGAAAGATCATTTCTTTTATTTGTCCTCTTTCACAGAGAAGTATTTTCCATTAGTGTAAATGTGTTTAAATTCTTCATTTTCAGCAAAGGAGTTTTGAATCACGCTGGCTCTCGTGTGAGAAGTGAATCATAGTTTCTCTCTGTTGCAAGGCATGTGATTGGCTGTTCACCACTGATGTCACACATTCATGTGCACATGCTCCACAAACTCAGGATCAAAGCCTGAGTTAACAGAGAAAGTTGATGATCAGCATCATGGTACCAACAAAGCCGGATTGGGGTGGTTTGGTTTTGTCAACTCGAAACTAATCCTTTAACCCTGAGTTTGTTCAACTACCATCATGGTACAGGCCGCAGGTGTAAATCAATGAACTATTGAGTAACCATGGTAACCAATAAACACAGACAAATGAAACTGATTAAGAAATGTTGAAAAGTCACTTGATAGATGGATGTCACTACCAGTATCTATAATTGTGAGAATTAATCATTTAAAAATGAATATATATTACCCAAACTACTTTACTTATTTCAAAATATTCCACTTCCACCACCTTCAGATTTGTTCTCAAAAATTATGTTTGTCAGATTCATATAGGAGGGCAAGACTTTGTTTGTCTTTGTTTTATTTACCATTTGAAAGAGGGGGCTTAAAATGTCCAAACTTATTGTGGTATTACTGGGCTGCACAGCTGAGGTCTGTTATGTTCTACTTTTCAACAAGCGAGTCTCCACACTGGACTGAAATCTCACAATCTAACCCTACCTCTTCCCTCATACATATATTCAGACACAGCAAAAAAAAAAAAAAAAAAAAAAAAAAAACTATGGAAACAAACTAAAAACCCAATTGTAAAACGTATGTTAAAGATACGGTATGATGTACAAAAATATTTAAAAGACTCCAATTCGATATCTCAATATAGTCCAATATGGGGTAATTGGTTCTTTGCACCAGCAAGAGCGGATGCTACATTAAAATTGTGGCAATCGAAGGGACTTAAAATGATTCAAGATCTTTGACAGATTCTGATATTATGATGTCTTTTGAGGAGTTGAGGCTTAAGTTTATCCTCAATATGAAGCATTTTTTCAAATACCTCCAGATTAGAAGCTTTATTAAAGCAAATCAAGATAATGTCCTTACCAGATCCCGATAAATTATGATAAAGGATAATTTGAGAAAGGGTATCATATCTGAATTTTATGGGTTGCTGACATCTCACTGTTTCACAGTATAAGTTGAATGCAGGGAAGGAAAACTTGTGATTTGAAATTTCAGATGAGGATTGGAAAGCTGCTTGTATTAAGGCTACTATGTCTATAATACCAACTTAAACAATATAAATGGTTAATGTGGACATATGTAGCACCGGTGGAATTAAATAGACATAAAAACATACCAGACATATGTACAAAATGTATGGAAGCTAGAGGAACTTGGTTTCATTGTATTTGGCAATGCAAAAAAAATTAATTATTCTGGGAAGAGGTAAGAGTAATAATTGAGAAGATCATTGCCAAACAAATTTTACTGGACCCTAAGCTTTTTCTCTAGCCTTTATAAATCTCAGCTTGCTTTATGCCAAAAAATGTGTCGCTCAATACTCAATGGGGTAAAACAGATGTTGTCAAGCCTTCCATTAGAAAAAATAAGTTACATATTAAAGGCTAAACAGCATGCATTTGAAAACATATGGAGCCCTTTCATTAATTATATTAAGGACTTTAATTTAACAGATAAAGAAGTGGAAGATTAATCTTTGTGGACACTGTGGTTCCAACCTTGTAGAATTGAGAAATTCTTCAACATATATGTACATTTTTATATTTTTGCATTCATTATGACTATAACAGTCAATTTTGAAAATATTACCATGGGCTAAAACAGAGGGAACATTCTTGTTCAGAGTGTTGTTGTTTTTTTGTTTGTTTGAGGTTTTTTTTTTTTTTTTTTTGATGCAGTGATCTCATGGTTGTATGGAATTTGAAAGTATGAGGCTGTATTTCAAAGTGTTAGAAAGTTAAAATAAAATAAAAATGTGGAAAGAAATGCTGAAAACCAACTCTAAGTTGAAAAGACATAAACCTGACAGTCATGTGTTATTGTGACAGGTCAGAAATACTATAATAAATATAAATAAAATCATTTTTTCCTTCGGTTTCCAGTTCCAGTCTGCAGCTTATAATCTTTTTCTCATAATTAATCATATTATTTTTGCTCATGCATTATCTGATTGCTTACAGTTTTTAATTTATTCAGTTTTACCTTGCTGATTGTTGGTGAAAATAAATATAATAATAACTTCAAGGATCAAGGAAGAAATGTTGACACTGGGCCTTTAATGGGTGCCATGTGATGTGATGAATGAATACGAAATAGCAAACGCACACTTGGAGAGGTGCTAGTTGAGAAAAATTGCAGTATAGTAAAAAGGAAACAAATGCACACTCACTGAAGCATATAGACTGATTTTGTTTAGGCTTGTAGCCTTTGTCAAGGTTTACATCCTATTTTTATAAGATGTAAAAATAGGAATTATCCATTGGGAGTACATTTCACTGATTTTAATCATCCTGTTACTTCATTACGTTATATAGGAATCGAGAAAATATCTTCACCGAGGAGAGGTGGGTGATTTGGACCAAATTCGACTCAAACGGGAGTCTTTCTGGATTGATAAACTAAAAACCTCGACTCCACATGGTTTAAATGTTGACTTAAGTTGTTTTCTGTAGCTTTTTGTGATTACTTGATTTCAATATTTTTTTTTCATGTCAGCATTTAATTTTTAATTGGTTTACTATTTAATGTTTTGATGATTATTCTGATGTTTTTGTTTTCAGTAAAATGTTTTGTGGATGTTAAAATTAATTAGCTGGATTGTAATTTTATTTTTATATTTTGCTTGTATAGTTTTATTGAGTTTGTTACCTCTCATGTTTGAATCCATTTGCTAGTTACTCATTGGATGTTCTGATCTCATTGCTCTCAGCTGTGTATAATTACCGTTCTGCTATTCTCCATTCTTGTTAAACTATATCTTGACAAAGGCTACGAGCCAAAACGTTGGTATATTAAATCAGTCTTTATGCTTCAGGGAGTGTGCAGTCGTTTCCTTTTTACTATGTGATGTGATGAAACATGCATATGAATGAAAATAAGCTTTAGGTATTATTGTACTGAGACTGAATATGATTATTGTAAAACATTTATTAATGTTGATTATAATCCCAAAACACTCTGATTTAATCACACTAGAAACTACTGGAGAATGTGTCTGAGATCATGTGACTAGTAGAGAGATGATCTTACCTCAGTTTCTCCAATTTACAGTGATGATTCTCCAGTACAGCAGAGAGAAGCTTCATTGTTGAATCTCCTAGTTTATTTCCAGACAGATCCAGATCTCTCAGGTGTGAGGGGTTTGATCTCAGAGCTGAAGTCAGAGCAGCACCACCTTCATCTGTGATATTACAGTTACTCAACCTGTAGAGAACAATGACACACTCTTCAGTCTCAGATCATAACACAGATCTGATTAGGAATTACCTTATTTAAATGTTTAATTTTTTTATATTTGTCAGTTCCATTTACTGTATAAATGTGTGTGAATGTATGTGTGTGTTACATATAAAATATTTTAAACAGAAATAATAGTAGCACTTTATTTTACAGTCCTGTTCTGCAGAAATCTAACCTCAACCCGTGTAGTTACCTTATATTAACAGTACTTACTTGGGTAAATACACTGTAAGTGCATGTACTGTAAAATACAGTGTAACCGAAATAATCACTAGAGAAAGGTGAACATCATGAACAGTATGAATTAATTTATAGGGATGCACCAGTACCAATATTGTCATTTGTGTCAGTCCTGATACTTGTGCTCGTTCTAATTAAAATGCTACATCATAAGACCAATTCCACGAAGCATGTTCACACAATGAAACACAAACACATTTACATCATAGATATCCTTAATCTCAGTTATCTCCATTCTGCTGTCAGTTTGTTCTTTCGTCAAATTAATAGGATATAAAAACAAACTCAATATTCACGTCTGTAGCTGCTGTGAGAGCTGATAAGTGAAGCACATTACGTTCATCAAGCAGCGACACAAATGCACATCCCTTTCTCACAAACATGACTGGAAATCTTGTAGTTGTTTGTTTGGATATTTCAAGATAAAAACTTGAACTGAAAAACAAAAGCAATAATAAAATGAGACTTGCCCAAATTTATATGCTAACCTTATTGCAACACTTTACATTTATGCAAAAGAAAAAATTAATATGAAAATACCTTGATGCATATAATTACAATAATTGATGACAGGTTCAGGATGTCTTACATAGACGTTTGTGCAGCAACTTCTATATATTGTGAACAGGTATACTGGTCAGGTGCCATCAAGTCAGAAAAAAGCTTATATAATTGGGCGTTTGTAAGATATTTTAAAATTTATTGCAGTGAAAATGTATTGTTAATTAAAAGTATATAATGTAGATAATAAAACAAAAGTGTTTGGATTGATGACTTTTCCCATGGAACACAAAATTTTCTTATTTGTATTTATTTATTATCCTGTTGTTTTCCATATAATGGAAATGCATGATGATCACTGGACTGTCACTGTCACTAGGACTGTTACTGTTTCCCCCTCAAAAAACTGCATGACATCCTTAAATCTGCATCTGTATGACTGTTTTGTATAAGATGTGTTTGTATACCTAATGGAGACTAAAGTGTGTGTAGTCTGACCTATTTTTTCACAGATGGAATCCATTAGAGGTGAAGCACTCAGTATGATAATTTTGACAGACAACAGCACAGCACAACACTGCAAATAGACGATATAATATTGTTTTTATGCTGTGAAGTAAAGTGAAGCAATACTTACTGAACTGATCTGGCTTCTTTAATCACAGGCAGCAGCTTCTTAAGAACTTTCATATTTTCTGCTTTATTTTTACCTCTGATGAATTTATCCAAATTAAACTCATCCAGCTTCTTCTCTGATGTCAACAAACACAAAAACTACAGCTGACCACTGAGATGAAGAGAGTTTGTCTTCACTTATCATTTCATTTTCCAGATACTCCTGTATCTCCTCCACTAGTGAATGATCATCAAGTTCATTCAGACAGTGGAACAGATTGATGGATTTATCTGGAGAGTGAGTGGCCTTGATCTTCTTCTTGATGTACTCAACAGTTTTCTCATTGCTGTCAAAGCTGCTTCTTGTCTGTGTCATCAGTCCTTGTAGAAGAATCTGATGAGACTCCACTGACAGACCCAGAAGGAAACGCAGGAAAAGGTCCAAATGTCCATTTTTACTCTGTAGAGCCTCATCCACCGCTCTCTGGTGCAGCTCAGATAATGAAACCTGGTCTCCATGAGTTGGTTTCTTTCTTTTTTTCAGCACATTTATGTTGTTGTTTGTGAAGGAGAGGTGCACATATAGAGCCGCTAGATGTTCCTGAATGCTCAGATGAACAAAGCAGAAGACTTTCCCCTGATACAAGCCAAACTCCTCTCTGAAGATCTGAGTGCACAATCCTGAGTACACCGATGCTTCTGTCACATCAATGCCACACTCTCTCAGGTCTTCCTCATAGAAGATCAGATTGCCTTTCACAAGCTGCTGAAATGCTAATTTTCCCAATTTGAAAATCATGTCTTCATCTTTCACCTTCTTCTCATAGTGCTTCTCATGTTTGATGTCGGTCTGAAGGATCAGGAAGTGTGTGTACATTTGAGTGAGAGTCTTGGGAATCTCTCCATTCTCTGCTTCACTCAACATCTTCTCAAGAACAGTGGCTGAGATCCAGCAGAAGACTGGGATGTGACACATGATGTGGAGGCTCCTTGATGACTTCAGGTGTGAGATGATTCTCTCAGCCAGACTCTGATCAGTGATTCTCTTCCTGAAGTATTCCTCCTTCTGTGGGTCATTGAAGCCTCGTACCTCTGTCACTCGATGGACACACTCAGAGGGAACGAGATCAGCTGCTGCTGGTCGTGAAGTGATCCAGACGAGAGCAGAAGGAAGCAGATTCCCCTTGATGAGGTTCATCAGCAGCACGTCCACTGAGGCTGATTCACTGACATCACACAACCTTACATCGCTCTCAAAATCCACAGATAGACGACACTCGTCCAGACCATCAAAAATGAACAACACATTATGTGCATCACTAAAACTGTCAGTTTCTTTTATTTCAGGGAAAAAGACATGAAGAAGATCTGAAAGAGTAAGTTTTTTGTCCTTCATCAGATTGAGCTCTCTGAAAGGAAGTGGAAATATGAGCTGGACGTCCTGATTCTCCTTTCCTTCAGCCCAGTCCAGGATGAACTTCTGCACAGAGACTGTTTTTCCGATGCCAGCGACTCCCTTTGTCAGCACAGTTCTGATGGGTTTGTCTTGTCCAGGTAAAGGTTTAAAGATGTCATTGCATTTGATCGGTGTGTCCTCTGTTGCTGCTCTTCTGGATTGTGTCTCAATCTGTCTCACCTCATGCTCATTACTGATCTCTCCACTTTCACTCTCTGTGATGTAGAGCTCAGTGTAGATCTCATTCAGGAGTGTTGGGTTTCCCTGCTTTGCTGTTCCTTCACACAGAGACACTGACACTTCTTCCTCAGATTTGATCTAAATGTGTTGAAGTCTTCAGCAATGTTAGAGCCATGGCTGTAAAATCAAAATATCAATAAACAATGAGTTAAAGAGGTAATATGTATAGATCATCTCTTCCTGAAGTATTCCTCCTTCTGTTGGTCATTGAAGGAGGAATAATATATATAAATAAATGACTTGTCTTAAAGGGACTTTGGTTATATGCAAAAATGTACCAGGATTGTGACGTCATTGGTGGCCGCCATTTTAAATGGTGCCCGGTGGTTTTTGGCTAATATCTCCATAGTGTGGACAGAGTACATCTCTCCCGGTGCTGCCTGGATTGGTGGAGATTTCATTTATAATCATGAGACTCATTTTTCATCATTCTAACTGTTTTAACTTCTATAACTGTTGCCCAATCTCCACAAAATTTTTCACGCTTATTTAGAATTGTGTGGCACATGCTCACCTATTTTCATGAAGTTCCGAGTTTTCATTTAGGATGTAGGCTTTGAGTATATTTTGCCAGACCCATTTTCTAAATGACCCTGTTATAGCGATCCAAATTATAAAGTTAAATTTTTTTTTGATAATTATTGATCTAGAGAGTCCAGGGAATTGTCCTGCACTGGTTTTGTTCCAATCGGGTGAAAAACTAAGGACTAGCTCACAAAAGTAGGTTTTTCACATATTTGCGAATAATTAATGAACAATTTGATTGACAGCATTGGTTCTTGAGGCAAAGTTGTTCAGAATGAGGAGATATATCAAATGATATGCATATTGTCTGTATGTGTGAAACGCCACATGACTAGAGGTGACCACATGACAGAGGCGTAAAACTCATTACCACCAACTAGTGGCCGATTTCTTTCAAAATTCTTACAGACCTCTAGGACCATGAGTCGAATATGCCCACCAAGTTTCGTTCTGATCAGCCTCCGATAACCTTGTCTAATAAGGGCGCAGAATTCACTGGGCAATGGCAGCAATGTTTTTTGAGATACACCAATATCCTCATAGACTATCATGCCCCCTTGAACCAAGACACTGCATGCCAATTTTCAACTCAATCGGACTAACAGTCAGGTGGTTATAGCCGTTTTCAAGATTTTCCTGTTATCCTGTTATATTTTAGTAAAAGTGGCTCCGCCCTCATGGTACGTTTTGGTGCCCCTTAGCGACCCTGAATCAAAGTTCAACAATTTTTTGATAATTATTGATATTCCCATTTCAGAGAACATTTATGCACTGGTTTGGTTCTGATCAGGCGAAAACCTAGGATTAGTTCACAAAAGTAGGCAAAATTCAAAATGGCGGAAAATTTTGAAGATATAGATTTTGTCCGTCTTGAGCCAAGGATTCCATTGATATAAAACACTTGACAAACAATCTAGGAGTTATTAGCGATTTTCAACTTTTGAGTGCTGTAGCGCCACCTATTGGCCGATTTTGACGAGTCCGGGTATCTGAGTAGCGATCAAGACTACTACCATTTGACAAAGTTTCAGGTCTCTAGGCCTTACGGTTTAGGCTGCCCGATCAGTTTTAGGGAATTAGAAATAAAATAAAAATCTGAGCAATTACAATAGGTTTTCAGCACTTCGTGCTTGAACCCCTAATAATATTCATCGTATGGTGATACGAGTAGGGGAATTGCAGAATAAGTAGCAGTTTAGCCTATACTGTATGACAGCTGGTGAAATAAAACCACCCCGCCAGTAAATTTGAACAGTTTGAGTGGCTGTATAAGCTACAAACAAACAAGTAGAAAATAATTTCTTTGTAGATTATACAACAATAACTTGGAAAACAGAAAAGGTAAGAAGTAATATTTGAAAAAAGAGCATATGAATCTAATAGCCGCAGGCCAATATCGGAACTAACTTTACCCTTACGTGATTTCCGATTCTTGTGAAAAAGTGTAATCCCTTCTTCCTGAGAGCCTGCTCTGCTCTGATTGGCCAGGTAGCCCAGTCTGTTGTGATTGGTCTACCGCGTACAGTGCAATTCAGAAACAAACGACCATTACCATAACTGATTCAGCTCTGTATGCTTCCTAAAGCTCAGCGATTGTACTGTAAAGACAGTAACGATGGGTTAGATTTGACCATATCAATCTGAGCGCAAAGTCTGATGATGAAACATTAGAAGAAATAGTTATTCAACCCGAGCCTAATACACTACCCAGTTTGAGGTACATTATGAGATGTAATTCCTCACTATCAGCATTAACAAGTGTATGTCCATCAACAAACCGATGTGTACATATCTAATTTATTGCAGTGCACTTGTGGTAACTTCATCAATAACTGTATCAATAACATCGCATACGTTAGCCCAGCACTAAAGTGAATGACTGATTTAAAGCTGCAGTCCGTAAGTTTTGCCTTTTTGTTGCCATCGCTGTTTGAAACCTGCAGTTGCAGTTATTTGTGAAATTATCATCTTTATGTAAGTTGTGGATCGGCTTCTCGGCACGAAACTGTTAATGTTAACAACATCAGCATTGCGTGACTTTGTGTATTTAGTGTGTATTAGCGTTACCTGTAGATTTCCTGAAGACTTTTTGCTTTTGACTACAGATGAATCTCCAGTTGTCACTGATGATTGTCATTTGGATCTTTCTGGATCACAATCCGCCATCAAAATGATAAGTTTAATTATTGCAATAATAGATTTTGGATCATTTTTAACTTAAAAAAAAATAAGTACGGACTGCAGCTTTAACATTAAAGTTTGTAAAACAAATCTTGCTCCATTCTTTATCATTACTATCATTACAAAGTAGTAAGAACGACAGACAATCTGTATTAATGGACACAGTTTTAGGTAATAGTGGCCAACAGCTGATTAGAAGAAGTATTTCACTAAGACAGTAATAATGTGATTTAGCCGGTTAGCCGGAGACATACACAAAATAGTTAAAACACAAAACTATGTATTTGAACACTCGGTATAAATACCTCAATAGTTAAACAGGTTGTGATTTGAAAAGCAAGTTGGTACAAATAAAGTGGGTCCTGTCCCATCTTTAATCACTGATTCTTCACAGTCTCATACTTTGGAAGTAAAAATAAACTGAATTTCCATCCGCAGCACAGAGCACAGCGTCTCGTCGACATGTTATCCACACGAATGAGCTACAGCGTTTGAGGGGGGTTCAAGTTGGCAGTCATTATGCAAATGTGTTAACTTGTGACGTGTGAACTTCGCAAAATGGGATTCGAACTAAAAATAACTAATTTAAGAGGTTCAGACTCTTTCTTTTGAGAGACAATGACTTTATTTATGATGCACTTTCAGCTTTACAACTTTGCTGTCTGTTGTGCCGGGTGAAGTCAGTGAATGTCAGTTTTGAATTTTGCTCTGAAACCAGCAGATTTATACATTCAGTTTAAAGCAAATCTTATCCAGTATTACAGTTAATCAATCTAAAATGGTGATTGTGCATTAACGGCTGTCAACCATGTCAGTACGCAAATGAGCGGCCTGAATTTATTTACCCAGTGCATTTTTAATTTTGGTTGCGCATGCGCACCTGTGTACCACTTATGTGCACACCTGCTCACTGTAGTTTCTGCAACAAATATAAAAATCCTGCATTACCTTAAACCAGGATCCATTCTTTCATTAAAGTCTTGATTAACACTTTCATCATGTTTCATTTTCTTACTGGCAGGTTCTGTTATGACTGGTCTGAGTAAAAAGAAAAAGAAAAAAATCAGACATTTGGATATTGGTGAAATTTTCATCATAATCATTATGCCAACACTTTTATAATGTACTTATTAACAGTGCTTGCTCCATGACACAGATGTGATGGTTCAGATTTTAAACCTAGTGGGAACTAACAATCAAGCCTCATCTCAAAACACCTCCACACAGCTGGTACCCAGTTGTGAGTTTTTTCAACTCCCTTTTGTTCGATTATCTGTCTGATTCAATGAATCTCTGTTTTATATGTAATCTGGTCAGCAAAATTAGATTTACAGGATGTTGTTGCCAATTATAGACTGGCTATTTGCTAATTGAATAATTTTACCTATATTTATGTTTAACAGTGTTTTATAAGATTAATACATAGTGACTTACACAAATATGAGATAAAAAATATAAGCATATTGTATAAGGTTATACCTGAGATGAGGCCGTGTGTCTCTACTCCTAAAATGTAGTGGATGTTCCATAGACACGTCACTCTTCATAGACACACAGCTGGGATCCGATTTCTCCTGCTGGACTGAACTGTAACAGAGAAAAATATGGCTGACAGTAGAAATATTGTGTTTGAAATGCACCCAAAAAATTTTTTAACAAATCTGCCCTTTCTAACTGAATGTATATGTTTTGGTCAATTATAATTCTAATACAAAATGTCATACTTTATTTCATAACTTTTGTATAAAGGTTATACCTGAGATGAGGCCATGTGCCTCCTCCCTTAAAATGTAGTGGATGTTCCATAGACCGATCACTCTTCATAGACACACAGCTGGAATCTGATTTCTCCTGCTGGACTGAACTGTAACAGAGAACAGATTCAGTTTACTCCTTCATATCACTGCATTCATCAGAATCATCTTAAAATAAAACACATTATTTTTCCATCAATAAGAACTTTGAGCAGACTTAAATTTAACTTTTTTTTTAAGTTACTTTTTTTTTTCTATAGACTCACATTTTAAATAATATGAAGGTTAATATCTTATCTAATGTACGCTCATTTATACATGAATTTTGAAGAATCACAGAACGCACTTTAAAACCCAAGACACCACATTTAATTTGTGTTAAGATGAAAACTATCAAAGACACATCAAAACCAGTAAGTTTTTCAGAGAAAGATGAATGCGGAAGTCACATGCAAAGCATCTTGGTACCTGTCCTGAACAAAAACCTTTATCAAAATGTACCTAAACTCAGAATAAAAATCCTCCACTTTTTCCACCAGTTAACAGATTCAATTCCTGGATGAATTATCATGTCTATTGAACACTTTGTTAGTCCATATTGTAAAGAATCAATTCTATCTGTTTAATTTAACTGGCAACACACTAACTCTAAACATGTAGCCTAATTTCAGTTTTATTCCACAAAATGTCACATAACTCTCAAGTCAAATACAGTAACACAGTGGTTCTCAACTCCGGTCCTGGGAACCCACTGCTCTGCACATTTCCTGTCTGACATACTCAGTCCAATCCATGAATCTCTTTCTTTATGAGCTGATGATCTGAATCAGGTATGTTAAATAAAGGGAGACATAAATGTCCAGGGCAGCGTTTCCCAAAAGCGTTGTAAGCTTAAGTTGATCGTAACTGTTTGCCACCAATAGAGCTATGATCAACTTAGGCTTACGATGCTTTTGGGAAACGCTACCCAGGACCGAAGTAGAGAACCACTGCACTAAATATAGATTATATTTTTCTTCAAATATGGGCCCTATTGACCCTGTGGACTTTTATTAAACACACTTTTTACACTCTCATTAGTTTAATTTGTCTACTAATAATTTCATTTCAAGCATTAGACAAACAAGGTTGATACACCACAGAAACACTCGTTTAGTTTTATTTCTGGAAGTTATAAACATGTTCACAAACATGTCATTTCCACCATATTTCAAATTATGTATGTGGAAATTGCAATGTATATTTTTATTGTGTGTGTGTGTGTGTGTGTGTTTTACTTTTCAACTCCCTTTTGTTCTATTATCGGTCTGATTCAATGAATCTCTGTTTTATATGTAATCTGGTCAGCAAAATTAGATTTACAGGATGTTGTTGCCAATTATAGACTGGCTATTATGCTAATTGAATAATTTTACCTATATTTATGTTTAACAGTGTTTTATAAGATTAATACATATGACTTACATAGTGACTTACACACAAATATGAAATAAAAAATATAAGCATATTGTATAAGGTTATACCTGAGATGAGGCCATGTGTCTCTACTCCTAAAATGTAGTGGATGTTCCATAGACCGATCACTCTTCATAGACACACAGCTGGGATCCGATTTCTCCTGCTGGACTGAACTGTAACATAGGATGAATTCAGTAATTAAACTAAATCTGTTCTCTATGGTGAGAATATATTCACTTAACATTAGAATAAGTGATTTGTGATGTTTTCATTTACCCAATGTTAATTTTTAGTACTTCAGCATTAGTATTAAAGGTGCCCTAGAATGCTTTTTCACAAGATGTAATATAAGTCTAAGGTGTCTCCTGAATGTGTCTGTGAAGTTTCAGCTCAAAATACCCCATAGACTTTTTTTATTCATCTTTTTTAACTGCCTATTTTGGGGCATCATTATAAATGAGCCGATTTAGGCTGCTGCCCCTTTAAATGCTCACGCTCCCACCCCCGAGCTCACAACTGCCTTAAACTCTGCATAAACAAGGTTCACAGAGCTAATATAACCCTCAAAACTGATCTTTACAAAGTGTTCGTCATGCAGCATGTCTAATCGTGTAAGTACAGTGTTTATTTTGATGTTTACATTGATTCTGAATGAGTTTGAGGCTATGCTCCGTGGCTAACGGCTAATGCTACACTATTGGAGAGATTTATAAAGAATGAAGTTGTGTTTATGAATTATACAGACTGCAAGTATTTAATAATGAAAATAACAACGGCTCTCATCTCCGTGAATACAGTAAGAAACGATGGTAACTTTAACCACAGTTAACAGTACATTAGCATCATGCTAACGAAACATTTAGAAAACAATTTACAAATATCACTAAAAATATCATGATATCATGTCAGTTATTATTGCTCCATCTGCCATTTTTCGCTATTGTTCTTGCTTGCTTACCTAGTCTGATGATTCTGCTGTGCAGCTCCTGACGTTAATACTGCCTTGTCTGCCTTGAACATGGGCTGGCATTATGCAAATATTGGGGGCGTACATATTAATGATCCCGACTGTTACGTAACAGTCTGTGTTATGTTGAGATTCGCCTGTTCTTCAGAGGTCTTTTAAACAAATGAGATTTACAAAATAAGGAGGAAACAATGGTGTTTGAGACTCACTGTATGTCATACCCATGTACTGAACTCTTGTTATTTAACTATGCCAAGGTAAATTCAATTTTCAATTCTAGGGCACCTTTAACATTTGTCATTTTAAAATGTGGTTTAAAAACATACAAACTTAACCTACACATTTCATTTTCATGCAAACTTGTATCTTTCTGCCTTATTTATAAGAAAGGAATAATTGGCAGAGAAAAATATGGCTGCCAGAAGAAATATTGTGTTTGAAATGCACCCAAAAAAATCTTAACAAATCTGCCCTTTCTAACAGAATGTACTGGTTTTAGTCAATTTAAATTCTAATACAAAATGTCATACTTTATTTCATAACTTTTGTATAAAGGTTATACCTGAGATGAGGCCATGTGCCTCCTCCCTTAAAATGTAGTGGATGTTCCATAGACCGATCACTCTTCATAGACACACAGCTGGAATCTGATTTCTCCTGCTGGACTGAACTGTAACAGAACAGATTCAGTTTACTCCTTCATATCACTGCATTCATCAGAATCATCTTAAAATAAAACACATTATTTTTCCATCAATAAGAACTTTGAGCAGACTTAAATTTAACTTTTTTTTTAAGTTACTTTTTTTTTTTCTATAGACTCACACTTTATATAATATGAAGGTTAATATCTTCTCTAATGTACGCTCATAAAGTATGCACATTTCAATGCATCTTTTGTGTGTACGCAAGATTTATACATGAGGCCCCAGGCAGCTACATTCACTAAAATATACAATTGAACATTAACACAAATTCCGCTTAGAATTTTGAAGAATCACAGAACACACTTTAAAACCCAAGACACCACATTTAATTTGTGTTAAGATGAAAACTATCAAAGACACATCAAAACCAGTAAGTTTTTCAGAGAAAGATGAATGCGGAAGTCACATGCAAAGCCTCTTTTGACAAAAACCTTTATCAAAATGTATCCTCCACTTTTTCCACCAGTTAACATATTCAATTCCTGGATGTATTAACATGTCTATTGAACACTTTGTTAGTCCATATTGTAAAGAATCAATTCTATCTGTTTAATTTAACTGGCAACACACTAACTCTAAACATGTAGCCTAATTTCAGTTTTATTTCACAAAATGTCACATAACTCTCAAGTCAAATACAGTAACACAGTGGTTCTCAACTCCGGTCCTGGGAACCCACTGCTCTGCACATTTCCTGTCTGACATACTCAGTCCAATCCATGAATCTCTTTCTTTATGAGCTGATGATCTGAATCAGGTATGTTAAATAAAGGGAGACATAAATGTCCAGGACCGGAGTTGAGAACCACTGCATTAAAAACATATAGATTATATGTTTATTAAAATATATGGGCCCCTTTGACTCTGTGGACTTTTATTAAATACTTTTTACACTCTCTCATTAGTTTAATTTGTCTACTAATAATTTCAAGCAATGGACAAACAAGATTGATACAACACAGAAACACTCGTTTAGTTTTGTTTCTGGAAGTTATAAACATGTTCACAAACAATTATGTATGTGAAAATTGCAATGTATATTTTTATTGTATTTTTTATTTTATTGATTTTTTGTTGTTGTTGTTGTTGTTGTTTTTTTACAGTTCTTCTGTAAACTTGATCAATTTCACAGCTGTACAGTTACATAAAATTAAACAACACTTAAGGCCATCTGTCAGGCAGAATCAAGAATCAACAATGTTTGATTCTATTGACATTTTGATTAAGTTCATGTCATTTGTACTCATGAACTTACTGCTCAGGTCAATACATATTCTAATACAAAATGTCATTAAAACAACAACAACAGCAGCAGCAACAAAAGGTTAGGACTACCTGAAATGTGGCCATGTGTGTCCACTCCTAATATTTAGTGGATGCTCCATAGACCCGTTACTCTCCATAGACACACTGATTTCTCCTGCTGGACTGAACTGTGACAGAACACATTCAGTTTACTCTTTCAGTTTACTCATTCACTGCATTTATCAGAATAATATTAAAAACATCTTAACTCGTTACTTTGTTTTCATTTCTATAGACACATATTTTTCTATAATAGAAAGTTTCTTTTAATATCTTGTTTATTCACATTACCTGCATCTTCGGAAAAAAATCTTCATCCATGGTGGAGCTGAACACTTCACACAGAGGAACAGACACAGTGCGCTAAGATGAAAATGCTCCAAAATATATCAAATCCAAAACATTCTTCAAAGAAAATATGAATGCGGAAGACACCAGCAAAGCCTCACATCGGTAGCTCCCTGAACACACACCTTAATCAAAATGTACCCACATACAAACTCAAAATCCTCCATCTTTTCCACAAATTAAAAATTTTTTAACGTTTCTATTTAACGCTTTAATAGTTTGTGTTGTAAAGTAAAGTTTCTGTTCTTTCAAAATGGCAAAACAGCAAAAATGAAAGTGAAAGTCATGTTCATCTTCTTCTTCTTGGTGTTTTACTCAGTTGGCATCCAAAACTTTGCATTACTGACACCTGCTGTCTTTTGTTGAACTTGTCACTTGTTAATTAGATTCGTCCTTCCAGTCCAGTCCTCCTTAAGAAACAAATATTTTACTTCCTTGATAATTATTGCCACATTCTTCTATACTCTTTACATTATACTGTCCTATACCCATTCCAAATTTGGACGTAATATTGGAGGTATCTGTGTATATGTACATGATTCTATTGTGAAATATTTTACTAGAATTTGTAATCAAGCAACTGATTGTATATTTTTATACTCTGACAAAGAGAGTGGATTATTTGGTGTTAATATTGTTCTTGCTTTTACATATATTTTTCCTGAGGGTTCCAGTTCATATAGAAATAGAGAAGAGAAAAATGGTATTATTTCTTTAGAAAATGAAATCTCAAATGTGCTGGATCAAGTAGGAGAAGATGCACAATTAATTATTACAGGAGATTTTAATGCTAGAACTGGTAATGAATGTGATTATATTGAGTGTGATGATTCTAATATAGCATGTGGTAGATATTACAAATGATCCTTTTGAATGGTATAGAAAATCGAAAGATAAGGTTGTTAACTCTTTTGGTCGCTGTCTTTTAGACATGTGTCACAGTTTAAGTATTCCATTTACAAAATGAAGAGTTGGAAAAGATATTGATGGTGACTTTACATTTGTGTTTGCAGTTGGATGCAGTGTGATTGATTTATTTTATTATATCCAGTGAACTCTTTGAATATGTTAGAGATTTTGAGATCTTACAAGTAGATATTTCTGATCACTTTCCATTATTATATACAATGAGAGTAAATAGAGTTGAATCAGGGATTAAAATGAAGAAAGTTAGTCTTGCTAGACCCTGGATAAGATGTAGATGGGGAACTGATGGTGAAAGGCAATTTTTGCAAAGACTATCTTATTTATTGAATGGAAACTTTAGTCATTTTTTTTTTTTTACTGCAAAAGAAGAAAAAAATTAACATAACAGCTAAAATTTTTGACAGATTGCTTACATGAAGCAGGCAGATTTTCTGATTAATAAATTTACATTTACATCTAAAAGTAAACAACCAAGGTGGTGGGATGAAGATTGTTTATTTCAGAAAGCTGTAAAATATAGTGCATCACATATGTTATGCCCTTTTATGCTTTCTTTATATAACAAAATATTGGACACCGATGACTTCCCAGAGGCTTGGTGTGAGGCTGTGATTTGCCCGTTATATAAGAGTGGTGATAGAAACAATGTTGAAAATTATGGAGGAATTTCTTTGCTTAATGTACTTGGTAACATTTTTACAAAGATTTTGAACTGGAGATTAGTATCTTACGTAGAAGAAAATAAGATGTTTTATGAAGAAAAAGCAGGTTATAGTTCTGGTTATTCTACAATGGATAATATTTTTATTTTATAGTCACTTGTTAAGAAATATATTACGAAGTGAAAAGGAAGGATGTACTGTATATTTATTGATTTTTCCAAAGCCTTTGATAGTATCCAGCATAGTCTCCTGTATTTTACTCTCATTAAGAACGGTATTGGTGGAAAGGTTTTTAGTGTATTGAAATCTGTGTATTCTAAACTTAAATCATGTGTGAAAGGAACTGATGGTTTAACAAATTATTTTAGCTGTAGCATTGGCGTACGACAGGGCTGCATGGTGAGTCCACTTTTGTTTATTCTTTTCCTAAATGAATATATAACAATGTTAAAGGAAAATTGTAAAGGTAAAAAGGTATTCAGACTGAAAGTATCACAGAAGTACAGACCTTGTTATACGCTGATGATATGATTAATGTATCAGATACAGTTGGAGGGTTACAGAAAGAAGCTGAACAACTGGAAATATTAACAAAAGTTAGGGTATTCAGAAGAGGGTTTTTTTAAAAAAAATAAGGATGAAAAATGGTATTTTGCTGGTCAACAGATTGAAGTGGTTAATTGTTACAAATATTTGGGTATGTGGTTCACACCCAGACTGTCATGGTGGAAAGCCCGACAACACTTAGCAAGTCAAGGTAAGAAGGCAATGCTTTCTTTACTAAAGTTTGTTGGAAGTATAAAGTTGGATGTAACCAAGCCTTTTATTTGTTTGACCACATGGTAGCACCCATATTATATTATGGAGCTGAGATATGGGGCTTTGAAACAGTAGAGTGTATTGAAAATGTTCAGTTATCTTTTTGTAAAAAACTCTTTAATATCAGCACAAGTGTGAGCAATGTAGCTGTCTTGGGAGATCTGGGTAGATTTGTATTGTCACTTATATGAAAAGATGCATCATGTATTGGATAAAATTAGTGTCTATGTCTAATCATCGTTATCCAAGAAAATGTTATAATATGCTCTTTCATTTAGATGAAGTAGGTAGAAAAACATGGGTCTCCTGCATTAGAGTTTTGTTGTATTTTTATGGTTTTTCTAGTGTTTGGGAGGCTCAAAGTATAGGTGATATAAATACATTTACATCTATTTTGAATCAACGATTGAGAGAAAAAGCACATGATGCATGGTATAAATCAATTTTAGAAAATAGGAAATTGAGTATATATGCACAATTCAAGTCCTTGATAACACAAGAGAGCTACATTGCATGTGTATAATACACAGCTGGTACGATCATTGTTAATGTTTAGATGCTCAGGTCATCATTTGGCTATAGAAACTGGTAGATGGAGTAACACACCTATGGCAGAGAGAATTTGCAATTACTGTAAGTTAACTTCAAATTCTTCGGTGATAGAAGATGAGAAACATTTCCTGTATGATTGTTCTTTGTATGTGGAATTGCGTAAGAAATATTTAGGTGATCTTGCTTTTGTTGGTGATGTTTGTATTGATGTGTCACATGTATGTAATTCTGAGTATGCATGGAGATTGGCATTGTATATATATCATGGAATGAAGAAAAGAGTATCTGTTACGCTTTTGTGATTCTGTGGATCTATGGGCCGAGAGGCCATGTATTCCTGAAATAAACTTGATTGATTGATTATACCCATTCCTTGTAACTGATGCCTCAACTAGTGTTTCAACAAATACCTTTCTTGTATAAATGTCCTGCATATGAAGATGTTCTCTTAAATGTCTCCTCCTGATACTGGATGATGTTTCCCTGTCATATGAAGAGTCATTTAACTTGCAATGCCCAAATCTCAGTCTACTCATTACAACTTGTACTTTATTTTGAATCATGCACAGATATCTCCCATATTTGCCACATTACCTTTTTCCACATTAAACACTTCCCTTCTGATTTTGATCATTTCTTTTCAATGTCAAACATGTTCTTTCTTTGTTGCCTCTTTAGCCAATTTTAGCTTTCTCATTTCACCGGATGCTCACATGTTCTCACTTCCAAATTTAATAGAATAAAATTATTGGTCTTCCAATATTTTATACATCTTTAACATTAATTTAGATATTTCATCTCATCTTAATGGCTATGTATCATCAGCATAACAGCTGATGAAGCTCTTATTTGCATCTAGTTAGTCCAAAATGCAGCTGCTAGAGATCTTACCAGAAAATGTGATCATATAATCCAAATTTTTATCATCTCTGCACTAGCCTCCTTTAAGTTCTGTCTTGATTACAAAGATTTATGCTTATTTAAGGCCCTAAATGGTTCCTGTATATTTAACTAAAGATCTTCTATCACACTAATCCATCACGCTCTTTAAGGTCACAAAACTCTGGACTTTTGGCAGTACTAAGGATAACAGAGTCAACTAAAGGAGGCATTTGGCCCCTAAATGCTGGAATATCCTTCCTGATGATATTCAGGGTTCAGAGACACTCTGCTATTTTAAATCTAGATTAAAGACGCATCTCTTTAGCCAAATATTCACATAATGCATTGTCTCACCTTGTATTAGTTATATCAGATCAAATGCAAATGATTATCTGTTATTTAAAATGGTATGCCAAATTTACTAAATACTTTATTAAATGTTGAAATATTTAAATTAATTATTAAAAACATAATTAAATTGTTAATAAAAAATATTCAATTAATTATTAAATAAAAAACCTTTTATTTCATTTTAGCATTTGTTTGTGCTCATTTTTAGCATTATTTTTATATTGCTTGTGTCATTTCATTTTCATGGTTATGGTTGTGACGTGGTGAATTATTTTTTGTGAAGTGGACTCGTGAACTATAGGATCACTGTTATATTTCCAGTACATTTTATTTGTTATAGCTTATGCTGTTCACCAAAAGACATCAAAACATATTTCTTGCCCCATTTAGGAAACCACTGGCAAACACTTGGCATATCAGATATGTCCAAAAGACATATCTCGCAGTTCTAAGGAAAAAAATCAGAATTGCAAATTTCTTTATAACATGCAACTGTGAGTTTATATTCCACAATTCTGAGGAAATAAAAAGTCAGATTTGAGAGATAAAAAGTCACTATTACCTTTTTTCATTTTTTATTAACCTGTTTCCTGTAACCAAGCTTCCATAAAAAGCAATCAAATTATAATATATTTTATTAACAACATGAAATAAATGTTGAAATATTTAAATAAATACATACTTCAGATTTCATTTTGAGTAATCTGGCCCTCCATACCTGTGAATAGATGACGCTGACCCCTGCAAGGACTTCATGCAAACTCTGAATCCCCATAAAAAGAAATTTTCCTCATATCACACAATGTAATGATTACATTAATGTGTTAATTGTTTCTGAATATATGACATTAACTAACTGCACGATTTGTATAATCTCACAACTGTACATTTCTGCCATGCACAAAACTTTGACACAGTTACCTCTGATAACTACAGAGCCCTGCACATGAAATGCACAAGAAAAAAAAAAAAAAAAAAAAGTAAATAGTGCGCAGGATTTAGCCTAATATTTTTTCCATGTCATGGGTGGGGCTCTGTAGTAAACAGATTGCTCTGTTCATAAAGCTGCATTGGAACAATACGTATGCTATTAAGAATATATGAAAATGTGAATTGAATTGAACCCAGCAGTGGACAAACAAGATTAGTTTTGTTTCTGGAAGTTATAAACATTCCCACAATAGTGTAATTTCCATCTCAAATTGTGTATTCTGTTTAAAAGTATTGTCACGTTCAGCTCCATGCTGTGCAGGTACCTGAACTCCCACACACCTACATGAACACAAATGCTACTTGATGCATAAGCCTGATTTCATGTATTGCTGAGAGCCAAAATGTGTTGAATGCTAAACTGTAGCATGTTTTACAGTATGTTGTGTTTCAGGAAAGCGCAGCTGAAAGCATTTACCCTCTACCATTTATGAAAACTCATGGTCTTATTGTGAACGGTTCATCTGTGTGTTGTATGAATACTTGTACATGTCTTTGTGAGGACGGTTTAAGACCATCGGAAAGAGGATAAAGGGGGTAAAATAAGGACATTTTGGCCAGCCAAATGTCTGAGACCCCTGTTTGAGTTTTAAGGCTTGGTTTTAGGGATAAGAATATAATTAGTTTAGGGTAAGGCTTTGGGTTATTCACTTAGGGCGTAGACTGACCAATTTATGTACTGCACAGTGATTTTCACTTGATTGTGCTGCACTTATATGATGTTTTTTTAACAAAGTTCAGGAGGAGCAACATTCAATTAATCTGAGTATCATCACGTCATTTTAGCCAGCTGTCAACAATCAGTAATCAACGTATCTACCCAATCAACATGAGTAAAGGCCTATACATAAACACAGTCAAATCACCCATATTCCTCGTCAGTTTTTTCAGCATCCCTCCACCACCCCGTCTCCTCACACTCGTCTGGTTACTTCCTAACCAGAAATACGGGGGGAGTACTTTGGGTTCAGGCCAAATGCCGAGCTCAGAGCCCTCTCCTCGGACAGCACACCAAATACACATACCATTACGCATACTATTATGCATACTATTTACCATCTGATTATTTGTAAGTGTGAACTTGTGAACAGAAGATTATGGAGACAGCTGACGTTGATGGAGGAATTTGCAGTTTTACTCACAAACTAGAATTCCTGTTCGTGAGTGAGGTGAGAACCAGACCTGTTATACCAGCTAACAGATTTTTGTTATAAGAACATTCTCCAAAATGTTAAAATGTCTGTTTTAAAAGGTATGATGCTCCTGAAACATTCTTTCAAACATTCAAACACCTGCTGTTAACAAGCACAACTACTATTGACGTCCAGAAACAGCCTTAGATGAAATCAACTGAAGATATAAGACATTAAATCTCTCAAGATCTCATCAAAGCAGGATTAATTAACTCCACAAACAGCTTTACCAGCGTCACTTATTACTAATCAGATTGACTTTATTTCTGTCACACGTCTACAGAAGTTCTTTTAAGAATTAACAGAGGTTTAGATGTTGATTTGTTGAAAATGTTTAGTTTGAGGTCACCATCATGGTGATCATTATTTGCTTTAGTTGAGCTCTTGACCTTTGACTTTTGTTAAGTTACTTTTGTTCAGCAATTGCAGTCATTTTCAGAAAACATTTTTGCATTGATTATGATAAAGCAGTTCAACATATCTGCTTTAATGGTCAAATAACTGCATTAAAGTGGTTTAAACTTTTTTTATCTATAGATTTGTTTACTTAAGGAATTGAAGCATAAAAAGAAAGTAATAAAGATAAAAAAAAAAATAAAAAAAAAAGTTTTGTGTGTCCAAAACGTTTTTACACCATTGTTGTGTGTCATATGCCGCATGTTTATGTCTGAGTGTATAAATGGCACAAAACTTGGTAACAACAGTGTTATTTACACAGACATCAACATTCAGCATATGAAATGCAACAATGGTGTTACAAATGATCTTTATCACACAAAACTACATACAAAACAGTATTTTGAGCCATTTTAATGCAGTCATTTGTCCGTTATTAAAGCAGACATGTTGATCTGCTTTATCAATGCATAAATGTTTTCTGAAAACACCTGCAATTGAAGTAACTTAACAAAATTCATGGGTCAAAACATTTTCAACCAAACATCAACATCTAAACTTCTGTTAATTCTCATAAGAACTTCTGTAGACGTGTGACAGAAATAAAGTCAATCTTTTATTATCTGATAAGCTGGTAATGCTGTTTGTGTGCCCCCGGAGGGTTTGATTGGCTGCAGGCACAAATCTACGTCAGCTGACCCTGAGCTAATCTCTGCATTTATTCAACATGTTCCAATAACATTAAGAAAACTGGATATTTTAAAGTTCTCATAACCAAACTGAAAGTTTTGGAGAACATTCTTATAACAAAAATCTGTTAGCTGGGATAAACCTAAAATATACTTAAATTAAATTAATTGAAAAATGTACTATCCAACTAGTAATGTTTGTTGTTGTGCAGTTGTGCACACAAAAGTAGTAGCTGTTTAATTAGGTATGGTTAGTAATCACACTACATGCATACCCGTGAGTTTACCGCAAAGTTTACGGGCGAGTATCTCTGTGCGGCATCGGGTCCCTGATGAACGAATAATTGAAAGTATGGGATACCCAGAATCAAATATCTGAATTAATACATAACCAATGTTTAATTTCTAATTGGAAACACAACCTAAGAATAAGAATCATTTGAAATTGCAGTCAGATTAAACGAGTGAAATTAAGTGAACTTCAGAGGCGCTGAAAAGGCATACACACGTTAACCTTCACCCAGGCCGTCGGATTCCGTTTTTGGGCCGGTGGGGGGTTCCTTACAATAGACAAATCCAAATTAAACCCTGCGGCTCGTGGCGACACATTGATGTCCTAAGACACGAAACGATCGGATTGTATAAATACTGTTCGGTTTCTTGCACAAACTGATCGTTTCGCGTCTTAGGACATCAGTGTGTCGTCACGAGCTGCAGGGTTTAATTTGGATTTGTCTATGCATGTCTTTTTGACTTATAAATTGTTACCATTCACAAGCTTTATACAGCTGACAGACGGCAACAGTTGGAGTTAAAAAATCATCATTTGTGTTCTACTGAAGAAACAAAGTCACCTACATCTTGGATGCCCTGGGGGTAAGCAGATAAACATAACATTTTTGGGTGAACTGTCCCTTTAAGTAAACTAATTTTTTAAAGTTAGTAAAATTTAAAATTTTCGTGACAAGTGGGGCGGGGCAGTACAAATTCCTCCACATACCTCTCCAGGGAGCGACCGTCCTGCCGGAACCCACAAAGGCGATCCGACGCTGTAGCTGGCTTGGGAGGCACAGGAGACACAGGAACCTCGGAGACGAAGAATAAGCCCATCCTTCTTTGTGGAAATCCTTCAATTGGGTTTGATATTCTGTTTCATATGTGCTGTAGAGATACTGTAGAGAATACGGAGATCCACAATATACAGGCTTTATTAATAATCCAGGATCAGAGAGACAGCTTCACATACATGTATCAAACAATATAAACAGACAAGGAGTGCAGGGAGTGAGTCCAACTTAAAGGGAGTGCTGACGAGGACAAACAGGTGCTGGGAATCCGGGGAGATGGCGGGAAGACTGATGAGGGAAGTGCAGACAGGTGTGGAGAACAGGAGGATGCTGGGAACTGGAGTCCGGGAAGGTGTGATTGTGACACCGGTCAGTAGTGGTGAGAATTTACCGACAGTGGCCCAAGTTGGACAAACCACAAACCACCGACAGGGTGTTGGGCACCCAAGGCTCATCAATGCATGAGGGCAACTAAGGCTATCCCATCTGGTCATTTTGCAGACCAGCAACATTGTTGCAGACCAAGTACACCACTTCATGACAATGGTGTTCTCTGGTGGAAGTGGCCTGTTGCACTCTGTCACACATTGTTCAGGAGTGGTTTGAGGAACATCATGAAGAGCTGGATGGTGCCCTGGCTTCCAAATTCTCCAGATCTCAATCCAACTGAGCATCTGTAGAATGTGATGGAACAAGTTCGATCCACAGCAGCTCCACTTCGCAACCTACAGGACTTTGTAGGATCTGCTTGCTAATTTGCTGATGTATCTGCTTGAAAATGAATACATGACATTAGCTAACTGGATGATCTGTATCGTCTTAGAACTGCACATTTCTGCAATATTACTTTGACACAGTCACCTGATAACAGATTATTCTTAATTGTAACATAGAAACAAGCATGCTTTAAAAACTATATCAGGGTTTTTCCTGCATTAAAAATATTTTGGTGGCCACCAAAATTTGCTGATAAAAGTTGTCAGCTTGGTGGACTGCTCGGCTAGCGGAATTTGCCAAAAGAATGCCAAAGAATGAATTTCTCCCTTCACACAGATTCATTGAGCTTTATTAAGTCAACGCAAATGCGTGGATCGCCAGACTTTTTTAGGCACCACGACAATGCCTGCACACCACTCTGTGGGTTCTTCCACCCTAATGACTCCCATTCGCTCCATGCGTTGTAGCTCATTTTTAACTTTTGGCATGAGTGGAAGTGGAATGCAGCGTGGAGTTTTGAGGGAAAATGGAACTGCTCCTGGGCTCAATTTAATGGTGTATGGCCTCTGTAACAGTCCTAGCCCATTGCACAGCTTTGGATAGCATTCCTGTAGAGTGTGAATGCTTATGCCATCAACACGTGTGACAAGACCCAGTTTGGTGATGGCAGGTCTGCCTAGCAGTGGCCAATGAAGACTCTTAACAACATACACGTCCTCTAATGTATGTTTGTCTCCTTTCTGAAGCAGCATGTTTGAAACTCCGATCACGCTGAGTGAGCATCCGGGTCCAAGTAAGGGCTTGGTCACTCTCTGGAGTGCTGGTTTTGTTGCCTTCTTTGAATATGTCATGGAACACATGGTCTGGCATAACAGTGACATCAGCACCTGTGTCGCTTTGAACTGTACTTCACAGTCCTTTTTTTAATATCAATCAGCCAGGGGTCACCCTAGCAACTACAGTGCCTAAAATATGCCAGGGTCCTGTTCTTGAATCTCATTCACCTTTCTCAATGAAACACATTTTTTGGTAGTGTTGTACACTTTTTCCGTATTGTGTCATGCCTTTTCCCACAGGCATGACACAATACAGTATTTGCAGGGCAGTGCGTTTTTGGGTGAATGGGCTTTTTCCACACTTATGACTAGGGGTAACGATATCACAAACCGAAAGATCGCGATACACAACCCACGATACGATACGCGGAACTCTCGTGGCGTACCGCGGTACTCTCATGCCTCCTGCTGCCCATTGTTGAGGTTAATGTCACTTATCACTAACTACCTAATCTATTATTTAAAAAAAATTGCATACATTTGATTAAATTGTATTAGAGACTGATAAGTATAATACACAGTACATACACACACACACACACACACACACACACTATCATTTAAAAGTTTGAGGTCGGTAAGATTTATGTTTTAGAAAGACATCTCTGCTCACCAAGGCTGTATGTGATCAAAACACGTAAAAAAAACAGTAATATTGTGAAATATTACACAAAAATTAAAATAACTATTTCAATATTTTATATTTTAAAATGTAATTTATTCCTATGATGGCGAAGCTAAATTTTCAGCATTATTACTCCAGTCTTCAATGTCACATGATCTTTCAGAAATCATTCTGCAACATAATACACTGATTTGGTGCTCGAGAAACATTTATTATTGTTAAAACGTTATATAGTTCAAACTGAGACAAGCGCATGTCACTGAAAAATCATAAAGGTAAAGTGAAGTTTGCATATATTTATGATAATTCTAATAACCTTTAAAATTTAAAATGGGCAAGGAATAAGAGAAACTGTTCTTACCAGACAGTGCTGGAGACACACATGGTCATTTGCTTCCTGTGCGATGCGGATAGCTTCCTGTAGAGCCAAATCAGCCTGTTGACTGCACATTTGCAAATAGCTTTAGTCATATAACAACAGTTAGGGTTCATGTCATTTTACCAGCAATGCCAAGAAACAATAGATTCACTTAACTTAACAACAAAATAACTTGACTTTTTCTTTATTATTCACATTTTTAGTGCAGTCATCATACCTGAGTAAACAAAAATGAAATAAATACTTAAATTTTAAATAAAATCTTACCGACCTCAAACTTTTAAATGATAGTGTGTGTGTGTGTGTGTGTGTGTGTGTGTGTGTGTGTGTGTGTGTGTGTGTGTACTGTATATTATTCTTATCAGTCTCTGCTGTATTCTAATTTCTTTCTGAATTTGTGATTTTAGAGTTGGCTGTACACACTAGAACAGATGAAAGGATCTGATAGTGTGGTACTAAATGAAGACTGTGAAAATTGCAGCTCACTTTTGTCTTCCTGTAACTCATTAAGATGGAACCATTTTAATGCCCTTTTATGTAATATAGGGAAATGCTTTACATAACAACAAGACATAATAAATGTCATCAGGCACATTAAGTGCATATTAATCTCTTGCAACATCATTATACATTGAAATAAAAAAATTAACGTTCTCTGTTGTGTTTTGCAGTATTTAGCTTCTAGGCATTCAGTCCCTGGTCCAGCAGGGAGCGAAACAGGGCATGCCGGCCAACAAGCTGCTGGACGCCCTGCGAGGAACCGACATCATGCACTGGAAGCAAAGCCTCTCTGAGCTGATAGAAATCAGCCTGGCACAGACCACCTCCATATGGAGGATGTATGGCAAAAGGTCAGATAGCACAGAAACCCTCTTTTTAATAAAATTTAAAAGAATTGTGAAGTGAAATTAAATTTCCTTTGATTCTACTTTAACTGTCATATGTAAATAATGTCTTCAAACAGACTGTAAGGGCTCTCACTTTCATTCTCCATTGATATTAGCGCCACAGCTGATGCAGTTTTTCAGGTTTGATGTAGTTTAAGCTGAATTTATTTGCGTTCTCTGTAGCACTATGGCACGGCAGCAGGCTCAGCTCCTGTTGAATATGAACAGTCTGGAGCCGGTGAACTTCAGTGTGCAGCAGAACAACACTGAGGCGTTTGCTGTCGCCCTCTGCCATCTGGCTGAACTCCATGCTGAGCAGGTACTGACCTCTAACACAAGAACATAAACACAAATCCTTTTTGGTGGAAGCTTGATTTCATGTATTGTTCTTTGCCTAAATGTATCGAATGTTAAATTAGCATGTTTGGGGTTTTTCTTCACCTTCAGGGCCTTTATGCTGTTGTGACGGACATCATGAAACACTTGAAGCAGCAGTTTCCTCCTCATACCCAGCATGCCAAGGTAAGTCTGCCGAACACAATATAGCTGATCAATCACAGATCAGCAGCCGCTATATATGATTTTATTTCTCTCTCTCTTTACCAGCTCTGGATGCTATGTGATCTGAAAATTCAGTTTGAGAAGGCTATGAATGATGGGAAGTACCATTTGGCTGAACCCCATGTCACAGCGATCTCTGCATTAAACAGCACTGAGGGATTGTACAGGTAGATAACTGCACATATTATACTTTTCTAGTAGATTGACCTGTTCAAGTGATTGCTTTTATTCTTGTCTGTTCAGGAAAGCGCAGCTGCTGAAAGCTCTGAATCAGACGTCTGAAGCCTCTAAGATTCTGCAGCAGCTGCAGCAGCAGTGTGAGAAGAGCAAGAACACAGAGATGATCATCAGGTATCTCTTTATATAAAAGAACAGTCTGAGATCACACTGGAAATCTGGGATTCAAGATCTAATTGAAACCTGGAAATAAGGAATGATGTAGTGTTTAGAGGAACTGAAGTCAGGATGAAATCATAATCAACTAGAACTTTACTTGCCATCACAGGAATAAATTACAATTTATGTTAAGTATATTAAAATAGAAAAGTTATTTTAAATTGTAATAGTTTCACATTATTACTGTTTTTACTGTATTTTTGTGATCAATGCTGCCTATGTGCATGAGACTTATTTCAAAAATAAAAAAAACCCCATTTGTCTTTTGTCTGGTTGTGTGTGTGCATTTCCACCACCTTGAAATCTTTAAACTGTCATATCTTGCTCTTCCTGTGATATGACCCACTCTGCTGACTTCTGTCCACACATTCAGTGTAACTATTCACTCAGTTTTTGCTGATAATATCATTTGTATTTAAAAAAGTGTTAATAATGTGTATATCATTTCACCATTGGACTTTTAGAGCTCAAAAGTCCTCAAAAGCTCAAAATTAAATCTTAATGACCCAAATTTTGTGAAAATGTATTTGAAATCTTGTTGAAACGGCAGTGTTCCCATGTCTGTTTTTAACTCTTGAGTGTGTTGTGTGGCAGGGTGATGCTGGCCTCTGCAGAGCTTCACTGGGACTCGTCTGGGTTTGCGTCAGCTCTGCCGTTACTCTTACAGGCTCTTGCTCTGTCCCGCCAACACAACCTCCAGAGCTTGACCTCAGAGACTGTGTTACACCTGGCATTTACACAGGTACACCAACAAGAACCTTCACAGTTTGTGTTCAGACAACTGAAATGACTGACAAATGCTCACAAACATCTCCTAGTTGCTTGATTTCATCTTAGAATTCACTTTTTTGTGTTTGTTTTTTGAAAGATGAAGGAATTGTGTCATTTTAAACTAGGAGTGTCTGATATTCATCATCTCTCTTCATAGCTGATGTTGGGGATCCCTGAGCAGGCTCTCGCACTGGTGCAGGACGTGTTGGAGTCGGTTTTGGCTCACGGTTCTCTGATAGACAAGGGCAGAGCTCTGCTGCTGGCCGCTCGCTGTCAGATGGCTTTAGCAGGAAGTGCCGCACAGGAACACAGACTGACTGGTACTGCCTGAGTCCTGTTTGTCACCATCTCACTGTATTCAGGTCACACTTCATATGTTTAAGTGAAGTATTTTCTTTCCTGCAGCACTGGAACAAGCCGTACACACTTTAGATGAGGCAGCGGTGTATTTCTCTCTCGTCTTGACTGTAAAGAGCGAATGAGAGACATACACTACCTACAGGCACGATTACATCACACCCTCGGCAACGTCTCTCAGCGCAACAAGTGCGCCATGCTCTTCCGTCTGCTGGATCAGGAGCTGCCGTCGTCTGGGATGACTGTGGTCAATCGTCTTTAGAAAACCTCAGCTGCGTGTGTTAAAGGGTTAGTTCACCCAAAAATTTAAATTCTGTCATTAATTACTCACCCTCATGTCACTCCAAACCCATAAGACTTTCATTCATCTTTGGAACACAAATGAAGATAATTTAAATGAGTTTTCAGTCCCTCCATTAACAGCTACAACTTTGACACTTCAAAAAGTTCATAAAGAGATTGTAAAACTAATCTGAAGAGACACAATGGCTTTATATGACAAACAGTTTAATTTAGGCTTTTATTCACATATAAACATTGATCAGGGAACATAAACAGAAGCTCAACTGTACATGATTGATGCATGAGGTTCATTGGTTCATCAAGCAAATATGCTTGAGCTTCTGTTTACCACAACTGATGTGTGATTTGATGAATGTTTATGTGTGAATAAAAGACTAAATTAAATCTGTTTGTCATATAAAGCAAATGAGTTTCTTTAGAAAATTTTGTCTAAACCGCTCAATTCATATGGATTCATTTTACAATCTCTTTATGAATTTTTTGAAGCGTCAAAGTGGTAGTTGCGTTGCTGTCAACAGAGGTACAGAAATCTCTGATTTTATTAAAATATCTTAATTTGTGTTTTGAAGATGGAAGTCTTACAGGTTTGGAACATGAGGGTGAGTAAATGGTGACATTTCATTTTTGGTGAACTAACCCTTTAATGAACGACACCAAACATTGTGTCCTGTACCGTGTGCATTTAAATGTTTAAAAATGTTCAGATTTTTCAAAGTTCATTGTTCTAGTGATTTTCTCAAATAAAGAGATTTCAGGAGATCTGTTGCCTGGATACAGTGTTTCCCCAAACAGAGTTCAGAAATATTTGACTATTAAATGTCAGTTGCAGAAATTCTGTATAAACTTGTGGAAATTTCTTTTGAGATTCTCCATATACAGTAACTGTATGTATTTATTGCTGAGCTATTTGTAATTACTGTAATGTTACACAGTCTTGTGTACAGTAATGAAGGCATTTTTCTCCACCTGAGAGAAGCCTAACATGATCATGTTGTGATAAGAGCTCTTTTGTGTTTACTGTAGTTTTTCTGTATTTACAAAACATTGAGCACTGGATACAAATAAGTACCACAGAACAAAACCAATCAAATAACACCTGATCACAACGGAAAATACTGTGGTAATGCAAACTCTTACAACAGACAAAACTGAGATAAAAGTTCTTTCATGGAGAACCAGCAAAAGTGTGGCAATGAGGATGCTGATCATCAATCATTTGATCTCTAATCTAAAGTTGAGAGAGAGCAAATCCAGAGCAAATCCAGTGAGCAAACATGGTCTGAACACAGTGTCGCCAGATGTCTTGCTGACTTTCTTCAGCATGCAATGACTGCCAACAAGTCAACTATTCTTACAGAGATACAGAGCAAATAATGAATGAACTTAAAAGAACATGAACACCAAGCAAAATTGGAACAGTTGTGACAATTTTGAACAAAATGTGGCCAAAAGGAAAACATTTTGGAGTTTGTTTCAGTGATTCAAAATCAAAAACATCTCACTGGCTGTTAACACTTTTGAAATGCAAATAGTTCTTGACGAAGATGTTTTAGATGGATGTGCTCTGGCTGCAGTAAGCAATCTTTGGGCCCCCGGTAGAAAACATCCATTGTGCTGAAATTGTGTCAGTTGAAATCGTCTTTCAGTTTGCCAGTCCCCAGCGGCTAAAACTCTTCACAACAGCGGGACTGCTCTGTGATATAGTGGACTGATATCTAAATGCTGACAGTCCTACAATAAACCACAGACAGGCACATATGGAGTCATTACTGAAGTCATATCACATCAGGAGATCCATTTAAAAAAGGCAGAGATATTAATATCGGCCATTTATTTTTTAATTATATCAACTCTAAATGAAATATACTCACATTAGTATGAGAGTTTCTCCATTTAAAATGTGGATCAACCTTTAGATCAGAAAGAAGCTCATTTGTTGAATCTCCTAGTTTATTCTCAGACAGATCCAGTTCTCTCAGGTGTGAGGGGTTTGATCTCAGAGCTGAAGTCAGAGCAGCACACCTTCATCTGTGATACTAGTGTTACCCAAGCTGTAGAGACAATGACACACTCTTCAGTCTCAGATCATAACACAGATTTTTTATTTATTTATTTATTTTACATTGTAGATATTTTTGACAGACATTTATAGATATTTTACATTTTAGATTCTCCATATTTTCATCAAAAATATCTTAATTTGTGTTCCGAAGATAAACGAAAGTCTTATGGTTTTTTAAATTGTCCAAATGTTGAATAGTTGAAGCACAGACCCACGTTTGGTCTCTTTTTATTGGAGACACTTGGCAGATCACTGTAGAGTGAAAAGAATAATGAAAGCGAAAAGTTATAAAAGTTTTACGAAAATGTAAAATTATATTTTTTAATATTTTATATAATTTATATATTTTACAAAACATGTGCAACTCTAAAACGGAAATAAAATCAAAGTAAAAAAAAAAAGCTTTCACAATGATTTTGGGTGCAGTACCAAACTTTTCCACTAGATGACACTCATTGGTGACCATATAAGGACTCTTCCATTTCCATGTATGGTTTGAGTGATCTAAATTATATATTTCCAGAATTTTCATGCAATTTATTGAGTAGACAACCTATTCAGAAGTATTGGGCCATTTTGGTAGTGTTTGATTTGAATTCACAAACATAAAGACATGCAGAAAGTGACATTGAAGGGGTTAAAAAGCCACATTCAATTATTAGTTATTTCATAATTGTTTTGCTCTTTCTGCATTATATAATTTTTTTTCTGATAATTAATCATAGTATTTGTTCATGCATTATTTGATTGCTTACAGTTATTATTTTTATTTAGTTTTCCTTTGCTGTGCATTGGTGTAAATAAATATGATCTAACACTCATAATGAGATAAAGGATCAGAGAACATGTTGATTCTGCATCTTCAATGGGTGCCATGTGATGTGATGAAACATGAATATGGATGAAATCAGCTTGTACGGGACATTTGAGCGTCTTTTAGTTATTCCACAAGTTGATGCGCATCTTCTCATCTTGTATTCACAGTATACTTTATCATGGTTTATTCTTCCAAGTAAATAAGAATCAATTTTCCTAAATACAGCTGATCCTCTTGCACAGCGATGTCTTCTCAACACTTATTCATAAGATACTATACTTGAGCCAGTTTATGCTGTATTATTACAATTATGATAACAGTCAAAGCTTTTTGTTTTCCCACCGTGTGTCTGAATCTTTACTGCATGTGCACAGTTACCTTTTCATGTGCAGTAAAATAAATATAAACCAAAGAAATATATTCACATTAACACATTAATTAAACCAAATTGACATATTAAATTTAAAATATAAATTCTGAAATATAAAACATGGCTCTTACACAGCTTCACATATTATTCTGCTGCTACTGAATATGATTATGTAAACATTTATTAATGTTGATTATAATCCCAAACACTCTGATTTAATCACACTAGAAACTACTGAGAATTTGTCTGAGATCATGTGACTAGTAGAGAGATGATCTTACTCCAGTTTCTCCAGTTTACAGTGATGATTCTCCAGTACAGCAGAGAGAAGCTTCATTGTTGAATCTCCTAACTATTTATTAATGACAGATCCAGATCTCTCAGGTGTGAGGGGGTTTGATCTCAGAGCTGAAGTCAGAGCAGCACCACCTTCATCTGTGATATTACACCCACTCAACCTGTAGAGAACAATGACACACTCTTCAGTCTCATATCATAACACAGATTTTTTTTTTTTTTTCCCCCACATTTGTAGTAATATTTTTGACAGACATTTATAATATATTTATATTTTTAATTCTCAGATTCATCACAAAATGTCTTAATTTGTTTCCGAAGATAACGAAAGTCTTATGGTTTTTAAATTGTTAAAAATGTTGAATACTTTGAAGCACAGACCCACATTTGGTCTCTTTAATGGAGACACTTGGCAGATCACTGTAAATGAAAAGAATAATAAATGAAAGTGAAATTATAGAAGTTTACGAAATGTAAAATTATATTTTTAATATTTTATATAAATTTATCTATTTTACAAACATGTTCAACTCTAAAACTGCAATAAAATCAAATTTAAAAAAAAAATAAAACAAGTGGTGTTCCAATTTGAGAGCAATATAAAAAAAAAAAAAAAAAAAATCTCTTCAGAATGATTTTGTTTGGGTGCAGTACCAAACTTTTCCACTAGATGACACTCAGAGCTTCATTGGTGACCATATAAGGACTCTTCCATTTCCATGTATGTTTTAGTGATCTAAATTATATATTTCCAGATTTTCATACAATTTATTTGAGTAGACAACCTATTCAAAGTAGTATGCCAGTTTGGTAGTGTTTGATTTGAATTCACAAACATAAAGACATGCAGAAAGTCATTGAAGGGGTTAAAAGCCACATACTGCATCTAAAGTCATGTGTTTAAAGTAACAGACACAGTAATACTAAAATAATATCATGTAAAAAAAAAAAAAAAAAAAAAAAAAAAATCATTTTCCCTATTCATTATTAGTTATTTCATAATTGTTTTGCTCTTTCTGCATTATATAATTTTTTTTCTCTTATTGCTTAGTTATTATTTTTTTTAGTTTTTCCTTTGCTGTGCATTGGTGTAAATAATACGATCTAACACTCATAATGAGATAAGGGATCAGAGACATGTTGATTCTGCATCTTCATGGGTGCCATGTGATGTGAAGAAACATGAATATGGATGAAATCAGCTTGTACGGTACATTTGAGCGTCTTTTAGTTATTCACAAGTTGATGGTATCTTCTCATCTTGTATTCACAAGTATACTTTATCATGGTTATTCTTCCGCAAGTAAATAAAGAATCATATTTCCTAAATACAGCTGATCCTCTTGCACAGGCGAGTGTCATTTCTCACAACTTATCATAGAGATCGTACTGAGCCGTTTATGCTGTATCTACAGATTATTATAACAGTCAAGCTTTTTGTTTCCACCGGGGCGTCTGATCTTTACTGCCTGTGCACAGTTATTACCTTTTCAGTGCAGTAAGGAATAAACTATAAACCAAATAATATATTCAAATTAAAAAACATTGTTAAACCAAATTTACATATAATTGAAAATAAAGTCTGAAATATAAAACATGGCTCTACACACTTCACATATATTGTGCTGCTATGAATAAGATTAATAGAAACGTATTAATGTGATATAGATGCCAAACACCATGATTTAATCACAACTAGAACTACTGAGAATGTGTCTGAGATCATGTGCTAATAGAGAGATGATCTTACTCCAGTTTCTCGCAGTTTTACAGTGATGATTCTCGTCTCCCAGACAGGCAGGAGAAAGAAGAGAAACTTCATTGTAGAATCTCCTCTTTTATTCCAGGAAGATCCAGTTCTCTCAGGTGTGAGGGGTTTGATCTCAGTAGCTGAAGTCAGAGCAGCACCACCTCATCTGTGATATTATACAGTTACTACTCAACCTGTAGAGAACAATACACACTCACTCTTCATTCTAGATCATGACACAGTTTTTTTTTTTTCTTCGCACTTTGTAGATATTTTGACAACATTATAGACATATTACCTTTTACATCTCCAGATTTCACCAAAATATCTAATTGTGTTGTGAAGATAAACGAAGTCTTATGGTTTTTAAATTGTTTAAAAAAAAAAAAAACAAAAAAAAAAAAAAAAAAAAAAAAAAATTAAAATGTTGCATATACTTTGAAGCACAGACCTCACCTTTTTTGGTCTCTTTTTAATGAGACACTTGGCAGAATCCCTGTGAAGTGAAAAGAATAATTGAAATCGAAAAAGTTATAAAATGTTTACGAAAATGTAAACTATATTTTTTTAATATTTTATTTTTTAATCTTTTAATAATTTATATTATTTTACAAAACATGTGCAACTCTAAAACGGAATAAAATCAAGTTCAAAAAAAAATAGAACAAGTTGTGTTCCAAATTTGCAATTTCAGGCACTATTTAATAAAAAAAAAAGCTTTACGAATTATTTTGTTGGGTGCAGTACCAAACTTGTTCCCACTCAGATGCCACTCAGGCTTCATATGGTGACGCATATAATGACTCTCCATTTCCATGTATGGTTTCGGCAACCTCGATTTAATCACTAAAAAACTACTGCTAAACTACTGGAGAATGTGTCTGAATCATGTGGACTAGTAGAGATTGATCTTATCTTACCCCAGTTTCTGTCCAGTTTACAGCTGATGATTCTCTCATTAGCAGCAGAGAG
>JAOTNS010001815.1:0-15194 GCA_028476615.1 Culter alburnus
ACAGAAAGCATTTGAAATTTTATGCCCCCCCCCCCACTGCATTTATTACATGCCCATTCATTCAATGCCGTTACACGTGTCAATGTTACATAATGACTTTACACTTTTCAAATGATTTCAGTTTTTAATCTGATCATAGTGTACATGTCCTATCCGAACAGATTAGACATAGAAAGGGTTTAAATCACCCCTTACTCAGAATGAAATTTTAAAATCTGATTGCGCAAATTCATCTGAAATGACATAGTTGCATGTGACTATTAAAGTCGATAGGTTCACCAAAAATGAAAATTATGACCATCATTTACTCACCCTTTCCAAAGCTGGCTATACATTTCTTCTGTTAAAACCAACATTGAATTCCATAGCTTTTTTTTTTTTTTTACTTGAGAAGTCAATGTTGGCCCAAAGCCAGCCTAATCGGTAACAAACTTTCTTTAAAATATTTTATATAGCTTGTGGACAAGCTCATTATAACCACAAATGGGTGACAGTAAAAATGAATGATGAATTTTCATCTTTTGGGTCAAAGGTGAACTATCCTTTAATCTGACTGTGCAATTAGTCCGAATTACAAATTAATGATTAGCGGTCTATGCTATAATGCAGAAGACTATTGTATAGGAAGATCACAATTTATACACAATCAAATCACATTAGGCCTGCTTGGCAACCCTATAACTTTTTTAAATCTGAAGCATAGCCAGCACATTAGCTGTGTTAAATGGGCTATAATAATCAGACTTTCTTTAATCAGGAATAGTAGCACAGATGCGAATAAAAAGTCGCATGTAACAACATATTAGTTGGAAATGAAATTGGCCGGGCTCCAATGACATTTCATTCGGATTTAAAACGGGCATGATTAAAGCTTTTTTAAAATCTGTGCGATTAAAACTGTAGCGAATCAATTCGACTTCATCTACAATCAAATCTCATTCCTATCATCATCTCACCGCAAGATTCTTGTTTTGGGGTTTGAAAGGGGCATTTTTTACTGCTTGATAAATATGTAAACAGCTCCATAGGCCACAAAGCTTAATGTGCTCATCGTAACTCACTATTAGGAACCTATCAATAGATAAATGTTAAGGTCTCTTTTTAAACAAAAGAAAAAGTTGTTGTAGTGCCATCGTGCAATGCCCTACCAACTGCCTTCTGACATGATTATCGGCGTTCAACATAACTTGTATGCAATGGTCTACACAAACTACTGAGTGCTTCGAACTTAGCAAGTGTAGCCTGCTACAAAGAGAGCTTAGTTCACACAAAAATGAAACAAAAAAAATGATCTCCTTCTATCCTTTTTTTTTTTACTCTCTCCACCACACCCCTATCACCCTTAGGTATAATGAATGCAAGAATTGTTGTTCATCCTTCGAAAACAGTAGAGTGCTGAATGGATATTTTAAGGAAATCTGAGAGTTATCTCCCTCAATTTACAGACCATGCCACACCTAACACTTTGACACACTCAAAAAGGTTCATAAAGACATTGATAAAAGTGATCCATTATGAATGTGATCGTGTTTAGTCATAATTTGACTTGAACTGAAAGAAGACTTGTTTGCCTTAATGCCAATATACAGTTTGAGTTAAACTTCTTATGCAATATAAACATTATTAGCGAACTAAATGGAAAGCTCAACTGTACTTGTTTGCTATCTGCACTTGTGTATTAATTTGATCATTATATAAAGTGATCGAGGGTTTTATTCCAGAAAATTTGGACTAACCACAATCAATACTTCATTAGGTAGTTAGATTTACGATCTGTACAAACTTTGTTTTAAACATCAAAGTTAGGCTCAGTTGTGTAGACTGTCAATGGAGGCAGAAAGCTCTCAATTCTCAGCTTTTTAAATTATCTTTAATTTGTGTTTTCTGAAGATGAACGAAACTGAAAGTCTTAACAGGTTTGGAACGACATGAATCATGTCATGATAAAAATAATGTTTTCTACTGTAACTGCGGTACAATATATACAGTGATTTTTAATGATTTCAAAATACTATCAAAAATTTAAAAAAAACTTCATATATCACAATTCATTTAGGCTACATGAAATATATGCCCTTACTGAGTTTTCTTAAAATATTTTTTTCTGCTTTCGTGTACAGAACGAGTATTTTTTGAGGAGTGCTACAACAACGATTAAAGCCAGGGACACACTTAATGATTGTAAGGCCGATTATAAATGTAATTTGATACTTTCAACTGATCTTGCCCAAACACGTCGGTCAGAGCCAGTTGGTTCAGTCTGTTTATAATCTGTAAGTATTAAATCCACTTCAGTCGAAGGAAACAGTTTTTAAGTGTGTTGATTTCAGTCTTAGAATGTTTTTTCTAGTCGTTTGTGTCCCCAGCTTGAAGGAGTCCAGTGAGGGAAGTAATCTAAGTTCTTTGAGAATTTGGCACTGTTTATTATCTAAATGTAATAATGTACACTGCCAGTCAAAGATATTGAGATTTGAAGAGGTTGCAAAATTTAATTTATTCCTTTGACGGAAAATTTTCGGCATCATTTTTCTAGTCTTCAGTGCCACTTGATATTTCATCATTCTAATATGCTGAATTGATGCTCGGACATTTCTTTGAAATGTGCGCTTCATTTTTTTTGTGTTCTTGAGATCAAATCATCATATTAGAATGATTTCTGAAGGATCATGTGACACTAAAGACTGGAGTTAAATTCAACTTCGATCACAGGAATAACTTACTTTTAAAATAGATTAAAATAGAAAACAGTTAATAGTAAAACTATTTTAGAATATTAAAGTAAAACTACTATCACAGTATTTTATTATTACTGTATTTTTTCATCAAATGCTGCCTTGGTAAGTAGAAGAGATGCTTTCAAAAGTAAAATGCAACTTCTAACAATGTAATTCAAACCTTTCAGCTGCCAGAGGAGGATGATGATGGCAGTGGTGACCAAGGTGCAGTGCAGCTCAGGATGAAGAAGAGAGGAACATGTAAGTTAAACATGCTTTCCTCATACCTTTCTAACAAACAATAAACCTGACTACAATAACTACTACAATATTTTTTTTTTTTAGCTTCCAGTTTGCCAAAATCCAAAGTGAATATATAGAGACCATCCTCCTATCCTTGCCTCAGAAGAACCTGAGAAAGACACTCTTCCTCTTCTCTCACAGCTCTCCATCATCTACCTCTGCAACACTGTTGGCAAGAGTGTTCTACACAGCTGAGGACACGGTAATGAAGATCTCAAATTCTTCCTGAGAAAGTCCACATGTTCATTTTCTTGAACAAAAACTGTACATGTATTTTTGGGTGGGCCAAACTATTATTTGAAGGAATGCTAAAAATATTGTTCAAATACATATCTTTTACTCTTTATGAATGTCATCTTCTGAATTTTTTTAGCTTTTGAGAAGTTCAAGGACTGTATATCTTTGGTAATTGTGATATTGTCTGGCAGTAAAGCAGTATTAAAGCAAATTACCTCAGTATATTTGTAGCAGCTGCCTCGTACAGGACACTTAGGAAATGGTTTAAAATATATTTTTGCAAATAAAGTAATAAAATATCTGCTGAATCTTTTTCATATCTTTGTCATTTTTGTGCCAAATTATGGATAGTAGTAATCATAAGAGTATCTATAAATATAATTGATAAAATCATTATTTAACTATACCCATCTAATGATAAAACACTTTGTCAATTAAAAGAATAAAACATATTAATTACTGGTTACATTTATTTATTGATTGTATTGTTTGATCTATGAATGTGTTCAATTTATGAATTCATGTGTTAACACTTTACATGGTTAAAACATGGTTACATGGTAATGTATTGGCTTAGTAATTGTACAAAGTAACAATGCTGATGATTTCATGGATGCAGTGTGTTTCTAGCCATTTTCTATCAGAATTTAATGAGGGTTTATATTGGTTTCCACTACATATTTTGATCTGCAAATGTATTAACCAAAGCAACACAATTCCCTATAACAATTAGAATTTATTAGGTTTTATAGCAGAGAATGAAGTGTTTATCAGTTCTGCATGGATTTCAAGGTTATGGACGGTGCACATTTCCATTCCCCGGAGTAAAGGTGAGAAGCAGATTTTAAGATAAAGGTCGAGGTGGTATTTTGGTCTTTAGGACGTACCTGTCACGTTCCAGCAACGTACCACTATAACGTCGCCACGACGAATATGGGAATCACAAAGTTACGTCGCTGGAACGTTATTCGGGACGTCGTTGCAACTAATATGAGCCGATCCAGTTACGTTTTCACAACGTGCCAGTTTGGTCGTTGAGACGTTACTGTCACGTTCCAGCGACGTACCGCTATAACGTCGCCACGACAAATATGGGAATCACAAAGTTACATCCCTAGAACGTTATTTGGAACGTCGCTGCGACTAATATGAGCCAATCTGGTTACGTTTTTACAACGTGCCAGTTTGGTCGTTGAGACGTACTCCTCACGTTACAGAGACGTACCACTATAACGTCACCACGACGAATATGGGAATCACAAAGTTACGTCCCTAGAACGTTATTTGGTACGTCGCTACAACGAATATGGTCCGGTCCAGTTACGTCGTCACAACGTAACTGTGTTAGCTGGGGACAGGTTCAGATATTTAGCATGCCAAATATCTCACGGGTGTCGGCGACTCGTCGGCGATTCTCTCAGATAGCGTCTTTGCTCATTCACACTGCGTGATTGTCACTCGCGTGAACGAGCACCGATTTGCCTGTGATTTCGGGCATTTGTCGGCGATTTCTCAAAACCTGTCGGCGAGCCAAAATTGGGGCTAAAATCGTGCAGTCTGAACTCGGCTTAAAGGAGGGAGAGCGTTTTCACCATTTGGTGGAACACCTCTGAAGTGACGGCGCCAACTCCTGCGAGGACTAATGTATAAATGTCTAGATGTCTAAATCGGAGCGATCACTCATATCAATGTTATATATTTCATTATATCGTCCAGCCCAAAAACTTACACACATTGAGACGCAGGCTTTGCCTCGATCGAAAGCCCCGGGTATACTTCGTAGTGATGTGTCGTTCTTGAACGATTCGTTCATTTTGAACGAATCTTTAATGTGACTCGGGAAGAACGAGTCGTCTCGGGGGGTGATTCGTTCAGTCGCGCATGCGCAATATTCTATAGGTTCTGTAACGCTAGTAGTAGTTCACCTGATGATTCAATTGATTTCATGAGTCTTTCGGGTTTTGAGTCGTTCCTTAATCATGTGACAGACCCATACGCTAAACCAATGCATTGTAAGCCGGAAAGAGAATTGATTAGTTCTTTTTATGAGTCTTTTGGGTTTTTGAGTCCTTCCTTAATCACGTGACAGACCCATATGCTAACCAATGCTGTGTGACCCAAGCACATTATATTTATTAGTAAATAACTTTAACTCTCCAGTTTTATTTCAGTTTGTGTTACAACTGTTAAAGCTGAAGTTATCATAACCTTGATGTTTAAAACTAACATTAATAATTCAAATTCAAAATGTTATTTGCTTTTAATTTATGTCATTATATGTCCTTTTTGAGCAATCTTCTTATACATATATTAGACCAATATGTCAAGTCTGCCTAGGAAAAGCAATTATTATACCAGCAAACTCAAAATGTGAGTAAAAATGAACAAACTAGGTTATAAATACTTTGTATTGTATGCTTGGATTATTGTATTATTATATAGCCTAGTGTTTATTTACAGATAGACAGTCAAAAAGATACTCCATTGGTTTAGCATATGGGGCTGCCTGTCACGTCATTAAGGAATGACTTAAACCCGAAGACTTGTCAAACGGGTGAGCTTAATCAGCTTGTCATAAACTGAAGACCCAGGTAAAGAATGAATTAATCATTTCTGAATCTTATAGCATTGTAGTTTTGTATTGTAGTGTGATCAACGTTTGCATAAGTAGTAGATGTGTTGGGGAAGTAACACGTAACATTTTAATTATATTTTGCTAAAATGAACGAAATGACTCGAAAAAAAGATTCGTTCATTTTGTTGAACGAGACTCAAAAGTCCGAGTCGGTAAAATGATCCGAACTTCCCATCACTATCGAGGGTATGCATCGACGTCACTTTCCCGCCGAAAGCGCGCTCCCTCAGCTGGACAGTCTATGAGCTGGACTGAGTGGCAAAAGAACCTGCTGCGTGACTGGATTTAACAGGGGAAACTGAGAAAACGCGAGTAAAACTAACGAATTACACTAAAGGTTGGAATTGAATGTGTTCCTTACAACTTGTCAAATAAACCTAATCCATATTGACATGCAGCCTGGAGTCGTGTTTCCTTACATTTATATGTGCCTGATTTCGACAGCGGGGAAATACATAAAGCAAATCTGCCTGTGAATATTTTATATAACTACAATATAGGTAGGTTTAAATCCGCGTAATCACTTGTATCAGTGTTATAGCGTCATATTGTTCAGCCCTAAAACATATATAGTTTTATAGTATAGTTTTTGTCAGTGTTGTTTATTGAAAAACACCCAATTGTGCAGAATAAGATGGAATATAATTAATTGATGAGTTGTCAAACTAATATATAACAATACAATAGCTAACACACGACGTAACAGTTACGTAATGTATTCGTACTTTTTGGTAATTTAATGACTTACTAACTGACAACGTAACTACAACGTCGCATGCCAGTAATTCATTACCTTCAGATTACCATCTCACAACGTCGTCAGTACGATCTCCTAACGTTATAAGATTACCAAGGACGTTCCAGATACGTACTCTATTCGTAATATAATGGTAATTCCATGACTTACTAGTAACGTAACTACAACGTTGTATGCCCCTAATATTATTACCATTAAATTACCATATCACAACGTCGTCAGTACGATCTCCTAACGTTATAAGATTACCAAGGACGTTCCAGATACGTAGGGGAGACCGGTATAGTTGTAACACGGGGAGAGTTGTAACACTACCAATTCCACGAATCACCGTGAACACCACGAGAAGCAGAAAGTGTCCGACTCACGCTCCGTTTTCAGCTCCCCACGCCTGCACACGGCTAATCTCGCCGATCGGTTACATCCAGCCGCAGCCGATGTCGAACACACCGTGTGTTCGACATCGGCTGCGGCTGGATGCAACCGATCGGCGAGAGTAGCCGCGTGCAGGCGGGAGGAGCTGAAAACGGAGACGTGAAGTCGGACACTTTCTGCTTCTCGTAATGACGCTCACGCTGCGTTTGCATACTTTATAACAGCGTAAAATAAATGCAGTATTGACTAATACACTGATGTTTCAGAGACCTTTTCATTCAAACTTTATGTACTGCTTACAGCGTCTGTTTTTACAAGAATAAAGTTCAACATAAGCATATGTTATTTAAATAACAATGTAGTGGGGTCTACGTTTTTTTATCCGTTTTATTTTGATAAACATGACACGATACAACATCGCGACTACATGAAAAGAGCTTTAACTGTTATAAAAACACAGATTTTTGAGCATTAGTGGAGCTGAAGGCGTGACAATAAAACACGAAACACACGTGATCGTTGTCATGCGGTGAATCCGGCCAATCATGAAACAGCTGTGTCATCATCAGCGCTCGTGCAGCTCCTCTTGAGAAACTGCGCTGGCTGCCTCAGGCGGCTGATCTCGAATCGCTCTCGCGGTACTTTGAAGCCATACGTCACAGTCACATGGCGTCGGCGCTGTCTCAAGTCGGACAAAATTTCTAACCGGCATGCACTGCTTTAAGTCAGCCGCCGATCGGGCTGTGCGGCGCTGCATCAAGTCGAACAAGCCTTATAGAATAACACAAGACGTGTCACTCGTATTGTTTTGAATGGGGAGAAAGTGTAACGCGCAATATGGCGGAATAAATCCCGCCTTCTAAAGCCAAGAGCCAATCGCCGACTGGTAAAGTGTTCGCGTCACTTCAGCGGCCGTTAGAATCACCGGTTTCTATAGAAACAGTCAGACTCGCGCCTCCGAAGAGACGCGCATTTAGGTCTGCGCATGCGCACTAGCTTGATCCAGCCTGAAAAAAATACAGTTTTTTTTGTCATGATTCGAGCGTTTACAAACTAAATGTATGAGTCGGTTGTTGTTAGATTTCATTGGTGATTTCAAATATGAAATTTAATCGTAAGGTTGGCGAACAGTTTTGGAGAATCTGATGTTTCCCCATTCAAAGAGATAGGAGCTGCATGATGCCCAGGATGCCCGAGAGGCGTTTTAAAGATGGCCGCCGAGTGAAATGACTTGTCTTAAAGGGACTTTGGTCTCATCAGGCTTCCTTTACGATCCCACACGGAGGTTTTCCAGTCTGTGTTGCTATCTCTCCTGAAGCTACAGCAGAAAATCTAATTCTGAGGTAAGAAAGTAAAAAAAAATAACAAGACAATATTTTGTTTAGTACTTCTACCATTGCAGATAATGTTGTATGAGTTATATCAGGTCAAACTGTAGTTTCTCTTGTAAAGAATCGTGTATCAACCTCCTGCCAATTTCAAAGCACCATGCTAATACAGCTAGCTAAACAATGGGTGACAGTGGCGGGGTAGGTTGTAACACTTGTTTTTAACTGAGGTCTGAAAACGCGCCGGCGCGTTTTGCAGGTTTTTTTTCACATTGCAGCAAAACAGACTTAAAATACTCTGTCATTTTTTTGTCATAGAGACATAAGTAATACATCAATTGAAACTATAGGATATCTCCTTTTATTTGTATACACTCAGAGTAAAAACAAAATGTTGTGCTTTTTGTAAAATAAAGAAAACTAACATGATCTCTCGTCTCCCTCTGAACGAAGTCCAATCTGATAGTTCTCAGAAAAATGAACTGTAACTTAGTGAATACTACTGACAAAAAAATTACACTTATGTCTAAAGAAACGTTGAAATGTCAGGTTTTAAATCGTGTAAGTCAAATCGAAAACAAACATTCTGTGTTTATGTAATCTGTATGAAAAGAGAGCCATGTCAGAAGTCCGTGATTCAGCTCATTACCCGCTAATGCGGCCACACCCACGGACCGAGCGCTATTCAGAGGCAAATTCAGAGGCAATACATGCATACATCGTCTCAATCGTGTATTTATTGTCTTGAAAAGTGTTTATCTGGATGTAAAAGCCATGGTTAGCGACCTCTGGAAGACATGCAGTTAGTTCCTGTTTTCTTTTCTTCTATTGATGAATTTTAGATGAGTTTTTGTTTCTTTAGCGCCCTCCGGCTGCAGTATGAATTGAAAAACACCATTCATGGAATAGCCTCTTCTTCTTTAGATGAATTTGTGGACTAAAAATGCGCAGAGAGCGCCCTCCGGCTGCAGTATGAATTGAAAACACCAGCGCTCATAGAGATAACAATGAATATTAAATAAATATAACACCTCTGTATAGAAAATTGACATAAATATAGAATATTGACATTTGTGCTGAATACAGTGTAATGACACTTGTGTCATTAATATGTTTATGAACAACTGAAAAAAGCACAAATGTCAGGGCATGTCAAAACTTCTCCAGGCCTCAAATCAGCCTCAGACTCCAGAGGGTTAAAAGTGTTACAACCATCCCCTTATATACAACTAAGAACATTTTTGTGATTTTAATAATTTTACAGAATGCCTAGAACTTGGGTGAGAAAAACAGATCGTGGAGTCGATGCCAGCCTTTTAAAAAGAGCAGCAGAGGAAGTTAGGAAAGGAAGGTCTGTTAGGGCAGTGGCAAAATCCCATGGAATCTGCCATGTAACCTTGAACAGATATTGGCAGAAATATAAAGAACTGAAAGACCAGGGATCGAGGGACCTTCCTCGTGTAGGATACTACAGTCCTCACCAGGTCTTCACCAGGGAGCAGGAGGAGACTTTGTCACAGTATATAAGCCAGGCAGCCGATATATACTATGGGCTAACTCCACGTGAGGTGAGCATGATGGATAAGCATCTTGATAACAGGGTAGAAAAGGCAAGATTCAAGACCTTTTAATGTGTATTGGACCTTTCATGCAAACTCAATTTAATGTTTGTGAATGATGAATAAAATATTTAAAATCAGGTAAAAGTTAAATTAATACCAACACATACATTTAGACAATTTCTAAAAAATGTGTGTCCCTACTCAGACATCATGTTATGATTTCTTTTAGGTCAGAAAGTTTGCCTATCAACTCGCGGTGGAATTCAACATACAGCATCCACAAACCTGGGATGAGAAGAAAATGGCGGGGCCTGATTGGTTTAGCTCGTTTATGAAGCGGAACCCCAGACTTTCAGTGAGGAGTCCACAGGCAACTAGCCTTTCAAGAGCTACCAGTTTTAATCGTGCTAATGTGGAACTCTTCTTCAGTCAACTGGGGGAGGTGATTGATAAAAATGGGTTTGATGGCAGTGACATATGGAATGTCGACGAAACCGGCGTGACAACTGTCCAGGCACCATCCAGAGTCGTAGCACGCCGGGGTATGAAGCAGGTTGGTGCCATGACGTCGGGGGAGAGGGGCACACTTGTTTCAGTTGCATATGCTGTGCAAGCTCTGGGGAATACCATTCCTCCATTCTTTGTGTTCCCTCGTAAGAATTTTAAAGATCACTTTGTTCAGAGCGGGCCATTGGGGAGTGCAGGAAGTGCTAATTCATCAGGCTGGATGCAGGAAGAGGATTTCCTATCATTCCTCGTTCACTTTGTGAAGCATACAAAGGTCAGTCCAGAAAGAAAGGTGTTGCTCCTGCTTGATAACCACTCTTCCCACATCTCTGTGAGAGCTGTGGATTTTTGCAAAGGCCATGGAATTGTACTACTTACGTTCCCACCACATTGCAGCCATAAACTCCAACCACTTGATCGTAGTGTGTTTGGTCCGTTTAAAAGGATGGTGAATTCGGCGAGCGATGACTGGATGAGGGGAAATCCAGGTAAAACTATGAGTATTTACGACATTCCAGGCATTGTGAGGATCGCCCTGCCTACAGCCGCAACACAGAAAAACATACAGGCCGGCTTCCAGTGTACAGGCATATGGCCATACAATTGTAAAATTTTTCAGGACTATGAATTTGCGCCTTCTCAAGTCACAGATCGTCCTGATCCATCTGGGGCTCTTCAACAGAACTCCTCTCCAGCTCACCTGCCACCCGGCTCCTCTCCAGCTCACCTGCCGCCCGGCTCCTCTCCATCTCACCTGCCACCTGGCTCCTGTCCTCCTTACCTGCCGCCCGGCTCCTCTCCAGCTCACCTGCTGCCCGGCTCCTCTCCTCCTTACCTGCCACCCGGCTCCTCTCCAGCTCACCTGCCACCCGGCTCCTATCCAGCTCACCTGCCGGCCCTATCCAGGCCTCCTACGCCGCCCGGCTCCTATCCAGCTCACCTGCCGCCCAGCTCCTCTTCAGCTCACCTGCCACCCGGCTCCTATCCAGCTCATCGCCGCCCGGCTCCTCTCCTCCTTACCTGCCACACGGCTCCTCTCCAGCTCACCTGCCGACCGGCTCCTCTCCTCCTTACCTGCCGACCGGCTCCTCTCTAGCTCACTTGCCGCCCAGCTCCTCTTCAGCTCACCTGCCGCCCGGCTCCTCTCCAGCTCACCTGCCGCCCAGCTCCTCTTCAGCTCACCTGCCGCCCGGCTCCTCTCCAGCCATTCATGCTGTCCACCTGCACTCTGATGAGATGCCGAGCACCTCAGGGTCCATCGTAGGTCAGTCGTTCAGCCCATCACTCATTAGGCCATTTCCAAAAGCAGGCCCAAGGAAAGAGACAGGTAGGGGTAGGAAGAAGAGGCGCTCGGAAATCCTCACTGATACACCAGTGAAGCTGGCATTGGAAGAGGAGGAGCGTCGAAAAGGGAAAAACATCAGAAAAAAAATCTTGGGGAGTGAGAAAAGCAAAAACAAGAAGGTAAAAAAAACCTGCCGGGAAAAGGGTGAAGGCTGATAACTCCTCTTCAGAAGAGGAAGATTTCTGTGTCGTCTGCATGGAACCATTCAGAAATTCAAGATCCAAAGAAGTGTGGGTCAAGTGTGTTTTATGTAGCTTTTGGGCCCACCAGGCATGCACTCCAGGCCTGACCAATTTTATTTGTCACCATTGTGACTCTGATTAACAATGCATTTAATTAGTTTGTTCTTGTCACCATTGTGACTTAAGTATGCATTTAATTAGTTTGTTCTTGTCACCATTGTGACTTAAGTATGCATTTAATTTGTTTGTTCTTGTCACCATTGTGACTTAAGTATGCATTTAATTAGTTTGTTCTTATCACCATTGTGACTTAAGTATGCATTTAATTGTTTGTTCTTGTCACCATTGTGACTGATAAAGAATGCATTTCATTTGTTCATTCTGTGGAGTGGGGGTAAATATGTTTATGTTAATTTGCTCTCACTCACACACACAGACATGCACACACAAACGTACACGTGTGCATGCACAAAAACACACAATATGCTCATACACTCCCCATATTCACACATATTTTATTGTTGCAGCCATTCATTTAAAATAAAACGGTTGTTGTGGCATATCACTTGGAGTACCCTTAGTTTTTGTGCATTTTGTCTACCTGTTACAACTTACCCCAGTATGTGTTACAACCTACCCCAGTAGTGGGGTAGGTTGTAACAAAGGACCACCTTGTATTTGTCATCATCTCACAAAGTCTGTGACATAGTTGAATAAATTTAAATTGTTGCCATTTGTAGTAGACAAATGTGGGTACTTTGCCTAAAAGTTTCAGACGTATAGCCTAAAAAAAAGGTAGTTTTAGGTGCTGAAGAAAAAAGTGTTACAACCATACCCGGTCTCCCCTACTCTATTCGTAATATAATGGTCATTCCATGTCTTACCAGTAACGTAACTACAACGTTGTATACCCGTATATTATTACCATCAAATTACCATATCACAACGTCGTCAGTACGATCTCCTAACGTTATAAGAAAACCAAGGACGTTCCAGATACGTACTCTATTCGTAATATAATGGTCATTCCATGACTTACTGGCAACGTCATGTGCTCCTATTTTCATTACCACCATCATTTACACCTTCTTTATATGTTATTATTAACAGAATTTGCCATTTAAAATGTGTAATTAAACGTCAGACACAAGACTGAAATGTCCCTTAAGAAAAAAATTGTTTCTTTTCACCAAGTCAGAATATGGATGACTGCTTTTATATAGTGACGTGACATACAGCGCGCGCCTCCACAAATGGAGTGCGCGCGCGCCCACAGTATGTTGACAAGTGAGTGAAGTAAATTTTTCTGAGAGAAGAATTTATTTTTCCGAGGTGACAACGAATAAATGGCTTTTATAAAAATGTATAAAGTTAACTTTGGAAAGACACGAAACCTTTTTTTATTGTTATGTTTACGGTGGCCGTTAGAGTTGCCATGGCAACCGGGAAAACATTCAAGCTGCTGGAGAGGACAGCGTCGACGTTTCTCCGTGTTTCTCGTCAGTTTTATAACAATAAAATTCAACAACTGCGTCAGATTGGTTAAGTAACATTACCCACAGTCTACTAAGTACTTTTGTTAATTTTACCTCTGTGATTATATGGTATCTTTCCTTGATCGTCTGAAATATATGTTAGCAAAATGTTACGCTAGCATAGCATATGTTTTTAATAATACTGAGTGCAAAACGTCTTGAATGCTTTTATTTTATGTTTCGCTGTAGGCTATATGTTTTTATTTATAGTTTGAGTGTATTATTTTTATTTGGAGTTTTGATCATGTTCTGTGTGTTTTTCAAAATAAATGAATTTAATTCATTTTGAGCTCTGCATTCATTATTCAAAGCTGTTGGAATAGCCTTTAAATTAGTTTGGGCAAATGAGGACATAAATTAGGTTAAACTACTGCATGTCCGCCCATAGAAAAACAAATAAATATAAAAATTACCAACTGATTACCAACACACAACTATTGATACACAACGTTGCCACGACGTCGCAGTTACTAACTGGCAACGTCACAAAGTTACGTTGTGGCAACATATCCGGGAATTTCACTTTTCCGGTTGCCACAATGTAACTAGTTACGTCGCCACAACAAAAGTTTGGTCACCAAATTACATTGCAGTTACGTAACAGTCACGTATTTTGGTTAGCTGGGTATACGGTATGATTTTACTTCAAAATCAGTCGAGCTGTTTCTGAGAATTGCAGTGATCCATTTGCTTTTTTCCCCTGTTGCTTTCTGCAGTTTTTAAATATACCTCAGGGTTTGTATCAAAGCTATTTGTACAGTCAATCACAAAAATCTTTCCCGTTTTAGATGTGTTTTGTGTGTTTTTCGCGACATTCACGCTGAAAACCAATACTGCTGCTCAAGGGGCTCGCACACCGGACGCGAAGCTCAGCGCCGCGACACGTCTTTCAAATTCGAACGCATTGTTTTATATTTTTTTCTGAGTCGTAGCTGGGCGCCGCGGACAGGCGCCGAATGTCGCCGCCGGTGTTCGTACACTAATAACAATGCGTTCGAATTTTAAAGACGTGGCGAGGCGCTGAGCTTCGCGTTCGGTGTGCGAGCCCCTTCAGTCTTTTGCCACTCAGTGGCCGTGACCGCAGTCGTAACGGTCGACGGTGACGTCACGTGCATACCCTCTATACGGCCGTCCACTATGGAACGCGAACGGGGCCAAATGTCTTTAAACGAAACGCGTGACTTTTGACCTTGTCAACACGCACTGTTTGTTCGCGTTAACGCGGCAATTTTTTATGTGTTTCTTTTGTGTGTGTAGACATGCACATTCTGGTCGTGTTAAGGCGTCAGTTGTCGTCGCGTTACTTTAGTACATGTAAAGACGCACAGTTTTACCATGTTAAGACGACTAATTTGAACGTGTTTCTTAACGCGCACATTCATGTCGAAGTGTATATATATATATATATATATATATATTATATATTATTTATTTATTTATTTATTTTTAAAAGCAGACTTACCTTTAGATGTAAATTACATACATATTAATATAAAATATTAATTAATTGCTTAACTGACTACTGTGCTAGCGTAAAGTAGCCTTATGTTACAATGTATATTAAGTAGGCTAAATTCTCAATATTATACAATTATTATAATTTATCTATATGGGTTATTGTTTGTTTTTTAAAGTTAGGCTATATATAATTTCTAAGGCCCCTTTACCTGCACGGTTCAAGTGACCCAATTCCGATTTTTTCCTCCCCTGTGTC
>JAOTNS010001816.1:0-24901 GCA_028476615.1 Culter alburnus
CAGGGGATCAGACAGGAGGGGAGGGGCGCGCCTCGGACACGCGCACTCACTCACTCTCATTCACACAAACACACTGAGCTGTCTTAAACTAAACACGTTGAAGACACATCCCACAACACTACCCCCACCATGGACTGGCAATTAACACTAATTCCATTCCATCTAAATGTACTTAGCACACACTCTCTATATCTGCAGGCCTAAAATGTGAAGAGATAGCCGTGTCCCAAATAGTATGTAAATTCAAATGGGTAGGTTATACTAATTTAACAAGTGTCTAAACAGTGCTTAAAGTTCTAAAGCTCATTCAACAGTGAACACAGGAGTGAAAAATGATTAGAAATGCAATAGTCTCTAATAAAACACAAGAGTACATCACCTTTTAAATCCTATTCTTCGGTGACCGGAGGTAAAACTGTCTAATACAGTAATAATCAAAACATACATTGAATGCAATAAAGTGCAGGCACGTAAAAGCATTTAAAAACTCTTCAACTTTTTTTTTTTTTTTAAACGTAAAAAAAAAATGCATTTTGTAAAAAAAATATAGAACAAATTAGACTAGAGTCCAAAAAAACGTGAACTATAAAGTCTCTAGTGCAAATATAACTGTCATGGGAGACTCACTCAGTGACCCAGTCCCCATACCGTAGGGGTCCTCGGCGCTGACGTTGGGGCCGAGGTTCGCACGGAGACTGGTGGTGTGGCCCTCCTACTGCACCCCCACCATGGTCAAGTACCACATGGGAAGGAGTGGGTGGCCGGGAGTCGCTGGGGCCATCACTCGAGGCAGTAGAGTAGAGGCTGTGCAGGCCGAGATCCTCCCGGTCTGCTGGGTGCCCGTCCACTGCTGGTGGCAGGATTTCAGAAGGTGTCCAGTTCTGGGATTGGTCCAGGACCCAGGTGTTGTCTAGGGGCTCACGGCTGCGGTAGCATTTGAGTTGATCATGGTGGACGACTTTGACCTTAGCTCTGGGGCCCTTTTGGATCCGATAGACTAGATCGTCTAAATGTCCCATAACAAAGTAAGGTCCTTCATAGGAAGGGAGGAACTTTTTGACTTTGTTTTTGACATGACGTGTTCCTTTGATGAGATACCACACAGCGTCGCCGACTTTGTACTGTGTGTGACAAGCGTTTTTGTCGTATTGTCTTTTTGCACGTGTGACCGACTCACCAAGGGCTTCTCGGGTGATGTTGTGAGCCAGTTCCAACCGCTCACGCATTTGTTGCACAAACTCGGGGGCCGAAGGTGCATGGTCAGAGTCCGGGGGCAAACCAGCCACAATGTCCACTGGCTCACTTATTTCACGACCGAACATCATGTAGTTAGGGGTGAAACCAGTAGCGCTGTGCTTGGTCGCTCTGTAGGCCATAACTGCATATGGGATCATCAGGTCCCAATCCCAGTGACAGTGTTCTGCAGTAGAGGCCAGGATCTTTTGAAGTGTGGCGTTGAAACGTTCAACTTGGCCGTCGGACTGCGGTCTGAATGGTAGTGTGGGTTTTGTCGATGCCAAACAAACGGCACATTTCTTGGAATACCTCTGATTCGAAATTGCGTCCTTGATCGCTGTGCAGAGAGTGAGGCATTCCAAAGCGACACACCCATTCAGTTGCAACAACGTTTGCCACTGTCACAGCCTTTTCGTCAGGGATTGCGAATGCTTCAGTCCATTTTGTGAAATACTCCTGTATTACGAGTATAACTGTTTTTACGTTCTGTCTCATTGAGTGGGCCCATAACGTCCAGTGCAATTCGCTCCATGGGGGCTCCAACTCTGACAATTCCCATGGGTGCTTGTGGAGTCTTGTGGGGTCTGGCTCTGCATGCGCAGTTTGTACAAGTCCGGCACCAGAGGGCCACATCTTCTCTCATGTGGTACCAGTAGTATCTGGTCTGAAGTCTGGCCACAGTCCTTTCAATACCAAAATGTCCACCTACTGGCCCTTCATGCATTTGGCGCATCACATCGGGTTGCATTTTGCGGGGAAGAACAATTTGAGGATAGAACTGTGTGTCATCTAAACAGTAAAACGGCGGACCAGTACTCCATCTCTGAAGTACAGTCTTCTCCATTGACTCCAGTACGTTTTGGTGGCTGGGCTGCATGGGGAGACTGTGACCCACGGGGGCCGCTCACTACTGACCTCCAACCAAGCTCTGATTGGTGCAATGTCTGTATCAGCAGCTTGAGCCTGGCGCAACTCCTCCATAGTCCAGCCAGGAAACAGTCTGGTCTCATCTGTTTTCGTCACATAAATAATCTCTGTTTGTTTTAAAGTGTCTGTGCTGGTAACATTGACAGCGCTTACCCCCACCGGACTCAGCAATAGGGAGCTGGTGTCAGAGTCCAAATCACACTGAATTGCTTGGTGACTTGTGGTTCTCCGCTGCGAGGAAGGGTCCTGCAGATTACAAGGACAGGACTGGCGGCAGGGCCTGCGGGAGAGACTGTCAGCATTGTGTGTAAGCGACCTGGGCGATGGATGATTTCGAACTCGTACTCCGCTAGCTTCTCAAGCCACCGGGCTAACTGACCTTCCGGCTCTTTCATTCGCGTGAGCCAGCGCAAGCTGCTGTGGTCGGTTCGTACCTTGAAAGGCCTCCCAAGTAGGTATTGCCGAAAATGGGGATGTGAAATCGACAATGGCTAGCAGCTCCCGTCTCGTAGTGCAATAGTTGTTCAGCTTTGGCTAGTTTGCGGCTGCCGTACGCCAACACCCGTCTGTGCCACCCTGCATTTGCGACAGAACAGCACCGATACCTGTGTCGCTGGCATCGGTGTCCAGGATCATTTCACCATGGTCCAGAGGATAGCCTAAGACAGGGGCTGTGATGAGGTGGTGCTTGAGCGTGTTGAAGGCGGCTTGGTGTTCAGTGTGCCACTGGAAGTGTGCATTCTTCTTTGTCAGGTTATGTAACGGCTCGGCAATGGAGGCAAAGTCTTTCACAAACCTGCGATAATAGGAGGCGGGCCAATGAAACGTCTGACCTCCTGGACTGATGTGGGAATGGGCCAAGCGTGGACCTTGTTGACTTTATTGGGTCAGTGGCCACACCGTGCTCAGATACAATATGACCTAGATAGACAACTTGGCGGCGGAACAGGCAGCATTTGGCTGGTTTCAGTTTGAGATTCGCCTGTTTAAGTCTCTGGAACACTTGGCTCAGTCGCTGCAGCATCTCGGGCACATCCTTGGCCAGCACGATGATGTCGTCCAGGTAGACGAGGCAGGTCTCCCACTGCATGCCGGCAAGGACGGTCCATAAGGCATTGGAACGTCGCCGGGGCGTTACATAACCCGAAACGGCATAACGTTCCATTCGAATAGTCCATTACGGGTGCAAAGGCGGCTGCGCGGCGGGCTCTTGGTGTTAGCTCAACTTGCCAGTAACCTGAAGCAAGATCCAAAGTGCTGAACCATTTGGCGGTGGCGAGAGTGTCCAGCGTCTTGGATGCGGGGAAGCGGGTACGCGTCAGTGATGGTGCGGTTGTTGAGCGCCCTGTAGTCTATACAAAGGCGATAAGTCCCATCCTTTTTACGCACCATAACGATCGGTGAGGCCCAACTGCTGTGGCTGCGTGCGGCGATGCCGCTCTGGAGGCCCTCACCGATCTGCCGTTCTGCGCTTCGCTGCTTTTCCCCAGCCATACGACGAGGAGGCTGCTTCACCGGAGGTCCTGGCCGGGTTATGATGTCATGCTGCACAAGACTGGTCCGGCCCAGATCACCAGGTCCCCTGGAAAAGACACTTGCATAGGCACAACAGATTAGATAGTTCAAGTTTTTCATTGTCATTAAAGTCAGTGGAACTCTGGGCGTAGAGCTCCTGGAGGTGCTCTGGAACTGCAGGGGGGCTGGCTGGAAAGTCTGCCGCTGTGGAGACACTGGACGAGGGCAGAGCTTCAGCGGGCTGGAGGAGGCCTGCAATGGCACCTTCTTTAATAGTCACAGCCTTGTTGCCAGGGTTAAAGAGGCGTAATGGAACGATGTTGGTGGGCTGGACGTTGACTAGGGCTCTAGCCATGAGTACTTTGCTTTTTCAACGAAGCCTTTTGTGGGGCTAAGCATCATGTCTCCCTGAGCGTCCCTGCAAAAGTGCACGTTGCCCTTGACTAGGTACTTGTCCCGCTTCAACCACAACAGTTCTGGCTACTCTTACAGCGTGTGACTTTGGAACAGTTTCTGGGTGAAAGTAGGGCACTTCTTCTCCAAACAGAATTATGCGGTGCTTACCGAAATCAAGGCGGGCCTCAGCTTGGGTTAGGAAAGGATGGCCAGCAGCACCTCGTTGCCCTCTATATCCGCTACAAGGAAGTCCACTTCAACTTGACGGTTGTTGATACTGACCGGTATCTTGGCCTCACCGAGCACTGACACGTCTCCTGGTCCCACCCCGAGCAAAGTCTCTACGGTGGATGACTGAAGCGGTGGTCTCACGTCTTGGTGAATGGCGTTGTATTGGTGAAGGGGCAGCACGCTCCTCCGCGCTCCACTGTCCAGGACTGCACATACCTCCAGCTCAGATATGCGCATGTGAATGTTCATTTCACGATTCTGGCTTTTAAGGTGGAACACAGTGGCCAGCGGGCTTTCTTTGGCAGTGCTTGTAAAGAAAGTCTTGTATTTCTTTGAGGGGACGAGCACTGGCTCTGTTTGTGACCCCAACCATTACAGTTATAGCAGCGAATGTCACCCCTTTTAAAGTTCTTGTGCTGCTTTACTGTTTTAGAGGATGTGCGTGGGACAAAGTGATTGGGTGATGGGCTAACTACAGAGTAGTGGGAGCCATAGTCTCATTTTTGTCTCTTTCCCTGACAACAGCAGCCCGGGGCCTGCGTTCAGTGAGGTTGCGGGCCCCTGGCTGCATGATGCTGGTGACATAGGAAGCAGCTCTCTTGGTAGTGTCATGACGGTGGGCTATCTCGTAAGCTTTAGCTAGTGTAGCTGGACATTTCTCTAACAGTCTTTGAACTAGCTCTGCATCACCCAGGCCGTTTGTGAAAACTTCAACAGCTATAGCGTCTTGCTCAGCCTCTGCCCAATCACCATAAGCTATAGCTACCTTCCCATAAATCATCGCTGAACACATGAAGCGCCTCACCAGATTACGCACTCTTTGCCTCAGCTCTACTGCTACAGCCGCTGCATGATCTGAAGAAGGGCCATAAGCAGTCTCGAGTTCCTCCAGCAGGCGGCGGTAGTCCCATTTGGAGGAACGAGGGTTTCTGTGGACAATGGCGCCTGCAGCTCCGGTGAGGCAGAATTTCAGCTGAATGGCCATTGTTTTGACTGACCAGTGATTTGCCTCTGCGCAGCTCTCAAACTTGTGCAGAAACTCTCTCCACGGTGTGCTCCCGTCGTACTGGCCGGGACGTAGAGTGGGGACTCTCTCTTTGGGGTTATAGTCCTCATCACTGTCCGACAGAGGAGACTGACGGGACGCAAAGCGGCTCTTACGTGTTGGAGATGAGGGACAGGGCTGGTGCAATGGGAAATGTCCATGTTTTACAGGTCATGGATTATTAATAAAAGAACAGGGCATGGGAAGTGTACTGGCTTCAGGTTTGCATATAGCTGGTGTGCTTTGTACAAAACTTCCAATGTGAGCATTGGCAAAGGGATTTGTGACCTCATAGTGCCCCTTAAATGGCATGTCTGGCGCGGGATATGCGAAAATGTGACTGTCCGACCTTCCCACAGAGCCATGACTTTGACTGTTGCCTCTGCAGAAAGGATTTGTGGGCGAAAAATGGGCGGGGCTGTCGAACGCCGCGAACAGATCTTCTCCATTAGCAAGCGTGTTAGTGCAACTTTCATCACACAGGAATGGGTTATAATGTTTGTGTTTTCTCTCCGCCGTGCGTTCATAAGCGTTCACAGTACCGTGACTGCTGTCCTCTACATTGGTTAGCGACATGAACGGGTTTGAGTAGTTGGTTTCCCGTCTGTAAACATCGGAGGGATAGCGAGCGGCCGCCATGTTGTATTAGCTTAGCCGTTTTATTATTACAGTTACTCGGCTTTACTTTTTATTGCCCTTTTATTTTCAATGCTCACCAGTCTTTTAACAACGTGAACGTCCCTTCGTGGTCGCCAGTGTTAACCTTTCCTGTTTCTGTTTCCTAACCGTGGTTGGGAGACACAGGGGAGATCCGTCTTCTCCAGGGCCGGAAGTTCTCCTCCCGGGGTTAACTCCCTAAACTTCACGCTGCTTAGTGCGATGGTAGCATAAAAAAACAAAGAGGCCGTCTTGCCGAAGAATTTAGGTGCTTTATTTTGCTGGCTGCACTGAAATACGCTGCACACAGCTAACTACCCGCACCGGTCACCGTATCCCTCTCACACACACTCTTTCGCTGCTTCGCGGGGGATCAGACAGGAGGGGAGGGGCGCGCCTCGGACACGCGCACTCACTCACTCTCATTCACACAAACACACTGAGCTGTCTTAAACTAAACACGTTGAAGACACATCCCACAACAATAGTAATTACATGTAACATATGTAACAATGACACTGTAAAATAAAGTGTTACCAAAGTTTGTTTTACAATTGCAAAATGAGTGTAAATTAGATAATGTACTTGCAGTTTTGAAGACTTGGTCTGGAGATTTGTTATATTAGCGAATGATTTCACTGATTGGGCCTCAATTACCACTTTTACTGTGTAAGCATTTAAAAAACAAAACAAACAACAAAAAAAAAACCCTGCCAGTCAAATTTATTTGACCCTGTTTCTGTAGGTCTTAATATTTTAACACTAATATTAAATTTTATCCCATTTCTCCCTGCCTTTTGATAAAAAAGAGGCTATATTCTTTTGACACATTTTCCCCTTCTGCTTATTATCTAGATTTACAAACACAAACTGCACACAAGTCACAAGTGATATCAGTGTGAAAAAACTAGAAATTTACATTCATGGCAACTTCAGTGATATTTGTCCTTCCCAAACAAGACAGGAGTTTTATTATACTTGAATATTATAAGGATTTGCTTGTCTTTCACTTTGCAGTAAGATAATTTGTAAAATTATAAAGATAACTGAGCATAGCTGAACTGCGGTCACATACAGTACGAAGATATATTTCCATAAGCTAATAGGAGAGAGTGAATTTTTATTGGCCTGGCCTTCTCTACACTGATATCAGTGACTGAATTCAAATGAATGAATGATAATGTGAATGAGAGGTCAATTAAAACACAAACTTTATCTTGAATGTCACGATAAAGGCCTTCTGTGGCCAGTCCTCGCCTATGTCACCAACTGAAGACAGTAATAACTTATGGGAGCTAGAGATAAAAAAAAAAAAAACCTGTCTATAAAACTTGAAGATTTCTTTCTGGAAGCTGCACATCCTTGGTGATCGTATGAAACGGCCTCGTTTCTATAACCACTTCAGCTTCATTTTTGGTTTGTGATTCAGTTCAGCAGGTGAAGATGCGTCTGCTTGTCGTTTCAGTGCTGCTGGTGTTTGGCTTTCCGTTCATCATGACTGATGTTGTAGATTCATTCAGCTCATGCAATCGTTTTTTTTTTAATGAACAGCCTCCAGTGATTCCTGGCATTCTGGTGAATTCAAAACTGGATCAGAATCAGAATCAGTACAGAATAATCTGTCAAAAAGTTTACAGCAATAACTACAGATTTGCAACTCTCTACGACACAGGAAATAAGATCCCTGTATTCTCAGCTTACAAATATACTGGGCATACAGGGAAACGACCAGATGTTAAATGGGAGATCGAGCCACAGGTGAGGTTGCAATTACCTATTTTTTTATGTTTGAGAAGAAAAAAGAACCTCATTATTGTGTCTTTCTCTTTGTCAATTATCTGTTCTGTAGCCTAACGGAATAAGTTTCAATCAGGCTGCCCTCGAAAGCTATAAGAATAGCAAGAATGTGAATGTGAATCGTGGACACTTATTTCCATGCTGCCATGCAGCTGACGAAGAAGCTGCCAAATCTACATTCACACTGACCAATGTTGTGCCACAGTACATAAGGTTTAACGATGGTAGCTGGAAACGCATGGAGCAAAAAGTCAAAAGCATCATGGATTCTGACTGCCGTGATAAAAACAACCCTGGGAATATCTTGGCCTATGTATTGACAGGAGCTGTGCCAAGCCAACACAAATTGAATAACGAAGTCAACATTCCCTCAGACATGTGGACAGTGTTCTGCTGCTATAACAGTCAGAGGGGAAAATGGGTGTCTCAAGCTCACTTGGCTGCAAACAAAGATGAGAGCAAAGAAGAACGCAAAACCATCAGTGCAAAAACACTGGTGGAATTACAGAATATTCTGAAGAACAAATATAATAAAGAAATTACTCTGTTTCACGGTGACTGTTCAGAAATTTTAAATCCAGATGTAAGTCAGCCTCCAGAAACAAATTGTTGTGAGGAAGACAAGGAATAATCATGATGGTCCACCATTAAAAATTACCAGCAGCATTTTGGACCTGGTTACGTGGCTATTAAGCTTTTCTAAATGTAAAGTTGGCATGAAATAAAAAAAGTATAACAAATTTCTGTAATTTAACTCTGACCCTGTTATTTCTTTGACTACAATCCATACAATAAATGCTTTCAAATCATGCAAAATGATACTTGTCTCTACAGCTTTATTTATGAACATGTCACATCAACTGAAAAGAAGTGAACCAAAGATTCTAAAAATAGAAATACTGCCAATATTAGTAGCAAAAGACACAGATCAGGTCACAAAAGACAAGTTTAAATGTAGTTCCAAACATAGGTTTGGGAGGAGCCAAACTGCAGAACCGCAGAAACACACGTCATGACAGTTGGAGGCCGGAAGTGGGTGGAGCAAATTTATCTTTGTAGGCATTGCTCCATTTGGAGAGCTTTAAAGTTTTAAACCATTAATGTCAAATATTTATTAAAACAATCTAACTGAAATTATAACAGTAATATTTGTGAAATATTATTATATTATACTGTTTTCTGTTTGATAATATTTTATAATGTAATTTATTCCTGTGATCAAAGCTGAATTTTCAGCATCATTACTCCAGTCTTCAGTGTCACATGATCCTTCAGGAATCTAATATGATGATTTGAAGCTCAAGAAACATTTATTGTGTACAATATTCTTTAATTCTTTAATGAATAGAAAGTTCAAAAGAACAACATTTATTTGAAATATAATCTTTGTAACATTATAAATGTCTTTACTGTCACTTTTGTGACAGAATTAAATGCGTCCTTGCTGAATAAAGTATTAATTTCTTTAAAAAAAATAAATAATAAAACTCTTACAGACCCCAAACTTTTGAACGGTATGTATAATGTTACAAAAGCTTTGTATTTCAGATAAATGCTGTTCTTTTGAACTTTCTATTCATCAAATAATCCTGTAAAAAGTACACAATTGTTTTCAGCATTGATAAGTAAAGTAAAGTAGAGTAAAGTAAACATTTATTTATATAGCACCTTTCACAGATATAAAATCACAAAGTGCTTTACAAAGTTCAACAGTTATAATAAAAGAACAATAAAACTTAGAAAACTATGATAAATAAAAATTGAAACCACAAAATTGTAAAACATAAAACATAAAAGCCCAATCACTAAAAGCCTGTCTAAATAAAAGTGTCTTCAGCTGCTTTTTAAAAGAATCAACAGAACCAACCACTCGCAGTGACAGGGGCAGGGCGTTCCAGAGTCTGGGGGTGACTGCTTGGAAGGACCGGTCTCCCCGAGTTTTAAAGCGGATTTTGGGGACCATTAGTGTCATGATCACAGTCTGCTCCTGTCAGTTCCCGGACTTCACTTCCCACAATCCTCCCTGCCAGTCACATGTTCACTCCACACCAATCACCTGTCGCCACATACAGCCATGCACACACTCCTCACTAATCACCACACCCAGCTGCAGCTTGTTACCTGGACTATAAAAGGACTCTCATTCACACCATCCGATTGCGAAGTCTTGATTACCCAGTGTATCATTTCCGAGCGTTTCCCTGTGTTTATTGTCTGCCTGTTTATTGTTACTGATCCTGCCTGTTTCCTGTTTATTGACCCGTTGCTGCCTGTCCTGACCCTTGCTTTGTATACCGACCTGTGAGTGATATCTGCCTGCCTGATCATTGCTTGTTCCTTGACCACGATTCTGCCTGTCCCTTGCTGTTCCTGTTTGCTCCTGTTTGACCCTGCCTGTACGACCACTCTCACTTTAATAAAAGCTGCGAATGGATCTCTGCCTCAGTCCCGCTTTTACAGAAGACTTCGCCGCCCCACACGATCCAGCAGCTTTCCCCAGAGAGCATTTGCACGGTATGGCATTATGCAACTATTATTATGGAGTACGCAGGGCCGCGTTCGTTAGAGGAATATGTGCAGGAATATCTAGACATTGCTTACCTCTTGTCTTCCAGACTGTCACTGATTGACTTTTTTTGTGATGGCGTCAACCACCTCTCCAATACATTAAGAACGAGGGGACCGCGTTCGTCACTTATAGCTTCATAGACTATGCTTTATTGACTGTTGGCTCTCTGTTTACTGTGGGTGTCGCGGAGGAATGTGACTCTAATCATGTATGGCTGCCGCACCAAAGGACACTCACAATGGCGGCTCCCATACATCAACACCTCACGTCAGCGTGACTCAACGTCATCGTACGTCATCGCCCAGATCACGTCTATCTCCGCTGATCGCCCAGAGTCACGCACGTCTCCGCTGATCGCGCCCAGAGTCACGTCACGTCGCTGGTCCTGCCCGAGAGCGGGAGGATTGCGATCCAGCACGAATGATCCTCCACTGACTACAGCACGAGCAGCTGGCATTCCGAAACTCTCAAGCCAGCCGGCCGCTTCGCTCTCAAGCCAGCCGGCCGCTTCGCACTCAAGTCAGCCGGCCGCTTCGCTCTCAAGCCCGGTGGCCGCTTTGCACTAAAGTCAGCTGGCCGCTTCGCTCTCAAGCCCGGTGGCCGCTTCGCTCTCAAGCCCGGTGGCCGCTTCGCACTCAAGCCCGGCGGCCGCTACGTCTCAACGCTCAACTTCGTCTGTTTCTACGTTCTCAAGTTCGTCTGTTTCTACGCTCTCAAGTTCAACTCTTGCAACGCTCTCAAGTTTGCCGGTTGCTATGTACTCAAGCGCCCTGGACGCGATGGACAAGATGGCTGCTTTGCCAGTGCCTACGGGCAAGATGGCCGCCCCTTCGGTGGTCACGGAGGTAGGGGGCGTTCCAGCAATTGAGTTTGCTCCAGAACCCGCTTCAGCCAGTGAGTTTGCTTCAGAACCCGCTCCAGTCGGTGAACCATCGCCGCACTCTCGGAGGAGGAGGAGGAGGAGGAAGAAGGCGTCCTCCTCTCCTCAAGACGCAGACGCCCTTCAAGAGGCCGCTGTGGGCCTGGAGACCACTCCAGAGATCTCTCCTGCCCCGCCTAAGCGTCATGCTCTACCAGCACCGCCTAAGCGTCTTGCCCTGCCGGCGCCACCTGAGCTCCTCGCCCTGCCGGCGCCACCTGAGCTCCTCGCCCTGTCGGCGCCAACTGTGCTCCTCGCCCTGCTCCTCGCCCTGGCCACCTCTCCCCCGCCCTCCGGCGCCACCTGTGCTCCTCGCCCTGCCGGCGCCACCTGAGCTCCTCGCCCTGCCGGCGCCACCTGTGCTCCTCGCCCTGCCGGCGCCACTCAGCATCTTGCCCTGCCGGCGCCACTCAAGTGTCTTACCCTGCCGGAGCCCACCCGAACTCCTTGCCCACGAGCCCGCAACGTACCCTGTTGAAATCCCCAAGAACTTTTTGGGGGGGGCAGTATACCTGTGGGTGGGGAGCTGGGTGGGGAGCTTGTGGGTGGGGAGCTTGTGGGGGACCCTGCCCGGCCCTGCCGTCATGGGTCTTTGAACTGTTATGGCCACTAATGGACTCTGACCCTCTGGTCATCTATGGACTCTGCCCCGCAGTGGCCGTCCAGCTCCTGCCTGCCCAAACCTGACCTGACCCCCGTCTGCCCAAGCCACCTGACCTGCCGTGGCTCTCCTTGGCACCCCCCCTGACCCGCCGTGGCTCTCCTGGCACCTGACCCACATGGCTGCCCTGGCACCTGACCCGCCATGGTGGCCGAGTTTCCTGGAACCTGCATTGGGACCCCGTTCATGTTTGCATACCAGTCCCAATGCACCCACCCCACCCCCCCTCCCTAGCTGTTCCGTTTACGTCGCGAGGACGCGCCTTCCGGGAGGGGGGCATTATGTCATGTCACAGTCTGCTCCTGTCAGTTCCCGGACTTCACTTCCCACAATCCTCCCTGCCAGTCACATGTTCACTCCACACCAATCACCTGTCGCCACATACAGCCATGCACACACTCCTCTCACTAATCACCACACCCCAGCTGCAGCTTGTTACCTGGACTATAAAAGACTCTCATTCACACCATCCGATTTGCGAAGTCTGATTTACCCAGTGTATCATTTCCGAGCGTTTCCCTGTGTTTATTGTCTGCCTGTTTATTGTTACTGATCCTGCCTGTTTCCTGTTTATTGACCCGGTGCTGCCTGTCCTGACCCTTGCTTTGTATACCGACCTGTGAGTGTATCTGCCTGTCCTGATCATTGCTTGTTCCTTGACCACGATTCTGCTGGCCCTTGCTGTTCCTGTTTGCTCCTGTTTGACCCTGCCTGTACGACCACTCTCACTTTAATAAAAGTGCAAATGATCTCTGCCTCAGTCCCGCTTCGTTACAATTAGAAGGTTTTGACCTAAGGACCGAAGAGCGTGGGAGGAAGTAAGGGTTCAAAAGGTCAGTGATGTTGACTGGGGGGCTGTCCATGCAGAGCTCTGAAAGTCAGGACTAAAATATTAAAATCAATTCTAAATTTGACTGGAAGCCAATGAAGTGAGGATAAAACCAGTAAAATGTGAGCCCTTCTGTTGGTTCCTGTTAAAAGTCTGGGCTGCAGCATTTGCACCATTTGAAGACGACTCAGAGAAGATTTGTTTAAACAAGTAAAAGAGAATTGCAATAATCAGACGAGAAGAAAGAAAAGCATGAATAATCATCTCCAAGTCAGCTTTAACAATAAACGCTCTCATTTAGAAATGTTTCTCAGTGATTAAAAACATTTTTGACCAACTGTCTAGATGACTGTCCAGACATAGATTGGTCAAACAGAACCAAGGTTTCTGAGGCCGACTGACGGAAGAACCCAGGACCAATGTGCTGTTTGATTGAGGTAGTTCTGGTCTGATCAAAGCTTAAGGTTCAGTCAGTCTTTTTTGTATTCAGTTGTAGGTTTATTTGTAAACCAGTTCTTTATCAGGACAAGCAGTCCAATAAGTCAGTTAGTTTATGAAACTCAGAGTCTTTAAAAGAACAGTACAACTGAACATCATCACCTAAAAGTGATGACACATTTTTTAAAACCATGAATTATTTCACCAAGAGGGCGTAATGTACAATAAAAACAAAATAAGGACCTAGAACCGAGCCCGAGGAACTCCATATGACAGAGGGTCATCTCAGACAGAATATTGTTAATAGACCCACAATGATCTGTCACTCAGGTAAGAGGAAACCAATTAAGAACTGATCCAGAGGAACCTTTTCATTTTGCAGACGATTTATCAATATATTATGGTCGAGTGTTCGAATGCAGAAGATAAAATTCCCAGTAGGATCAAGACAGAGTACTACTGCCCAGAGTCAGCCGCCATCATAATGTCATTTGATACCTTCAGCAGGGCATCTCAGTTGAATGACATTTACGGAAGCCTGACTGAAATTTATTTATAAAATTATTTCCATCAAGAAATGCAGTCAGCTGCCCTGCCACCACTCTCTCCAGGATTTTAGATAAAAAAGGCAGTTTAGAGTTGGGCCTGTAGTTGTTTGGTTCAAATGAATCCAAATTGGGCTTCTTCAGAATGGGGGTGACAACCGCTTGTTTTTTTAAAAGAGCTGGGACAGAACCAGTTAAAAGAAAGGTTTGATCAATTTACAACATATGGTCCAACTAAATCAAATACATTTAAAAGCAACGAAGTTGGCATTACATCAAGAGGGCTTGATGATGGTTTCACTTTTTTAGTAGACCCTTAACATCCTCTTCAGTGACAGGTGAAAAGGTGGACCAAGAGCACTGAGGAGATAAACTCCACGATGTTTCGACAGAAGATGGGTTTATAGAGGCTCTGATATCATGTACCTTATTCACAAAAGAATTTAAAAACCTGTTTGCAGTCAGTCAGCTCTCACTTGAGAAGCTAAAGGAGAGAAAATTTTTGATATTGTGTCAAACAGGACTTTTGGGATTTTTCTTAAAATAACAAGATTAGAAAAATATGTAGATCTTGCTGTTTTATTTTGTCATTTAGTGACGTGATAAGCTCCTTCAAATGCAGTCTGTGCCTTCCAAAGTTCTATTTTACGACAATTTCTCCGCAAGATAAGATTTCCTCATTCACCCAAGGCATGGATTTTTAGGAAAAGTATGTTTACTTTTTAATGGAGCAACCTTATTTAAAAACAGACAAACAATGGTTATTAAAGACTGCAGAAAAGATTCAGCATCACTACAGCCATCAAAGAACTGGGGTCCAAATGACTCTGAAAATTTCTCAACAGTGATTTCATAATAATGCGTCTTTGTGACATTGGTTTACAAGGAAGACAGTCCACATTAGAAGACAAGTTGATAAATATACAACAGTGGTCTGTCACATTAATGTCCATAACACTCAGCTGGTCAATATTCAGGCCTAAAGAAAATACAAGATCCAAAGTGTGGCCTTTTGTATGTGTAGGACCAGAGACATGCGTGTTAAATTTAAATGCTTCAGTGAGTGTTAAAAACTCAGATGGCCAGAATCCCAGCCAACATCAGCATCGGTGGGGGCCCAGATGGTGTCCCAGAAAATGGGAGGCCACTGTTGCCCGACATTTTTGTCCACGGTTCCATGGAGGCCCCACATGGTTAGCCCCGATGAAACTGAACACTCCCGTGTGCACACTACAGGCTGTTAAATGAAACACAGAACATGATGGAGTTAATGAGATAATTAGGTGATAATGAGCAGAATCACTGAAGGACAGAGAAACAACAAGAACTACAACTTCAGCCACAGCCTTCGATGAAACACTGAAGATAAAAGACATTAAATCACTGAAGATCGGATTAAACGCTCCACAAACCAGCATTACCAGCTTCACTTATTACTAACCCAGATTGACTTTATTTCTGACAAACATCTACAAAAGTTGTTATGAGAATTACTGGGTTTTAGATGTTGATGATTTGTTGAAATATTTGGTTGATGTCACCGTGATCGAGGTCGCGCTTACTTCAGTTAGGCAGTTGACTCTTGACTATTTTATATTGTTTCTCTGGCTGCTCTTGCTGTTTGTTTTGGCAAGAAAGCAAGAGACAATGTGTTTAGCTGTTCAATGATGAATCTCATTGTCATCATTTTGTGGCTTTGTTTGCTGATCTAATGACTGAGCTTTGTATGAAAAAAATTCTATTAGTTTGGTGCTGGATCTTTTCCAGAACAAAAAAAAGTTACAAAAACCAATCAGAAAAATAAATCTGAAAAATACAACGTACACAATGCTTTAAACACCCTGCAAAATTTATTCACACACAGACATCAAGAATCAGCGTATGATTCTCAACATGGTGACATGCTTCATGCGCAATGCATTGCTGGGTGCCTCATACAAAACTCATCCATGCTCCCTGAAGGCATTGCGGCATGAAGCATGTCACCATTTTGAGATTCATACGCTGATTCTTGATGTCTGTGTAATTCAATCTTGCAGGAGGTTTGAAGTGTTTTAGTGAACAATATATTTTTCAAACTTTCTGATTAAAACATTTTTTGTTTAATACAAAAAGATTCAGCACAAAGTTATTCACATTTGCTCATAAAAGATCAGTAATTAGATCATGATTAAGCCACTAAATGATTACATTTTATCATTTAGCAGTTGACCACATTGTCTCTTGTTTCTCTTGCCATAACAACAGCCAGATCAGCCAGAGAAACACTAAAGCAGTCAAGAGTCAAACTGCCTACCTGAAGTAAGTGCTGACCTCGATCACGGTGACATCAAACCAAACTATTTTCAAAAATCATCAACATCTAAATTCTCAATACAACTTTTTGTAGATGTATGTCATAAATAAAGTCAATCTGGTTAGTAATAAGTGAAGCTGGTAATGTGTTTGTGGAGATGTTTAATCAGATCTTCAGTGATTTAATGTCTTTTATCTTCAGTTGATTTCATCGAAGGCTGTGGCTGAAGTTGTAGTTCTTGTTGTTTCTCTGTCCTTCAGTGATTCTGCTCATTATCACCTAATTATCTCATTAACTCCAGCATGTTTTCTGTGTTTTTCATTTAACAGCCTGTAGTGTGCACACTGAGCAGTGTTCAGTTCATCTGGGCTAACCCATGTGGGGCCTCCATGGAAACCATGGACATAAATGTCTGGGCCCCAGTTAGGCTGCCCAGGTGACACCCATCTGGGCCCCACCATGCTATGTTGGCTGGGATTACACGAAGCATCATCAATTTGGAGGTTAAAATCCCCGAGTATCAGAACATTTTCAAGTTTGAAAATTGAAGATAAAAATTCAGAGAAATCCTCTAAAAACAAGCGAGCAGGACCAGGAGGTCGGTAATTTAAAATGCAATAAAATGATTCAGTATTGCCAACCTTAGTCATCTGCAGCTCAAAGGAGTCGAAAGAGTCTGGGTTCAACAACCTGCAGCAGAAGCGGTCCCGGTGCACAAGCGCGAGACCCGCGGTGTCCCAAACACAGAACAGTCCGGAGAGCGCAGCTCGTTGAGATGAGTGTATTCCATTTCACGCTGCCAGGTCTCAGTCAAGAGCAAAAAGTCAAGGTTTTCCTTTGAGAATAGTTCGCTGAGGAAGAAGGCCTTATTTGCAATGGAGCGAGCGTTGAGTAGAGTAATCCGAGTCGGCTGGGCACGTTCTAAAGCCGGTGCGCGCTGACCATCAGGACAGCGCAGCGGTGACAGGACGTGGTCATTGCTAACCACCCGGCATGTGACTGGACCAAGCGGCAACCTCCCCCTTTCTCTCGTGAAGCCAAAACGGAAGTAACTTAAACTGCGATTCATCGACTGGCGGCTAGGGACAGGCTCCAAAAGAGAGCAGAATCTCATAGAGTCCCATGTTAAATTGGCCAAGTTTATAGCAGAAAAAAACATGTTTACAAGTTGGTTCAAATTGTGGTTTGGTCTTACTGCTATTTTTGCCCTTCATGACAACTCTGAGGGGGGTGAATTTTTTTATAAATTTATCCGTGAAATTATATTAAGCCTTAAAAGTTCTGCATAATTAAGGGCGTGTCACTGAGTGACAGGTATATTAACCGTGCGGTCTGTGAGCCGTCATGTTACTTCAAGTCGGCATGAAACGGAAGTTGCGATTGTCTTTCTTCTTTACCGTGACTCTATCCAAGTGAAACAGCATCTTAAATGATAGGGCGGGACTTGATTTCGTCCTTCGGGAATTGTATTGGAAGATTTGGGCGTTGCTAACTAAAATGGAGGCCAGATATGAATTACGCACTTCCGAGCACATCACAGGTACTGTAAGAGCTTATTGAGGATGTTCTAGGACTTTAACGGCACTAACAGCGAGAGAGACCTGACGACTGACTGACTGCCTACTTACTGTTGCGGGTCCGGTGCGCGGAGGAGGCGAGCGGTAAAAGAGCGAGTGTTTTCGGTTCATCCTAATAGAAAAAACAATTTTAATAAAATAATTGGGATATATAAAAATAAATAATATAGTATTTTAATAAAATTAATGAAAATAAAAAAAGTTATTGAGAAATAATTTTTTTATAAATATAAATATATATTTAATATAACACATGATTAAAGAAATCATTGGAATTACACCTTAAAATATCAACTAAAATAAATCTATTACATAATTTCACATAATATTGATCATAATTTATTGGTTCAACGTAATAATAAAATGAATGAATTTATATCAAATAATAACAACATTTCAATTCAAATTAACAAAATAATTAATTGAAATAAGTATAATTAAAATAATTAAATGTTAAAATAATAAAAACAAATGTGATAATATTACTTATTTGGTTAATGTTCTACGTAAATAAATTTGTACATATAAATTATTATAAAACATTATTAATAATACAATACACATCTCACTAATATATTTTTTGTCTTTTAAATATATAAATTTATATGATTAATTAATATAGAAAAACATATCATAATTTTCATTTATCACATGATATATAAATCTGTATGATGAATTTTAAATAAATATATAAAAACTTTCAATTAAAAAAAATTTGAAATATCTGGTTATTAATTATTTACTAAAATATGATTATAATTCTTATTTATATTTTTTCTAAATTATAATTAATTACTATTAAACAAAATCCTAAATTTTAATTATATATATAATTTATCAACATAGACATAAAATGGGGTATAATGTAAAACTAATAAATATTACAACAACCATTGAAAATATACCTAATTGCATAAAAAACTATATTATAAAAAATTAATCAACAAAATATATAAAATATTACAAAAACTATAATTCAATGCATAATGAATATAACCTCACATTAAACCTCACAATAATTAAATTTATAAAATGCAAAATAATAATTAAATAATCAATTACTTCTTCTAATGCGATAATTAAAGAAAGTGTTGAAAATTAAATTTTGAATAACTTTGATGTTTAATTACAATAATTAAATAATTAGAAAACCAAATTCCAATAAAATAAATTGGTAACTAACATACAAAATGTATATTGAAATGATTAAATATTTATTAAATGTAATAAAATTTTGATAAAATTTAAATATTAAAAAAAAATTGAAAAAAAATAAAATGAATTATATATTGGAATTTTATATTGTTTGATTGATTCTTTAATTAAATTGATAAAATAACATAAATTATATAATGAAATTTGATGATATGAACAATGATAAAGAAAAATTGATAATTAATATATAATAATTATAATAATCAATGTATTATCATGGAAGCTCCTAAATAAATAAAAATTAAATAATGAAATAAAAATCAAAACATAATATGAATAATACAATTATTTAATTATAAAATATTTGGGATTATTATAAATTGATTAAAATTTTAATAAATTGATAATTTTAACAAAAATATAATATAAAATATTAAAATTATAAAATAAAGAAACATAATTTTATAGTGAAAATTTAATGAAAATATATTATTTTGGAAATTATGGGTGATGGGTAACCATTATTAAAAAATAATTTTAATAAAAAAAAAACTATTTATTTATAAGTGACAAAAAAAAGTTAAAATAAAGGGGGTGTATGTAATATGTAAATATGATATAATATTTTCTATACAATTGGTTTTTTTATTGGGATTAATGGGAAATATGATAAATTTGTATATCTAATTATAATAATGAATACTAAAAAAGGAATAAATATAAATAAAAAGAATAATGATATGATTTATTGATAATTGAAATAATAGAATATATTTTATAATGAATTTTTTTAATTATGGGTGAAATGTAATTTAGAAAAAATTAATACTTGGGATATCTTTAAAATGATGTTTTTATTATATAAATAAAATAGACATATATAATGAAAAATGTGTTAAAAATTAAAATATTTAATAAAATAAATAATATGATTTTAGAAAATTTAAAATTATTTAATAAATCAAGAAAACCATTTAATAAAATATTGAAACAATTGAAGTAATTTGATTAAGATGAAATAATATACTAACTAATAATTTCATTTGATTATTAAAATTCTGATACTATAACAATTAAAAAATAAATTAAATTATAATTATTATTATATTTGTATAAAATATATAATATTTAAAAATAATTATGGGCTATTGTATGCTAAAAACGATTAACTTATCAATATATATAACAGTGTAAATATTAATACAATATATAATTTAAAACCAAAAAAATAATTCTACGGATTCCCATTCCACATTATAACATATATAATCATTATTAACAAAATAACTAAATACATTAACAATAATAAATTACTTTAAAAGGGTATGATTTGAAAAAATAATTAATGATATTTTTATTCTTAAAAATCTTAAAAAAATTATTACAAAATGAGTTAAATTGCTAATAATGAAATCTAAACTTCAATTCTGGTAACTATGAAAAATAACATAATATAATTCCAAAAAAAACTAATAATTAAATATATAAAAAAATGAAAATTTGTAAATATGAATAATAAAAAAATATAAATATCATAAAAAATTTAATTCACATATTGATCTAAAAATTGCCTAAAAATGAATCAAAATTAATATAATATTAATATCCTAAAATCAATTATAAAGTAATTAAATTAATATTATCAAAAATTCCTAATAAATAAATACATGAAAATGGATTGGAATTAAACTTAATATTTAAAATTAAAAATTAAATAATAATAATCAAAAAAATATTTTTATATGGGGGTGATTAATAATAAAAGATATAAATATCAATCATAACTGTATTGTAAAAAATAAATATAAGGTGTTATATAGAAATTCATAATAATTAAAAAATACTAAAATTATGACATTATTTTGAATTAGAATAAAATATAAGATATAAAAATAATATATTATGGATCAATGAATCTTTTGAATGTATAATAATGAAAATGGAATTTAACTCAGATATAAAATCTATAAAAAATTAAAAAAATAATAAAAATTAATTAAAAAAAATAAATTATAACAGGGTGTGATGTGGTAATAATTAATAAAAAATAATGATGTGATAATTTTTAAAAGAAAAAAATAAAAAAACAAAAAAATTAAAAATTAAAATAATTTTCATTTTTAATTTATATGATATTATACAAATAATATATAACAAAATAATCTCGTAAATAATGATATAATTTTAAAAAATTAATAATTGAAAAATGGATAAATATGGTCATATTTTGGGTATAATATAAAAAAATAATTAAATAATCTATAAAAAAAAACATTTGAATTTAATAAAATATATGATATAGATTTTAAACTTTTATAAATATTGATTATATAAAAGGCATATATAAATATAATTTTGTAAAGTTGAAAAGATAAAAAACAAAATGAAAGAATACATTAATATATTTTTTATGATAATTATAACTTATTAATATTTCCTAAACAAACAACTTAAAATAAAACCCACATGACTTGATAAATAAACACATGACATGACCTTGAATTCACATGGAAAATTGAACACATATAATAAAATGAATTAAAAACATGTAATAATATATTTCATAGAACTTGACATTTCATATCAATTATTAAAAATGTCTATATAAATAATTATTACAACTAATATAATTCAACATTACTGAATCTTAAAAAAAAAAATGCTGACATAAGCAAAAGAATATGATATATTAATCATCAATCATTAATAAATATAAATAATATATTATATATAATTAGTATTATATCTATAAAAATGATATATATTATTACATATTTTATGGGAGGGAATATGTGGTATGATATACTGATTGGTCCTATCAGGTTATTATTCCTTAATAAAAAATATAAAATTGTGAATACATATTTTAAAATATTGATAAAAATTTAATAGTTAAAATATATTGTCCTAAATGATTTTACTTTTAATACTATAACCAAAAACATAATATTCTTAATGGAAAATGTGAATTATTGAGTCATGAGAGTGTACACAAATAAAAATATGAATACTCTACTACTTAGAATAAGTCTACCCATGATATTTTAATATTAAATTTTTATCAATATAAAAACATATATTTAATTACAATTATACCCAATCAATAATACAAATTCATAAAAACATCTGAAAATTAGAAGTAAAAAGCGAAATAATAATGAATTACCTTATATAATAATGTTATACATACTTATCTACCTTTAAAAAATGTTTAATATTCAGAAAAAAAAAAAACTATAATATTGGTTTTAGAATAAAAAATACATGAAACAAAAACCTTCAAAAAACAATAAAATGAATTAAGAAATTGAAAAGTTCTGATTAAAACGTAAATTAACAACCTATGCCTCAAATACATTTGAAATTATATGTATAAATTGGATCTGAATATAATGATGAACTGATATCTAAATGGCAAAAAATCTCATAAATAAATTTAATTATAAACCTATATCTTATTTAAAAGAGATATGGTCAAATGAATCAATGATATAATAATATAATTAAAAAATAAATCATCTATTTATGATATGTTAAATATTTAAATATTGTAAATTTATATATAAAATATAAAAATATTAAATTGGAATCACAATGAATATAATAAACAATACATAATATATTATAAATCTAAAAAAACTATAAAACTAAAAATATAAATTTCTACAAAAACAAGAATCATTAATGTACTGATTAATGACAAAATAAAATATAAATGATATATATAAATAATATCAATATTAAATAAAATCTTGTGAATTACTACATATACACAAAAATTAAGAAAATAAGTTAAAATGAAAAATTCAAAATGACTAATATATAACTAAAAAAGAATTATTAATGGATCAATAAATTAATATGTATAATACAAAAATAAATTTTTGTGGGGGACTTATAATATTTATCAATAACTTAATATCTTATGATTATACTCTTATAAATATTGATTAATATGTATATGTCTTATTGGGGGATGATATTGGGTTATTGGGTTAATATAATTATTAATCATAATTGATTAACAACTATCCTAAATTTAATAACATATGTTTATATGGAATCATCATAAATACAATTATGACTTCTGGTTTTATAATAAAATCAATGAACAAAATTAATTCATGTTAGTAGAATGTATTTAATATCATATAATTGAAATATCTAATCAAGAATATAAAATTAACTAATCTCCAAAATTATGTCATAAACTTAATCACTAAAAAACAATTACAAACACCTTAAATTATTCACCATTACATGGCTCATATATTATATACTATTGAACTCATCAACAATGATGAACAATCAATTATAAAATATATTAACAATTTCAAATTATAATTGGAAAAATTGATTGTTTAAAATCATTTTCTAAACTTAGAATTATTCAGAAATACAAGAAATCTAAAACGTATAAATTTGCACATTTTTTATAAGTAAATGATTGTTTATGGAAAATTCATATGAAAAACATTATTCATACAAAATAATTAAGTAGATAATATGAAATCAAAAATATAACATATAAACATAAAAATCCAATTATTCCATAATATATATGGTTATTTGTCAATCAATTCTATGTTCTTAACTTTAAAAACAAACCAATTAACAAATCTAAATAATATAATTATAAATTCTATACTATCAAAATATAATAAATCTGAAATAAATGATATTTGGAAAATTATGATCTATCCTTGTTCTAAATAAAAATTATTATAATCATATTTATAAAAACTAAAATGAAACATTTCTATGAAAAATAATGGAAAATTCAAACATTTAAATGGTACATTGATTTACAAAGGCAATTTTATAATTAAATTCAACCCAAAACACCACAAATATGGTGTATCTAACTTCCAATAATCATAATCAAATACTCTATATGAACATGTCTAAAATATAGATATCAACCTTCAATTATGGTAGGGTACTTGATAAACCAAAGTTATTATTTATATATATATTGAATTCATGCTCAATATAATTTTTGTAAAATACACTGTATTATTCACAATTTTTCCCAAAAAAACAAACAATACTAAATAATCAAGACTAATATTAAAATATGCATTATTTATGTCTGAAAATTTTAATATCTGGAAATAATAACACATGATATCAATTATTACATATAACAATAATTATATTGAATTAATATATATTATAATAAAGTAGCTTATTGTAGAACTATGAAACTTAATTTTTAAAAATCGAATAAATAAACAAAATCATGCTGGATGTAGATTTATATTTTAAAAAACATAACATACATGCAAATCTACTAAATTATTATCAATGATAAAATTAATAATATGATAATGACCAAAAACCCCCACACTAGTTCAACCTATATATTAATGGGGGGGATCCGAATGTTCCTTGACTTCCTTGGGTATCTACCAAACTCAATTACACACACAAAACTTATCCACTCTCACTTTATGATACACTATAAAGAATATAAAATATTAATACATTAGGGGGGGGGGGGGGGGGGGGGGGGGGATATATTCTACTTAATTTTCATACTTAAATTATTATTTATCTTTATACCTACTGGCATCTTGATGTATTTATTTGGGGCTACACTATTTTGATATCATTCCACCTCATTTGGACACTCTCATATATTAATCTTTGTGTGTTGTGACTCATGTCCATTATTTTTTTTCTTCTGCTAAACTATCTATTCATCTTTTTGGTATCCAAAATCTTATTGTTATCTTCTATTTGCTTTGCATTCTTCTATTTCCCTTCCCCCTGCCCTTACTCTATCCTCTTCTTCCTCCCTTCTACCTCTGGGGGCCCTTGGTGATCTTCCCCCCACATCTTCTCCTCAATATGCCTCGCCCCCCCCTCTTGGGCGCCTACTCAATATCCTCCTTTTCTCCTGTGGATATGCATCCTTCTTTCTGATCTCTTCCACTTACTATCTGCTCCCCTACAATCTTGCTATCCTTCCCTCTTTTTTCTTTCCACCTTCATTTTCTTCTTCCACTACTTTTACCATTTCCACTCTCCTTTGGTCCCTCTTCCTCCCACTTCTATATTATAAATTTGAAAAAATCCTAAATGAATTAAATGTTAGAATTAGCT
>JAOTNS010001817.1:0-29623 GCA_028476615.1 Culter alburnus
TCCTTACCTTTAGACACAATATTTTGAGGAAAGAAACACTTTCAGTTACTGTGGTTTCATCTGAAAAGTATGGGAGTGATTTGTTTGGTTTTCACTAACAAAAATGAACAAATCCACTACCTTCAATTTCAAAATAACTGACAATTCAGTTTTAGCCTTTTATTTGTTGAATAAGCTGTGCTTTAGCAAGCGTACATCACAAAGAAATGGTCATTACTGTAAACCTGCCTCTGATTATACAGGGTTTCCTGAACTAACCCCATTAAAAAACAATTTTGATCATATTTATTGCACATCTTTGACACAAACACACTGCCACCTACTGTGGATAAATACCGTTGTACCTTCACTTGTCAGTGTGTAATACTGTTCTGCACGCAGAATTTTGTTTGGCACACAGAAATCTCAGGGGTGATATTTCTGCAACCAAACTTGTTCTAGTTGCAACAGAACCAAACTGAGTTTTTTTTTAAATTTTTTCTCATGGTAATGTGATTTGACTTGGTTATTCTGTACCCACGTGGAACGATAAGGGGGATTCACTCCAGTTTGTAAAGGATAGGTCCGCCATTTTTCAACCAGCTTTTTATTGTTACATTGTCGGTAGTGTATGTAAATTAACAGTATGTGCTCTTTCTCTGTGTTACCTGCTCCATATATTCCTGTTTATTTGTCAGCAAAAGTCTTCGGATGACACCAAATGCATAATTTTGCATCACACGATAGACTTTTGACTGCTCCAGGTAGGGCTGGGCGATATATCGAATGCTTTTGTCACGCGCATTTTGTCAGTAAAGCCGGTTCTCTGATTGCCGCTAAATCGCCATCACCTGCTTTCAAATGGAGCGGTATTTAATAGACAGAGCCGTAGTTCACTGATAAGCCACGCAATATCGGTTCATTATCGAAGGCGATACATCTGCGATATGAACGCGATATTGCGTGGCTTATCAGTGAACTACGGTTCTGTCTATTAAATGCCGCTCCATTTGAAAGCAGGTGATGGCGATTTAGCGGCAATCAGGGAACCGGCTTTACTGACAAAATGCGCGTGACAATCGCATGCGATATATCGCCCAGCCCTAGCTCCAGGTATTTTTGTTAAAACTACAAATTGAACTACAGTCGGATCGTCAAGGGGGTAGTGCCAAAATCAAAAGTGCATTATGGGTGTTTTTGGCAAAATGGCCATTTTGCATTTGAATCGTTTCTCTTCTCATTTCATTTTTTTCACATTTCCACTGCATAGACAAGTTTTATTAAAAGCTCATCTTACCATTAAATAATTACCCCTTTCTCTTAAACACTGTTTTGAAATCAACCCAAGCAAACACACCCCTCCCTTCATTGCTCCGCCCCCAAAATGCACGGACACCCGATGCAAGATTGGATGTCACTTTATCATGCTGAAGCGAAGAAAAATGTGGTTTGTAAAAAAAAATAATGGACGGTCAACAAGGAAGAAGAAAAAATTAACACACTATACAAGAGTATATACAAGCAAGAGTTTGTTAGTCTCCAGCAGCACACCCGCTCCAGACAAACAATGACACTCAAAACTGTCCTGTTACTATAGCTAATATTACAACAACAGCATATCTTGGTTCTGTGAAACACAGCAAAACCAATGTTACTCACATATGGAGCAGAAACAACGCAAACTCTGCGTCCATTTTCAGGCCTTCCCAATGAGGTTTCTCCAGAGCTGTAAATCTTTTCTAATCTTAACATGGGTCTTAAAGCTCTTGCCTGATCATAACCCTTCTTTTCTCTTTTGTAATGTCTCTCAGCCAGTCTTTTCTTCAGTCAAATCTCCCTCTTGCTCACTCTCTCTCCTCCTCAATCATGAGTGGACACGCCCCCTACTGCTGATTTTTCTCATAAATCGCTTACTGCACCTTTAAGTATGGTTATCACCCATAAATCTTGTGTAACGCCCCAGAATGCAGCGTGCAATTGGCAGAAGTTTCCAAATACATTAGAATATTAAATAAAAATTGCCAATGACTTTTTACAACCGGAGGCACTGTCTGGCAGGAGTTTTGGTGGTGGGGAATGGTAATTTGTGGTGGCTTTGAGATTCGAGACGGACTGGATTTCAGTAAGTGGAAATGGCTCTTCTGGGGGCCCTGAGCTGTTGTGAGATTTTAGTGCCTGTGAGAAAGAGTGACACATTTGAGTCATTCAGTTTCTCTCACTGTTTGCTTAGTGAAAGGCGAAAGAGATGAGAAGAGAAGTGGTGTGTGTGTGTATGTGTGTGTGTGTACTTGAGAACAGATGGCAGCTGGTTAGCTGGGCTTAGACAAGGTAATTACCATGCACTGTGTTACTTAACTCTTTACTGGTGCAATCTGTTGGGTTTTGTCCCTGTTCCATACTTTTGTGCTCTGATAGACTTCTAAACAATTTTGCTCTTAAAATAATCTTGTCTAAATGAACTAGCACACTGAGACTCAGCTAAACTTTCACAGCGATTGGTGTTGTGGTATTGGGTGTGCCTCTTGTTTTTACTTCTCTTAACTTCATGCTCTGTTTCTTCTTTTCACACTTTCAGATCTTAACTCAAACAGGGAAACAAGGAAATGCATACGCTGAAGTTAAATTGAAATACATTTCATTTGGCAAGTGGGCAGATCTTTTCCGTTTTATCACACATTCTAGTCTAACAACACCTTTCTCTTATCTCAGTTGAGGTGTAGATCTGTGAAACGTTACAGTGCAGATCACTGTAAATATTGCTCATACTTGGGTTAGAGATTTCAACTGGGTATTAAACATTGGCATGTCACACATAACCCATTATTTGTGCCATATGTAACATGGGATAAAAATGGGCTAAAAGTCCCATAGACTTGCATCTAGCGAACAGATTCTCATGGAGATTTGGTGATAAGTTTTTATCACTTAGACCACTTAGAACTTCCTAACTTCCTAAAATGACTCCGAATACCTTAGGAACCACATAGCAATGTCTGGCAACCACCCATAACACTCTTCCATAATGAAGGCATCTTCTGCATGGGTGATTTTCATTAGAAGTTTCTTAGTAAACAGATAATCCCTGTTTAGGTTGGATTGTTTGCAAGAAACTTTCAGCACTTACAGCATAAGTTTATCTCACCCTTTGGTATAGAAGGTTTCCTAAGAAGTTGCCCAAGTGTTAGTCACTGGTGTTGTTGTGATAGCAAATAATAAGCAATAGTTTTATGCCACTAAACTAAAATACAGATTCATGAATAACCTTTTCCATTTGTTTGTGTGAGCTGTGGGACATGTTGAGTATACTTGTGTGTATCATGGTGATTTCAGGTTTGTTTGACCCTTTGCTTTGCTTTTGAAACAGATTTCCTACCATGGCAGTGAGGAAGGGGGGGAGAGTGAAGACTCGGAAGGTGAAAACCAAGAGTTGGCACAGATTGACAGAGGTGTGTGTATTTGTTTTTTGTTTGTTTGATTTTTTGCTACATGTGTATACCTATAGCATACAGGGCTTCAACAACTAATTGATGAAATCAATGATAATACATAAATAAATTTGCTGTTATGTTGTTAGAAGCAAGCTTTTCAGTTTTGCTAAATAGTGCCTTGAAAGCAAGTTGAAGTGTTGTCATTATTACCATTCAAATAATTAAAAAACAAAACAAAAAAAATAAAATGTGATTTTTTTTTTTTTTTTTTTTTAATGAAACAAAATTAAAACCCTATATGCAATGCAACTATGCTGTTTTTTTATATCTACAGTAGTGGGATTACTTAAATGAAGTGTACACACGTGGCATTAGGTGTAATAGGAAAAGTAATATGATTACAGTAGATCATCACTATGTTCAGAGTTGGAAATATGTGGTGTCCTGCAGACATTCTGTGCTTTCATAAATTTGTTTCTGCTGCTTTCAAATGACTTGATCTTGAAATCCGATTTTAACCTTTTTGTACACACATGCATAGCATACATTTCACTAACTGATAAATGACTGATTAAAAACTGATAAAATTCACAAATTTAAAGTAGTTATTAGTTGAAACCCTAATAGTCAGTCACATACAGGTTCTTCTAGGTTACAACCTCAAAACCATAAACTTTATCAGGAATCTAAAATCTACACCACATACGCACTTTAATCACACTTTGCTTGTACTTTCTGTACTTCCTGCCATAACTGTAGCTAGAGAAATGAGAAATGGTTTGGTCTGATATAATATGGTGTGAGGTAGTTTCCCTAAAGGCCTGTCAAATAATTTTCAGTGAGACATGGCAAGTTGCAACAGCGATCATTAGTGATACAACACAGTCAGGCAGAGTTGAAGTTTATGCAAATGACTGAGCACTGACTCAATATGGCGACTACCAGTAGGAATGAAAACAGTGATCCGTCTCATGAAGTCCAGTAGGAATGCTGACTTGGCAATCTTATCTTCATCGGTAGGGCTGCATGATAAATCAAAATAAGAACCAAAATTGCAATATGGCTTAGTGTGATTATCAAATGGCAAAGGCTGTGATTTAATTTAATAAACATATATGTATCAGTGTGAAGTGTAGCACTGTGTTCTTACACATGAACATCTTATTATCTGCCTGTGTTTGCAGTTTCTCAGAGCAAACTCCATCTCTGCATTTACACTGAGTTTGCATCGCTTTAACATGCATTTGGGAAACACCATGTGTCAAGCATCTTCCTAAATTAGTAATGAGAAGCGCTTATCATCAAAAGACAAGCTTTAGGGGCTACCTGCGGTTTTCCATCAAAATAAAAGTTTGATGGTTCAATGTTTTAAAAAAAAAAGAAGATTAAGACAGCTATAAATATTAGTGTTGTAAGATTACAGTTGTAATGTAAAATTAAATGATTATTATATTATTTTTCTTATACTTTTTTAAAAAATGTACAGTGAAATATTACAATAGTAATATTTCTTATTTTGCTTTTTTTAGCATTTATATTTACTACCACCACTTTTACTACTACTACTACTACTACTACTACTACTATTTTATAGTCATATTGATACATAATCACAAAATTTTGGCCAAACTGTGCAGCACTTACAACATGCTCAGTTATTCTGATTTTTTTTTTTTTTAAATCACAGTTTAATTTGCAATCAATTTTTATCAGAAAATTCGCAATTGCAAACTTCTCTAAACCCAAGACACCTAAATCCAAGATACTCCATGGGATTGTCCCTGTATCAAATATATTTTAAGTTTCTTTTTAAAAAAGTTCCGCTGAATGACGACCTTCTGCTATATTTCGCCCCTCTTCAGAGCGCCGGCGGAATTGCGCCTTGACCCCTCTAGCCACAAGTCAGCAACACAACCAGGGCATTCTTTCTCCCGCTCACTTACGCCGCCTCCGTTTACTCCTGGACCCTACCCTGGACCGCCACAGCTCGAAGAGGAGCGCTGGAGCGCATCGCAGGAGCCACAGGGGCCGAGGGGGGCCGGAAGTGGCACAGACATGGAGACATGAGCAGCGCCTCTAGTGACGAGGAGGTGAAGGACCTGTGTGGGCCAAATGAACCGTCGGCCGGGGCTCGTTTGAGCGCCACCTCTCCCAGCCCTGTTCTCTTCAGCTCTTCCCCTCCTCGAGCTCTCAAGCCTTCCCACACGCCAACCCGCCTCCCTGTTAGGCCCATCATTCTCAGCCACTTTGAACAACCTTCCATGCCTTACTGGCGGCACCGGCCCACTTACACAGGAGAACCTGGTCGCCCCAGCCTAGACCTGGAGAAAATGCAGCAGGTAAGAGACACTCATTTTCACCCAAGTTCTTAGCCAGAAAGAACTTGGGTGGTTTTGCAAGGGAGGACATCAGCATCTTTTGTTGGTCCTTGAACAACATGGGTCTTAACCCTTAAAATCAGAGGGAAATATGATAGGTAGATAATTAAGAATGTAGAAGAAACCCTACTGTCTAAATGATTGATATAGGGCTGTTGTTCCAGGGCCAACTAGTATATACATACAGGAAAGCATTTTTGGCAAAATCAGTCACCAAGAACTTGCTTTTTCCAAATAGTTTGTAATAGTTAATAGCTAAAAGTTCCTAATATGACATGAAAACCCCATATTTCAGTACTGGCCATTAACACTATTGATAAGTTTTGAAAAACACAAGAAATTGATGTGGGGACAAAGTAAAAAAACATGGGGGCACTTTGATTTATCAATCATGGTACAAAAGTGTGAATGTGAAGAGTGACAGACACAAATCAAAAGTATAATTTACTTGTTTTTGGTTAAATCCGGGACATGGATTTAATCAGTTGCACCACTGTATCTCTGTATCAATGCAGTCTTTTAAGTAGAGTACTTATATTTATACAGTGGCCCAAAAAAGTATTTTGAAACTTAAATCACACTTAAAAAATGCATGAATATCATTTATTGCATTAGAAACAAAGTATTAGATCAAGTGTGAGCTCACTTATCAAACAAAACATTCACAAAAGGTAAGGTTTTAAATGATAAAACAATGGATATTGTTCAATTCAAAGTATTTGGAAACTTTCTGGTTCTCAAAAAGTATGGGAAACTGTGGTTACTTTGCTAGGACACCTGTATAAACTTGAGGGGAACTGAACTGACTTTATATAGCCACCAAAAAACCTAATCTGAAGTTTTAATAAGACTCTTTCTGGTATAAAATCTCTCAGTGTACTGTTTCAGATCAAGAGTAACTCAGTGGCTGAATTTGAAAACAATGCAAGACAAATGCACACAACTATACTTACTCAGACAACTCCATGTGCTCCAGGGCTTTGTGCCCACCACCTCCAGAGAGAAAGAGAGGATGACAGATGTCAGCCCCCCTCCCTCACTCTAAACAAAAGCCCGATTGAGTGAATCTGTGAGTGAATGAAACGGCAAAGTGGGAAATGTTAACCTAGTAGTTTTGTCTTCAGGTGTTCAAATAAACAGGCCAGATTGTGCCAGATTAAAAAAAAAGGATATGTGGAGATGGAAAGAGCAAAAAGACGAGAACAGCAGAGAAAAGAGGGACCATATGACTCTTGGAGTGCACTGTGTGTGTGTTTGATCAAGTGGAATGGGAGGTGTTGATGGAAAAACAATATGCTAAAAGCTTAGAATGCTAGAATGCTATTTTAAAGGTTCCTAATTTTATTTTAGAGATTTCCTACAACAGGTTTACATGCATCCAAGATCAAAAACACTTGCCATCAGTTTTTCCATATCAATTCCAGTGCAAGTCCTTTTGAAGTGCATGAAAAGTAGATGCGCAGCACTGAAAATGGCATCTTCTCGGCATGTAGGCAACATGAACTAAACTCTTCCAGGTCTCAGCTACATCTACACTGCTTCAAGGCGGGTTAAAGTAGACAATGTTCGCAGGCAGCCACTGAGGACTCGTTTTGGCAGTTCAGAATCGATTCTTTGTTTTAGGAGACAACTTTATTTATGTACTTTAAAACTTTGCAGACCTTTACATTCACAAATGGCTATATTATATAGGTAATATTCGAAAAAGCACTTTAAAATCACTTCAGTTTTTATCCAAAACGTACACAAATTAAGTCATCCCTATTGCCTTCAGTACTAAACAAGAAATAATCCATATCCAGCCTCACCCTACTACGTATCACACATTTAATTATATACAACAGCTGTTATGTTAATATGTTGAGCCAAATTTGGGCGACAGTCCATGTTGGTTTTTCATTATTAATCCTTACCAACTAATCCATTCCTGCATATGCAGTTACTTATATCTCAAATGCAGGGGTCCAGCTATTGTTCAAGCGAAATGAATGGTCTGTCTGACAGATGTCTAAATGCTGCCCTCATGTTGAGTGAGCTGACAAACATTATCTCCTTTTTTGGGAACTTTGAAATGAGGCCGATCTCATTTCAAACTTCACTTGGGCTTTAACCATGGCTGCCTTCCAGTCACGCAGATCTGGACAAATTTGACAATTCCTGGGTTGTTTTTTTTTACTGGGAGTTTCCCTTGTAGAACAAAGAGACTGCTTGAAATATACATTAATCTGTCATTGCCTGTAGGTTTTTTGCCATAAATTTATTATAATATACTAACTTTGAAGAGGTTGTTTTTACTGTAACGAAAAACCCTGTCCTTAATGTTTTTTTAATGCTCTCTAAGTTAAAGGTTAACTTATACTGTTGTCATTTATGTTGTGTTGTCATAGAGGCATGACATGTTATTTATTATACAAAAAAATATCTGTACCATTTGAAATTACAGGCAACCACTGCATTTTAATCACAATCCAAACAAAGATGCTACACATGTATTTGATTTAAACTAGATAATTTCAAGATTTAAAGCAAAGACAGAATGGTCTGACTTTAGCTTTGTGAAATTGCTACATAAAACATACCCGCACAAAACAAAAACAGCAGACAGACTGAATGAAAATGCAAACTCAGTCTGCGACAGTAGGTGAACGGCAGCGATTTCGTTTCCTTGGGTTAGGTTTAGGATTGTATTGTAAACGGTGGTAAGAGGAAAAAAAATGCCATCGAAACCTTTCTGAAGACCGTAAGTTCCCTTCAGAGATACATTCATTTAAACCCCCACCCCTTAGTCAGTATTTATATATTTCTTCCTATATTTTGAGCAGTCAGTATATTTGCTCTGCTAGTTCATCTGTGTTCTCCTCTCCTATTTGCTTCTGTATTCAGTGTTTCCAGTCTCTGGCCTGTCTTTACAGACTTCATAATATTTCCACAAATTACATTTTGGGAAATGATTGCAATGCAGTTTGTGTGCTAGTCTGGAACAGAGATCGGCCAAACAAAAACAAAAAACTTGTGTTTGGAGCAAAAACCGTCCGTTTGGCTGGTCATTGGCTGGTTGACCAGTGCATGTCTTGGAATATGGTGCATAGTCACACACACACAAAAAAAAAAAAAAGAAAAAAAAAAAGAGAGAAAAATCACATGGTTTGAAATGAGTGCAGAATTTTCATTTTGGGCAAAGCATTCCTATCAGTTTTTTAAATCATAAAATAAATGTAATCTTTGAGGAGCACTGATTGTTTTTAATGTGTAATGAAGTTTAGACTCTGTCCTGTAAAGAAACAGAGTTAACCTCTGATTTTGAGTCTCCCTGCCTCAGTTTAGCACTAACAGTAGAGTTCTGGGTAAAGAAAACAAACAGAGTTCCATGGTTGTCCTGAAAGGGCAGCCTACAGGATGTTTTGCTTTGTTACATAAAGACTCCTTAGTTTTGGTAGCCACAGTGGCCCAGAGCTTCCAGGGATCTTCCAAAACAGCTCAAGGGCAAAAAAGCAGTAAATGTTTTCCGGATTAATCCGGAATTCCGGATTTTCCGACCTGAAAATGTGACCTACGTGAATCATGCAGATCTGTAAAAAAAAAAAAAAAAAAGGGGTGGGGGGGCGTTGGCCGTCATCTCACAGCCGTCACCATGGTAACCCGGGACGGAACCACAGTCGCGGGATGCGCAACAAGGACTGTATCGTGACAAGAACATCGCCGGATCGGATGATCTGGGTATGTATTATTGCTTGTGTCTATATATAACCTATAAGTTACTAATTTGACTTTGTTGTCGATTGATTAGATGATCGATTTTGATTGATTTTCCACTATGGCAGGATGTTTAAGCTGCATTTAACATTAACTTAGCAGCTAACGTTACTTGTATTTGCTAGCACTAGCTATAGGGATGCAAACAGCGCGCTTTTCGGCGCCCCCCGTTTTTTTCACGTCAGTTTGGGTGACAAAGTCATCTGAAGCCATTCCATAGCTTAATGTGAGGGACATAAGTCTATTTACATCATTAAAGTTTACAGAAACTCGTTTTCCCTCCTCTGCGGCTGTCAATCATAGTCTCCATTCAGTAACGTTATTCAAACAGCGCGCGCGCCTCTTGTGGTTACAGCAGGATGCACGTTAAAACTCTCTCCAATATGATATATTCACATTATAATGCTTGATCTGTGGATAAAAGGCTGTGGATTTGCATAAAATTACTTTATTTTAAATTGTTGGAGTTTGTTGCTGTTTTTAAACGACTCGCTACCGTGTGCTTGTTAGATCACACACATCACAAGGAATCGGCATCAAACGCGCACAATAACTGGAATTTAAAACTTTGAAGAAACAAATGATCAATAAACTGTTGGACAGATAACACTAGGATTTGTGCGCTCGACATTTCTTGGCTTTGTGCCGTGAACTTTTAAATGCGCACTTGTATGTTATTTCTGTGTAGTGTAGTGTAGGCTATATAAATATAAACACTTCTGAATTCTTGACATTCATATATAAATATATAATTGTGAAATGTATGATTGCCTGATTCAATTTTATAAGAGTACTAATAGTAATTTGTTTTTATTAACATGTTTAGATTTTATAAAATTACTGTGCAGATTTTTTCAAGAATTACTTTTTGCTGCTGATTTATACACTCACTAAGTTTAATAAAAATACATAATAAATTTATGTAATATTTAAAGTTGTTAACTGTAATTTATCTTACACTGCAAAATAATAATTTACAAAGGATTAAATTTATCACAATTATGTAAGTATCTGGATATTTGACGTGGGGCGAGGGCTTTGAAAACCTCTCTCTTTTTTGACCATACATGTGTTTGCATCCCATAATAAGATAGCTAAGTTAGCTACTACTAGCCACCCTTAAAACTTTGCTGTATGAATCGTTGTATGATGTATGTGGTTACTACCCACAGAGTGGTGTTTTAGTTTAATCGCGCAGCACTTCTGTGCCTGTCTGTTCACATGAGGAGCCCAGTGACCCCGTGGATCCAATATGTTTAATGGCAGAGCAGACATGGAAAGTATTAACTTTCTAAGCTATAGCAAGTGTTATTCCATTCTGCGCTTGCGCACCTCTGCTCTAGTTTTCAACCTTTCTGAAGAGCGGATAGACATACAGTACATAGTCAAACATGTAAAAATGAATATATTTTCTGATATGGATTCTTACATTCTAATGAAAATTTTCCATTATTCTTGATTTCCAGCATACACAGACTCATGGCCAAGCTAGCACTGAACAGCCCTGAATTAAAGTCTATCGAACAGGGGGTCAAGAATCGGTTCAAATGGAGCTGGTTGCTGGAGACTGTCCAAGTTGAGGGAAACACTTTCTCACTCAATTGCTTTAGCAAAATTAGAGAACCAGGCAAAGCTATTTGCAACATTTGCAACCACCCTATTAACTATGGCACAAGTGGGAAGATTGCACTCCGGAAACATATGATGCATCCAAAACATGTGAAACTGTGGAAGATCCAACAGCAGAACATGCACATTGAGATCGCACGAGCTGATAACATCATTGTTGCGGCTCCGCACAACAACTCGGCGCAACCCAGATCAATTCCTCCTCTATGCAACCGTATTGCTCAGGATCAAGTAAGTGTTTTCTGATTTTGTAGTAACTCTTTTCAGTCAACTCTTCTTTTTTTTTTACTATGTTTGAAACAGGTGTTTATTAACTTAGACATAACTAGAGGTGGACTGAATTTAAACAAATCTACCAATTTGCTATCAAAAGCAGCAAATAAGATTGCTTCCAATGGGGAGAATACTCAAAAACAAATACTCCTACTACTCCTTTAAAATAATTGTTTTGACTACATTATAATCAGTGAAGATGATATTATAAACCTGTTCATTTAATTATTAAAAATGATTTTATTTAGGATGTATGGTGTTTAATCAAATTCTGTTTTGCAGGCACTCATTCTTGGATTCATTGCTGAAAATTCTCTTCCCCTGTCAGTCACGTCTGGGATTTATTAAATTGGCTCAAGAGTTGGCCAAAGATCCAAAAGCACTTGCTGAACTGTCAATGGACAGGACATCTGCCTCATACAAGCTCACCCATGGTGTGAAGAAGACTATCCTGGATGAAGTACTTGAGGAAATCAGAAATGTCCCCTTCTCCCTCAACATAGATGAGGCCACAAGCAAGACAAACAAAAGAGTATTAGGTGTGCTTGTCAGCTACTGTCCGAGAAACATGAGAGGATGGTTGTCCAACACCTTGCAGCTTTGGAGCTCATATCTGTAACGGCAGAATCTCTCTTCAGTGCACTGGATGGGCTTTTTGAAAGGATGAATCTCCCATGGGATAATCTGGTGTCAATTCTCATGGACTCCTGTGCTGTTATGAGGGGCTCTAAAAATGGCTTGGAAAAGAAGATCAGAGACCGCCGTGCCCCTCATCTCCTTGACATCGATGGTGACTCATGTCACCACCTTCATAATGCCAGCAAGAAATTGTGCTGTCCTTTTGAGCGTTGGGTTGAGTCTTTGCTGTCAGACCTGCACACAGACCACAAATGGTCAGCTGACATGAAAGATGGCCTCAGAGAAATTTGCAGCATATTTGGAATCCATTTCTCGCGGCCAGAGTGCTATATTCCACACCGGTGGCTCTCAGTCTTGGATGTCAGTCTGGAAACACTGCGAATGTGGGATGCACTGGTCATGTTTTACTATGCCTTCCTGAGCAATGAAGATAAGTGTACATACAAGGACATTGTCAGTGCTATTCTACAGAAGCGTGAAGTACAGGGAACAGGCAGGGCCCGGATCAAGGAGTTGTGGAAGGAGTTGGGGAACAGGTCCAAGAACTTCACAAACGAGGGGAAGATGAGGAAGGTCAGGATTTGCAAGAAGGTGAGAAAAACGCCCTAGACATCAGCTGAAGCTATATTGGTGGGGGGAGTGGGCAAAATTTAAAAATTCAAACATTACATTTACTTATTGGTTATTATCATTATTATTAATAAGATTATTATTATTATTATAGAGAATTGTAGCGTTGGAGCAGTGGATATGACACTTGCCTTTGATTCCCACTGCGACACGTTCACCAATATGTCCCTGAGCAAGACACTTAACCCCTAGTTGCTCCAGAGGCGTGCAACCTCTAACTTATAAGTAAATTTTGATAAAAGCGTCAGATTAATGTTTACATTACATTCAGCTGACTCTTTAATCCAAAGCGACTTACAATTGCAATAGATGTCAGAGGTTGCACGCCTCTGTAGCAACTAGGGGTTAAGTGTCTTGCTCAGGAACACAATAGTGTCTCACAGTGGATTCGAACCTCGAATCTCTCACACCAAAGGCATGTGTCTTATTCACTGTGTCATCGCCACATTTAAAAAGTAAATATTTATTTATTTATTCAAGGTGCTTGTTAGATGTACATTGCTGTGATTGGTGCAGAGAGAAAATATGTTTCTATGTTTTAACAGGTGCTATTTGAGGACAAGAAAACCCTCCTTGAGCTCCACTTCTATTCAGCAGTCCTTCCCATGCTGAAACATTACGTCCTGCTTTTTCAGTCCAAGGACCCAAAGGTTCATAAACTCCATGATGAGCAGGAGAAACTTGTCAGGGAGTTTTTATCTTGCTTCATCAAGCCAGAAAAATTAATTAACAGCAAAGGAAGGAATCTGTCTGGGCCAAAGGTGAAGTTGCTTGACCTGACATCGACAGAGGCCCATCTCGCAGCACCTTTTGTTGGCTCTGAGGCCTCATCCCTCCTTGACCAACTAGGGAGGGAACACCCTGTGGTGAAGGCTTTCAAAACTAAGGTATGGTATGGCTTTATTTATAGGTAAAACATTGAAACGTCATCGTAAGATGAGAATAGCCTGTGAAAGCGAATTAAACACTTATTTCCAACATGGTCCTCAATATTAGACACGACATAATGACATCACACCATAACTATACACATTTAATTCATTTAAAAGAAAAACACTTCCTAAGCAATTTATCTTGGAGCAGGCTCCACATATACAGTATGTCTTTACTTGTTTCTTAAACTGTACTCTATTTATAAAAGGTAATCCAAGCCTACACCAGCTGTGCAGGTGACCTTCAAACAAAGCTACCTCTTGACAGTCCAACCCTAAGGACTCTGTCATGCTTGGACCCAGATGCACGGGGAAGCCATCACATTCTTCCTCATCTCCAGAAGTTGCCGAACATGTTTCCAGGTGTGAAGCTTAATGAACTTGAGAGAGCTGGATTTCAACATGAAATACACAGGTGTATATAATTGTTGGAATGCCATTTACACAGATTCTTAATAAGTCAAATGTTTGATTATTTTGCTAGTAATTGTATAATGTAGCCTGTTGTTTGTAAGGAATTATTTTATTGTCAAATAATGAGCTTAAACTGTTGTTTCCCATCCTAGATATGCAAGTGACATGACACTACCTCAGATGACAGAGGAGGCAAGAGTTGATTTATGGTGGAATGTTGTGAGAAAGACTCAGAGGTACCCAGCGCTCTGCAAGCTTGCACTGTCTGCACTATGCCCATTTCATGGTCCACAGGTGGAATCAGCATTCAGTGTAATGTCCAACATCCTGCAAGCCAAAGCTGCAAACCTAAGTGTTGAGACATATGAGTCCTATCAAGTGGTCAAATACAACCTGAAGGCCATGCAGGTGTCGGCCATTCAGCACTACTCCCGGAAGACAAAGGAGAGTCCTGTTAATGTACAGCTGTGCAGAAATGTAAAACGATCGAGCCAAAGGTACAGAGCTCTGCTCAGAGATAAAGAAGAACTGAACAAAAGGCCTTATCACTCTGAGAAGCCCACGGCCGGCAAGAAAATGGCAAAAGATGCCATCGTGGCAGCAGCTGTGAGTGCCAGGCGCAAATTCCAAAAGAAACGTGTAGAGGCTCTAAAAAAGCTTGCTACAAAGGCTAAAGAGTCGTACAAAAATTGAGGCCTTCTTTTGACATGAAAATGTGCATGTTGCACATTTAGCTGTTAAAGTTGGGTAAAAATGCATCCACCAAATAATTTGTTATTTTTCATACTGTACAAAAAAAGTTGCACGTTGCACATCTAGCTATAAAATAAAATGTATTTTTTTGTTCAAATAAGTTGTTATGGGTCCTGCTTTACTGTCCAAATTGATCCGCCACCAGTGGTATTTGGTCTCAGTATATTTTCCTGCTTTTTTGTCCTTAGCCAATCACATGCCTGTTATACTGACAATATGGAAACTTGTTTCCTCAGTGTGTGCTGTTGTGTGGAGTTTGGCTTTGCATAGACAACATGTGGGGCTTATGGAAGGTTTATGTCATTCCTTTAACCATATTTTCCTTTCTGCTCTTGCTTCAGAAAATGCTTCTAAAAAAGAACTGTGGAGGGAAAACAAGGACTATCAAGATTCGGGTGAGTGTGTCAAAATAATAAAATGTTGTTTTTTTTTTCTTTTCTTTTTTCATACAGTGGCCCCAAAAAAGTATTTAGACACTTAAACCACACTTAAATATGTATGAGTGTCATTGCATTAGGTAACAAAATATCAACCAAAGTGTCATTTGTTTTAAAGAAATGGTACAAGCACACTTTTCAAGAATAACATTTCACAAAAAGAATTATAAAACCGATATGCAATTAAAAAAAAAGTGTTTGAACACTATCTGGGTCTCAAATCTTGGAGAATATGTTAACTCTCTCCCTGCCATTGATGGAATTTTTTTCCGGCAATCCATGTTTTCACTGTTATATGGTAGGGGGTGCTGTTATGCATCTTCTGAAATCTCCGGATCAAAACACAGGCGAAGAAGCAGAAACAAGTGATAGAGGCATTGCTTACACACATGTAAAATAACACAATCATCAAACATTCAACAGCATATAAATCAAAACTACCTAACATTACCGACTGAAATGTTGACCTAGAAAAAGGTACAGGACTGTGACGCTTTGGGAATGTTGATGGATTCGATCTACTTCATCTTTTTGATCTTCGTTCTGAATCCCATCCGGATGTAGTCTGACAAAAGCGCCATTTTCTCAGCTTTTTGTTTTTTTTATGAAACTTACACATATTCAAGGGTTGATTTTGAAAAAGTAATGCATAAAGATAGAATAATTTTTTTTTGTTTGTTTGTTAAATGCATAGACTCTGTTCTTGATCTATTGCATGATCAGATATTCATACAACAAAATGTTCGGGGGGCAATGGAAAATTAATAAAAATGATCAAAAATGTTGGCGCTGGCTAGCAAACGTTAAAAAAAAAAAACACTGGCATGGAAAGAGTTAATATAGTTAATGTGTTGAACTACTCTACTCATACATCTAGAAAATAAAATGGTTTGATATTTTTATTTTCTAATGCAATGACATTCAACCTTAACTATCTAAATACTTTATGTGGTCATTGTTTACACAATTTGTTTGCAAGCTGAAGGATTGTGGCATTTTTCAAAGAGTTAATTTTCTGCAAAAAGTAAATTATTTAGAAATGTTTTTGTAATTCTGGTCTTGGATCAGGTCTATGTGGTCAATACAGTAGCATGAATTCTTTGAATGAGAGTGGTTGGATTGCTTTATAAAACCCTGACCTGTGAGCATGCCTCGTTTCGGCGGTCCGCTGGAGCCTGGCCAAAGCGCACCCGCTGACCCTCATAGCAATGGCCGTGGACCCCGGGTGTTTCTTTGGCACTCATCGCACTGGTCCAGAAGGCCCGAGCTGAATGATGCCAGTGTGTGATGTCATTATGAGCTCGGCACCTTTTGGACTGCAGAACAGTGACTCCTGCTTGCCACCTCCGTTCATGCATGGCACAGGAACTGGAACACTCATGGGAAACCCTGGCTGCAGACCAGGCTGCTGGAGTCAGAGAAATGAATTAGAAACACAATCTGTCTTATCTCTCAGGGGCCCCTTACCAATAATAATAATAATACCGCTGTATTCTCTGAAATACCTATCTGAAATACCAGAAAAATCTTAGTTTATGGAATGGTTTATTGAACCTTTAGACATAAAAAAAAAAAAAAAAAACCTGAAGGAAAAAGAAAAGTTTGCATATGTTTTTTTATTGAGTATCATATTCGATACATCAGGATTGTATGGCTCATATGAAAAAATATGATGGTATAAAATGTTTTTTTTTTTTTTTTTTTTCTTCAGAGGCCCATCTTAGCAAATATGCAATATGGTACAGTTGCTTATATTTATATGGCCAAAAAGTGGCCATGAAATTCTGATAGCTTGTAATGTAAATCATAAAATGTCTATAAATATCAGTTGTCACTCTATATCTCCCAATAATATGTCTTAGTAAGATGATATTTAAATGCTTTATGATGAAAGCTATGTAGTTTTAATTATGGGGGCAAAACATATAATGCAATGCATTACAATTGAGAGATGTACAAATAAACATTCCTCAAAAGCATGTTGCATCATATTTGATACTTATATTTTAACATTTCTAAAAAAAAAATGATGTATGGATAATCAAGTAAACCTAAGTTGCTTCAGTCCAGTATGTTTTCATCTTGAAATATCACTAACAATAAGTTATTCTTATATTTACTTAATAAAAATCAGTAATGATTTCACAAAAAAAAAAAAAAAAAAGATTTTTTTAAATTATACTAAAATGCTTTTAACTTGATAAAGTATAAACTATCAATCAGATGACAGAAGGCATGTAATAGACTGTGTACAACAGGTTTTAGAAAACTTTTGATCATATTGATTATTAAGAGGCCTTTGAAATTTGTGTAACAAATATGATACAGTATGCTTTGAAGGGTTAATACCACAGTATATGAATATAATTATCAAGCAGCACAATGACCATCTGACACCAATGGGCAAAAAAAAAAACAAAACAAAAAAAAAAAATTGATTACATTAAAGAGGGACCTGAATAGGGGCTTTTGCATTAGAAGAATTAATGCAAAATCAGCTCCTAATTCAGAGTTGGGTCTAACCAAGCACAACAGGAACTACAAGTGACATAAGTGTGCGTTGATTGGCCCGCCATTTTATAAAACACAACGTTTACATATACTTACTCCATGAGCTAACTTAACAAACATGGAAAACAGCAATAGATGGACTGACTCTGAAGTCCAGGCACTTCTTAACATTGTTGAAGTGACATTGTTGAATGCTGCGCTTAAATGATGTCGCTGTTGGTCGGCTTACGTCACTTAGTTCAGAGTTCCTACTGGCGGTGTGAATGCAACCAGGAAAATGGCCCTAGGGGAACATATAGTTCTCAGGGGACCGCCCTTGTGACTAGTTCCTATAACTGAGTTCCTATAACTACCCGGTGCAAAAGCCCCTAGTGTTACTACTGTGGTGCCTTGGAGTTCTTTTGGTCTGAGCTAGTAGGCCACCACCCAGAAGGCCCTAGCAACCGCATAGAAATTCACTCATAGAAAAACACTCTGAACACCTTCAGTGTCCAAAATATATCAAGTCTCCATATTTTGCAGTGCTAAAATGTTATTTAAAAAAAAAAAAATGCAGTTTATCTCTCGTAGACTATTCTATTTGCAAAATAATTGTTGCATTATAGTCTTTCTATCCAATGAACATCAAGAAACCTCATTTCATCTGCAGGAGATTGGATGACCATTTTATTAGATTAATGGAAAAAGGTGAGGAGAGGAGCAAGGGATGACAAAGGAGAGGGAGAAGGAAGAGAGTGTATGCGTGTGTGTGTGTGTGTGTGTTAGGATGAAGTCATTTTCCATTTATAGAGTGCCGGCTGTTGCAGGATCTACAGTCAGAGAGAAAGATGTTCTTCGTTTCACTCCTCCGCCTTGTTGTTGTTTTCAACTTCCTTTCACTCTTCCCACTCTCTCTCTCTTTGCTTTCCCACTCTCTTTTCCTTTGCCTTTTGTCCTTGATTGTTGACTCATTTTATTGTCATATTATATATATTTAAAAAAAAAAAAAACCATTTTACACCAGTGGTATGTGGTGGACTTCTGAATCATTTTAAGTGTTTTAGTCCAGTCTAAGTGCTTATTTTAGCTTTTAAGCAATGTTACATCTAAAGGGATAGTTCACCCAAAAATTATCCCATGATTTACTCACATTCAAGCCATCCTAGGTATATATGAGTATCTTCCTTCAGATGAACACAATCGGAGTTATATTTAAAAATATCCTTGCTCTTCCAAGCTTTATAATGGTAGTGAATGGCACTCACGATTTTGAAGTCCCAAAAAAGTGCATCCATCGATCATAAAAGTAATCATACAGCTCCAGGGGGTTAATAAAAGCCTTCTGAAGTGAAGTGATTGGTTTTTGTAAAAAAAAAAAAAATCCATATTTAAAACTTTATAAACTAAAATAACTAGCTTCCGGCAGACGACCGTATGCACACTGTTCAAGTCGACTTGAGCCAAGTATTATATTGGATATTTTTCTTACAAAAATCACTCACTTCAGAAGGCTTTTATTAACCCCCTGGAGCAATGTGGATATCTTTTATGATGGATGAAGCGCCATTCACTACCATATAAAGCTTGGAAGAGCCAGGATATTTATATTTTTATAACTCCGATTGTGTTCGTCTGAAAGAAGATAGTCATATACACCTAGAATGGCTTGAGGGAGAATCATGGGATCAATTTTGGGTGAACTATCCCTTTAACAGAGCCGACTTCTGGCAATGATGCCTTAAGATCGGTAAAACCTGAGCTGAAGAGTAGTATGTATATCCAAATCCTTATTATTCATGAAACAATAGGTGAGAAATATGTTTTACTACTTCTGGGGAAGTTTTTGAGTGTGAATCCAAAGGACACATTACTACTTTACACTTTACTCCCCTGAGACTCCCATGAGGGAGAGAAGTTGTGAATAGCAGTGAAGTGAAACAACTGATGTAGATTACATGACAATGCCAACATGGCAAATGTAGTATCTGGATTGCATTCATACTACGCACATGCACAGTTGCATGGAACCGTTGCAAAGTAAGTTCCTTATCAAAAATGTAGTACCAGGGCTGTTTAAGTCATTTTTATGCCCTTCCCTTGCTCACTTCCCTCTGTTGTTCACTTGGATGCTTAAGTTGCACAAGAAAAATGGACTTAAACAGACTTCCTCAGACGATTTCGGACGCAGCTGTGGTATTGGCAACCTTACATGCTACACGATATATCGCCATCTACAGGCAGGATGTATTCTCCATACAGACAAAGAGACCAGAAAATCTGTTTTGTTCATTGTTAGTATTTTCATAGCGCTTTATACAATACAGATTGTTTCAAAGCAGCTCTACATAAGACAATACTGTCATTATTCAGCTCAATGTATATTCAGTTCAGTTCAATAACAGTGTTTATTTTGCAAAGATGGGGATATTATCCAGCTCTATTCAGTTCAAGTTTTGTTCCGATCTGTGCGGTTAAATCGATAATATTACTGAATATTAATTTTCTTTTAAAGCCCTAAGTCATACCTTTTACTTTTATTTCATTTATTTTTCAGTTTGTGAAAAAGTTTTTAAATCATTTGCTTTTGTCTTGGTTTTAGTGTACAAAAATAACCCTGCTTCTCCCATTCACTCTGCCCTTCTGTCCTTCCCCAACTGCACATGTAGTGGTTGGGCCCCTCGTTTTATCTCAGAGCCCCTGTCTCTGCTGGCCACGCTCCAGGTGAAAGCTAGAGATGGAGTGGGAAGCGGCTATCTGGGGGCCTGTTAGGGAAGAGGGAAAATCATCATGGGGGTTTGAGGTCTGGGACAAGACCAGAGAGAATGAGGGCTCAGAAACACGAAAGAAATGAAACCAAAGGAGGGAGGGGGGGGAAAAAGAAAGTGATTGGTGGATGAAACCAGAGAAGACAGTCTCATCGCCTGGATGGTCCAAACTTGTTGACAAGACAGATGTTAGGGGTTGAGGGGTTAATTCGTTCCCATGTATAAGCAGTATAGTGTGTAGTGTAATGTTTTAAAAGCATTCTGTGGTCGTAAAACGTACCAGGGAAAAAAAGCCTGAACTATTTGTGATAATTAATTAATAATAATTAGTCTTCCTACAGTTGCAGGTATTTGACAGTCTAAAGGCCTATAGAGCTCTTAAAAACATAAAATAAAGAATAGTATTTGATAGTTTGTCATTTGCTGTTAGGAATGCATGGATGAAACCAGTTTAAAATGATTAAACTCAGAACATTGCTTCCTGGAGGGAGATTCATGGAAAACAGCTGCTTGTAGAAAGTAAATGGAATCATGTATCACTCCAGTGAAACCCTGAGGCCTACTCTTTTTATTTTGATGAAGTGTTGATCTGGCCCCTTGATGGATTTGAAAACCTCAAACAGAGTGGCTATTTGACAGGAAAAGAGCTTAACCTTGTGGTACATGCATATATCTTTGTGAGTTGTGCAGTTTAAGCCGGGCTAGATTTAGATGACCATATGTGAAACATATTAACTACTTCTTTCATTCCCCGAGACAGGAACCCCTCCTTTCATTGGGTGTTTCAGGTTTTTGCCCATTTGGTTTTACTCAGGTTTTGTTTTAAAGATTGTTTTGGTCATGTAAGCCAGTGATTATACACTAGAGGAACATTTTCGACAAAGTTCAGCAGATGGATAGATTTTGACAGACAAAGATTGAAAGAAAAGTCTTATGGGCCATTTACACGACACATTTTTCAACTAAAAACTTTTTCTGTTCATTTACACTACAACAGCATATTGGGGGCCTGAAAACACAAACTTTTGAAAACGGGTTTCAAAGTGCACGATTTTGAAAACAATACCATCTTTGTCTCAGTGTAATACAGAAACGCGAATTTGTGAAAACGGTGACGTCATGCGCACGTATGTTCAGTCTATAGGCGTGTAGTTTTTTGAAAAGTGACATCGCCAAGTACTGGCCTGCCGTGCAGAATACAGCAGTTCTAGTTTTCGCAGATCCGTGTGAACGAGGATCGTTTTTGATATTGTCTGTACTCAAAACTTTTCCGTTTTAGTACGACGTTGTCGTGTAAATGTACCCTTAGTTTATTTAAAGGGTTAGTTCACCCAAAAATGAAAATTCTGTCATTTATCACTCACCCTCATGCCGTTCCACACCCGTAAGACCTTCTTTAATCTTCGGAACACAAATTAAGATATTTTGAAATCCAATGGCTCCGTGAGGCCTGCATAGGGAGCAATGACACTTCCTCTCTCAAGATCCATAAAGGTACTAAAAGCATATTTAAATCGGTTCATGTGAGTATAGTGGTTCAATATTAATATTATAAGTGATGAGAATATTTTTGGAGTGCCAAAAAAACAAAATAACGACTTATTTAGTGATGGCCGATTTCAAAACACTGCTTCAGGAAGATTCGGAGCACAATGAATCAGTGATCGAATCATGATTCAGATCACGTCAAACTGCCAACGGCTGAAATCACATGACTTTGGCGATCCGAACAGCAGATTCAATACACTGATTAATTTATGATCCGATGCTTCATGAAGCAGTGTTTTGAAATCGGCCATCACTAAATAAGTCGTTATTTAGTTTTTTTTGGCGCTCCAAAAATATTCTCGTTGCTTTATATATTAATATTGAACCACTGTACTCACATGAACTGATTTAAATGTTTTTAGTACCTTTATGGATCTTGAGAGAGGAAGTGTCATTGCTCCTATGAAGGCCTCACGGAGCCATCGGATTTCAACTAAAATATCTTAATTTGTGTTCTGAAGATTAACGAAGATCTTACGGGTGTGGAACGGCATGAGGGTAAGTAATAAATGACAGAATTTTCATTTTTGGGTGAACTAACCCTTTAATATTAATTTGTTCTTTGTTTACTCTTTCCTAAGTGTTTGATTAGGTAAATCTAATCTCTTTATTTTAAATAGCTTTTAAATCCCAAATACAGGTTTTATTCAAGCTGAATAATGACTATTGCCTTCTGTAGAGCTGCTTGTAGCTGAATTGAGCTTGCTTAATAATTGATTAACTTTACACAGTCATTGAAAGGGCTGAATAATAAAGATGCTTTGAAACAATCTGTATTGTATAAAGGTAACTTCACTAATAAACCAAACCCAGTTTTTTCCCACTTCATCTTTTTTGTTTTGTTTGTGGTTCCCTCACAGAACCTGAGTGGCGGCCGTCACGCACCCCGATACTCCTACGATCCATCCATCTTCGCTTTCCGCCCTCTGAGCAACGCTCCGCCCTGCAGCCCCCTGCTTTCTGCTGAGGAACCTCCGTGTACTTGAGGGAAAGGACTGGAAATTTGCAAAGACAAAACATCACAAATTTGTGGACCAAAAATCCCCAACATAAAGACAATGTATGTTTGCATTGCCTTTTATTTTGCAGGATATTAGTGTGAACAAAGGCCCTGTGATAAGGCCTATGGACAAAACAGGAAATATGATCAGGGCCAGAATGTATGAGAGGAATGAGGAGACGCAACCTTTCGCCTTTAGCCGTCTCATCCTCTCTATCTCTCAGGAAACCCACTTAGAACTTATTATAATGACAAGGCCATGACCACTGCGCTATCTATAAAACCACAACCAAATGGTTTGGTGGTTTCTCTGATGTGTTTAATAGGAGTGAGCAGAGATTGGTCAGCGGTTTGTAGATAACGTCTGATGATTGGGCCACATGGTTATGTTGCAACCATTGGGTTGAAGGTAAAATGTAAGACCTTAGTTAGGTTTAAGGCATTTGGTTGTTTAGACAGCGAAATGTGATGAGAGACAATCAGTTTGATGCCAGAATGGGCCTTAATTAATAAAACCGGTTTTTAATAAAATAAAGCTTTTTGCTCAATAACCAGGGTAAACCGGAAAACTAACAATCATAATGACAGCACAGGACAGATCTTCCAAGTCATTGTTCGACTTCAGATGTTACGCAGTCTGACCATAACAATGTGTCAGTAATCAGATTATCTGATATGTATTCCAAAGTAATTAAATCTCAAATGGAGAACGGGGAAAACAAAAAAAACACTATACTAGAGTCTTTCAACATCATATATTAAATGTGCGCCTTACTATGTAGCATACTCAGTACTATGTACCTAAAATAATGACTTTTGCCATCAATATCTAGTTTTATGAATGTTTGACACTGTTTGAACACACACCAGGGATTAAATCATAGCCCTTACACACAGTTGATGCGTTCAGAATGAAATACTAGCGTACTGCAGTACACACTGTATACTGTTTACTATTTTAAAAAATATATAAATAAATAGAATGTGAAACAGGATACATTATATTTGCAATAAATGTTGCAAAAGGTATGTTGTTTATTTTGGAAGGTTTGTTCGCATTCATTCATTAATCAAACTTGAAATGAAAGATAAAGTTGAACACAATGTACTGTGGGATATACAGTAGTATTCTCCAGAAAATATGCATACTGTGCACAGTATACAAACAACATACTGCAGAAATAGTAACATGAGTATGCTAATAGCTATTCCGAATAGCCTATGTGTTTATTCTTCTGATGTGTAGAAAATTACAGAACTCAACATGTGATCTGTGGACAACAGGAATCCTATCCATGCAGTATATTTCAGAAACTATTCTTCTGAGGATTTTGACTATGGATGTAATCTACTTAGCAGCATACTTTAATACTGAATGTAAACTGCAGCTGGAACCCGTAAGGGTCGATAAGCTAGGCCAACCGGAGGGTGATCAATAAGGACAATTATTCATAGTTGTTGCATAAGTTTCACCTAGGTGTTACATATCTATGTGAAACAAATACAATATTTTTAAATAGCTATATGGACATACAGTACAGTACATGATTGCAACGTGAAAAGTTGTCCTTTTCTGTCTTTATGCCTAAAATGAGGGGAATAATGTTTCTTCCCAGTTTGTGTCTTGTTAGTTTACTTCAAATGCTTTTTCTTATTGCAAAGGCATTCTGGAACTGATGTTGACCCTTTTTGGGGTTATTACACCACCCTGTGCCCCTAGTGTTCCCTAGAGGAGTTGACACAGCGGTTGTAATATCATAAGGTATAAATGAAAAAAGGTATAAATTCCTTTTTAATTGATTATTAAATTGTTAATTAAGGTTTATACATGATATAGTTCAAGATAAATCTTTTCATTACTACTGGAGCTACCTCATGCAGAGCCAAAGCACAACCAAAACAATGTTCTTCTGCAAAATCCATGCAATTTGTGGAACAAAAAAACTGCTAGAAAAGTTACATAATGTTTAATTAGCTTTTTCAACTTTGAGCCATCATTTGGGGGGGGGATGGTGTAAGCAAGAGCTGTCTAAATGTTTGTCTCACATTTTACTAGTGATTGCATTACCATACCTTACAAAAGCCACTTTCCAATCTCACGATAGTTGTTTCTTAATGTAATAAGGTGTTTGTGCGTGTCGGGCGATAAGCGAGCTTGCCAACATTGCAGGTTCCATATCCACCCTAAAAGAGCATTCTCATTCCAGCGTGGGCTGATTCCACAGGCCTAACCATGCCAGATCCCAAACAGCGTGTTTGTGTACAGGGAACCAGAGAGTGACGTCAGTGCTCGGCTATGATGAGGGGCTGAAGGAAATAAGCCAGGAATGAAGACATCAAGATGGGTGTGTGCAGCCTGATCAGAAGATACTCTAGAATAATACAGTTCAATCTGATGCAAAATCCAGTTTCCTGTAGGATAAGCAGTATGTACACACTCAGTTTAGAGTTTGGAATGGGTTCAGTTGATTGTTCAGTTGCAAAGTAATCTAAAGCACTTGTGTTGCAAAATACTGTATGGCACTATCGTGACTTGAAGGTCTAGGTTGCAAGGAAATGCACAGGGATGAACAGTAAAAGACAGTGTAGCCACATCATTAAACATCTTAAATATAAATGATAAAAATGCTTATAACATAGTCTGCCTATACATCAATATATCGTCCCCTTGGAATTATAAGGTTCTATCTGACATTTTTGTCAAATTTAAGTTATTCACATATTCTTATTCTGTGACAACTTATTTACATTATGTGATGGGTAATCTGCTCTACACCCTCTAGAACTCCAGAATGCCTTTACCCATAGAATTCCAGTGAAAATGTGTTACTGTAAACATTTTTCTTATCTGTTTGACAAAACAGATCGAAGGCTATTATTTATTTAATCAGTGTCTATTTACACCAAGTGCAAACAGCCCGCCTTGATGGCAGAAGCTATTACACTAACTCCGTCCACCATTGTGTGATTGAGCCAAACAAAATTATAAAAAGAAATACTGTCAAGGCGAGAGTTGCTAGCTTTTAATGCGAATGACCCAAGTTTGAATCCGCCTTTTTCCAAACGTATTATTTTCCCATTGCAAATCAGCTCGGAGAGATATTTTTAATAAAAAATTAAGAAAATATACAAAAAGTGGAAATAAATTTCCTAATGTGTATTTAGTAGTGGGACTAAAGTAATGGGTAGGGTTAGTAATGTCACAATAAAGCAGCAGTCCACACACGGTCTATACACAAAAGTATAGATACACTGAATTTGTTGTTTTTTATTACATAATGTTTAATAATATAATATTACAATACACTGAGATGCAAACAGTATCTGCCAATATTTGTACTACATATAAATCTATTTACACTTAGTAAAAGAAAATACTGCTATTTTCACAGTGTGAATAGCATCCATCGCTAATTACACAGTGCAAATAGCCGCCGTCCTATTTTATTTTATTGTGGCAAGCAACTTTTATTGAACCTTTAACATTACTTTAAAAGATCAGCGATAATATTGTACATTAAGTACATTAAAGTATTTTAGTGGGTTTGGTGCTTGATAATTTTGCCAGTGAGTGTAACCAGAGACATGCCTGAACATGCCTTGACCATATATATAAAGCCTGGCATATAAGATAAAAATCAAAATTTATTGAACCTTTCGACTATGACAACCAAAAAAAAGTTGAGTATCATATTTGATACTTCAGGCTTTTATGGCTCATATAGTATGAGATACTGTGAATATGGAACTCGCACTCTAGGAGAAAAAAAATTAAAAAATATTCAGAGGCTCAAACTGAGCAAAAGTATGCAAACACAGCCAAAATGATGTGTACTGTGTTTAGAATCACTTTTACTTGCTAAACAAAATCTAAACTATCAGTCAGATGACAAGAAGGCATGCAGTAGAATGTGTACAACAGGTCTTTAAGCAAAGTTTTAATAATGATGATCATTTAGAGGCCTTGAGATGATGATACAGTAGGCTTTATAGGGTTAAAACTTTAAAAGACCCCAAACACTCAACACAAGCCCCCATTGTTTGCGAGAGACAGGAAAAAAAATGTTTATTTTACAAAATATACGTAACAAATACACAATTTCTATGCGACTAATCACACTCTCCAAACATGGAGAATTAAAAGGGTTGGATAAACAGAGGGAGAGACCAGCGCGTAGTAGTGAACGTGGGGGGCCTAATCCTTCATTGGACACGCCAACACACGCTCGCACATCACCAACACTGAGTCACTCTTCATTAATATCAAGAGAAGCGAATATACACACAAATAATGTACACAGAGCTCACACACAGACTGATTCATTAACAGCTTGCTCCCAATCCTAGAATGCCAAGCAAGTGTCCAGATGGCTGGTAAAGCCGCCTCTCTCCGAGGAGGCATCGTTAGCAGTCAACAGAACCACATCCAACAGGAGCGCTCGCCATACGGAGCGTGGCCACTCAGCCAAACTGAGGAGGGAGTCCGGCTTTGCGCAGAGAACGACCCAGAACGGCGGATTGAGTGCTCAATGAGCCCGCTTAAGGCTGTCAAAATGATCCCAGAACAGCAAGTTGTGGGTAGAGATTTGTCAACAACAGCAGTGCTTAAACATAAGTGGACTGGCATGACACTGGCATGATTCATTTGAAGCAAATGCAATGTCAAAGCCAATATATTCCAATTGGCTAAGCAGAAAAGTGAAACTCCAAAATATAGTTCGAGAAATTCATTTTTCTGGACCGCTGAAATAGTTTGTTATGCTAGCGTGCAGACGAACCAGTCAGTAAGTGCCTATGAAAACAATCCTGAAAACAGATCTCTTCCCTTCAAAACTACCACAAAACTATCCTTGGCAACTTCATCCCAGACCAGGTGTGGAAAATGAATGCATTTTAATGAAAATTGGGCGAAGGGAAGTGAAAATCAGTCACAGGACCAAACTGTTTCCATTACCAAGTGCTAGAAACATCTCAGTTCATCTGAGCTACTCGAGTCAAAATGTTCCTTGTTTGCAGATGAAGTATGAGGTTGGGAAAAAAGACACAGAGAGTCCACTCTTAAAGGCTAAGATGAATGGATGGGCTGATTCCATTTTAGTGAGGCGGTCTTCACTTGCTGTATTTAGTATCCGTACTTATCGTTCAGATGTGTCCGACCATCGCCAGTCTGACCTGTTCAAAACAGACACACAGGATAAAATCATGTCTTTGTTTCACCCGCTTAAAATGTTTGGTTAAAGACATGAAATAGCATTTGCAATGCATATGCAATGCTTCCATAATGTGATTTAAAAGTCAAAAACATTATTTAATTTCAAACTAATTTATTTTTTTTTTTTTTTTTTTTTACATGAACAGTGAAAAATACTTCGAAATTATTTATTATTCTTAGTTAAATGTTAATTTCAACATTTACTAATACATTATTAAAATCAAATGTGTTTGTTAATATTATTTAATCAATGGACCTGAACTAACAAACTAAAAATTAACAGTTGTATTTTTATTTACTAACATTATCAAAGATTAATAAATACTGTAACAAATGTATTTCTCTTTGTTAATTAATTCAGTAACAAACAAACCTTATTGTATAGTGTTACCCTTTATTTTTTCCATTAGTGACATTTATTAAGATTGTAAATGGGAGAAAGACCAGTTTTATGTGAAGATTTTTTCATACAATAAAATTCTAATATTCTTCAGTCTGTCAACAGGAAAGGATTCACACAAAGGATTATGGGAATGGTCAACAATTTAAAAATATCTAAAGTCTAATGTGAAAGTCTCTAAAATACACTACTATTCAAAGCTTTTAAAAGAAGTCTGCAAAGGCTGGATTTAATTGATCAAACCAGTAAAAGTGTCATATTGTGAAATATAAAATAATAACTTTTTATTTTTTTACATTTTAAATTGAATGTATTCCTGTGATGCAAAGCTGAATTTCAGCATCGCTTTTGCTTCCATTTTTTGAGATCTAAAGTGAAGTGTAAATTAAAGTGAGATACATTTTTTCATTCAATAAATGTTCTTCTTCAGAATTAAAATAATGTTTTTTCCCAGGAAAAGAAAAAAAAAAACTTTTCGAAAAAAGTGAGTAAGAGTTCTACAACAAACAAAGTGGCAATAACTGTTTATGGCAGTTGCACTCTAATGTGGGCTGTTATGATGTTTTACTACTGTGACAAACAGAAATCTTAACACACAAACTTAATAAACTGCAGCTAAGTGTAACAGTTATGGGTATTACCAAGATATACAGCACCATTTATTATTAACTTTACAAAACTGAAAGTTTTTTTAAAAGATGAGAGGGAATATATTTCAGAAATAATGTAAAGTTATAACATGAAGTTTACCCCTATTGGTTGTGGCTCTGCTTCTACTCCTGGAGCGGCTGCGTTGTCTCTGTAGCCTCGTTCGACCCAGAAGTCTGTAGTAATATCCTGGTCTCCCAGAACCTTTCCGTGTAACACCTGACATAGCTCCGAGCACGCTCCTGTCACACACACGCCTCAAAGTACGGCTCACAAGCACACGCTCAGTCAACAAAACTTTAAAGATCCCTTCTG
>JAOTNS010001818.1:0-106785 GCA_028476615.1 Culter alburnus
AAAACTGCGTGCATGTATGCATTGTTGACATGGTTTTAAAGCTATTGTTATCCAATTTGTTGGCCTTAAAACGTCTTAAAGCATATATGTACACCAAGGAAATCAAAATTTTCTCGGGGGAGCATGCCCCCGAACCCCCCTAGCATAATACATTTTGTGACCTCGGTAAATATAAAACCCTGCATACGGCCCTACTTCTTTTCTATCTAATGAAATCAAATGAATTGTGTATTTTCCGGTTGTGCGCACTTGGGGGCTAATGGACATTGTGTGTGAAAATAAATGGGAGCAAAAACGCGATTGAATGTAAGGTTGTGTCTCGTTGTTCTATTAAAAAAAAAAATCAATAACTACCGATTGATTGGCATTTTTTTCTATCTATCTATCTATCTATCTATATAATATATATATATATATATATAAAATAAAAAATATACATATATACATAAAAAAAATTGTAGGGAGGACCCACCCACATTTTTTTTGCTTCCGACGCCCATGAGCGTGATCCATTAAATTAATGTGACTATAAAATAAACAAACATTATAGTGTATGGACTACCTTTTTTTACAGATAATTTGCTGAAGGGATGGGAAGAGAAACATGTTTAGATGAAGCTGTGGAGACGGTGTGAACAGAGCGAGCTGGAGGAGTTTTCGTCTGCTCGCTCTTTGATTGTATGCTTTCATTTATCTGCATGGAAGGATTGTTTGCTCGAATGTAGGTAAACATGTTTGACGACGTAACACTATCTTGGTCACGAGCCACTTCCTCTTTTCATATTACTCAACTCCTGTAAAAGGTTTACCTTTATAGATTCAGGAGGAGTCAGGTAGGCGTATAATATTGTCTTCTGAGATTATATTATCTCAGGGTCTACTTCTGATCACTACCGTACCTCCTAGGCCTACGGTTCAGTCATCAACCAAGCCTATGGTGGGTGGGGGTGGGTTAGCCTCCCGTTCAGTGCACCACAGCTGCTCTTCGCCCTCAGAGGACAGCTATGCCTGCTAATGCACTCCCACGGCCCACTCTGTTGCGACTGGATGGCAACCTTGACTGACTTTGTAAAGTCCGTCGGGATATCTTTATAAAAATCTATCTGGGGTCACTTCTGATACCCCAAATGGATTCTCACTCTACAGCAATAAACAGACTGAGACAATACTGTCAGAGTTTGAGGGCAGTCCTCATTCTCATTTTATTATTTCTTGCAAAGGCAAAAGCTAAATACACCACTCTATGCCAGCTAAACTGGAAGATCCATGGGCCAGATAAATGATTACATTTTAAAGTTTATCCTCTTCTTTATTCAGTATATGTTCTTCTCTAAGAAAATCAGGTGTCTTCTTTGATCTTCTGAGGATTGTGGTCTGGTGTCGTATGCTCTTTCTTTCTTCAGCAAAACTACACAACATCTACTACTGGCTCCTGTATTTATATTCTCTTTTGACGCACTTTATCTCTTCATTTTACACACATGTGGTTTCTTCTTGCGTTAACATATTACCTGCAGGTCAATTGCTGTGTTACTTTTCTATCACCTTTTTATTTATTTGCATCAGTGGCTTAAGCAATACACACATTTTTATTATATTTTTTATCAGATTTCTACCTTGCTAGACATTTCCTAACTGTCTTCATTTTTATCAGTCACACACAACAATGCTTCTCTCCCCCAGAACCCATGTTCACCTGCACACATAATGCAACATTCGTCATCTCTACAGGATGTGGTATACACTCTCGAGCCACAGCATGTGTTTTTGTGTGTCTCATCTATGAAAACTTCATAGACCCCAGAGATTCTCCAAGTTCAGCAATTTTCTGCTTTTTATTATATCTTTTAAAATCTTTATCAAATTGTCTGGAAGTGAACACTCCATTTCTCTTGACAAAGAACAACAACACCTTCCGTTTTTTTATATATCCAAAGTATTCCCAAATGTCTGCCTTGCCCAACCAATCAGAATTTATGATCAAACAGATTTGATTTTTATGATTTGTTTGATTAAAATCAATCTGAGGAGTTTCTGTGTTAAAGGTTTGATGAAGGGCTGCAGAATTATGATCAGTTCTTCATATGTCAAACCCTCATGTTACTGGGTGAAGATCTGCTCAAATCATGTTTATTAGTTTGTTGGTCACTCAATATCATGGGCTATTATATTTAGATGGTTGTCTATCCTAAGTGTCATTTCCACTTATACTTGGACATGATTCAGACACACTCTGACTTTGGCCCATGCAAGGTTTGAGGACATTTAGGTTTCAAAAGCATATAAATGTTATTCCTGCAAAGAAAATGAAATGTTAGTTATGATTCATTAAAAAATACCATCACATCATCTAATAGTTTTTCTTTTGAATGGCCTGATAGTTTCTCTAGTATTTATTATATGGATGAAAGTGTCTGCTAAATGATTAAATGTAAGTAAATCCAGAAACAAAACGAAGTGGTTTAATATGTTAAAAGCAGAGCATGTTATTGTCAGTGGGATATTGTGTATGGATCTGTTATTCTCAGAGGTTATATCAGTCTTGGTGCTCATGTGAAGCTAAATCAAGACACCTGAAATAGTTTTAACTGTGTTTACATGTATTTATTTTTCTAGACTAACAGAATAATTGTGTAAAATCAGATAAACAGTGAGTAGAACTGCATATGAAAAGGACAAGAAGGAGGCTGAAGAATTTAAAATTATATTAAAGCATATTTAAACATGCTTTGTTCACGCCATGTCATGATTACTGTTATTATGAGATGAGAAAACACAATCTGTCATCAGATTCAGAATTATGCACTTCTGTCACAACACTATTAATCACAAAATGAGTCTCCAGCAGTCAGAAGTTGGAGCTCTCAGAAAATTACAAATTATAATTTATGGTAATTACAGTAATTATGATGTATCATGAACGCAACAAGCATAAAATAAAACGTGAAGAAAAAATTAAAAGTTCAGTATAAAATGAAAATTAGCCCAAGCTTTACTCACACTCAAGCTGTCCTAGGTGTATAGACTTTCTTCTTTCTGATGAACAGAATCTGAGAAATATTAATAAATATCCTGATGCATCTGAGCTTTATAATGGCAGTGAACAGGATCAATGAGGTCCACTTTTTACGCAGCTTGAATAGGGAAGACGGTCTGGCGGAAGCTCGACATTTTAATTCATAACTTGTTTAAATATGGGCTTATGACCTATACTGCTTCCAGCCACCAGGGGGCGATCGAGACGCTTTGGCTTCACTTTTCAGGACTCGTGTGGCACGCTTGTGTACTCCACATTATCCTCCTCTGTAGCTCTCTGAAAGAAAACACAAAAGTTCATCAATGTATTCATCACATTACTGGCACATCTGTCCATCCTCTTTCCACAAGCACAGGAAATACAGCAGAAATACTTTTGACAGCAATTTCCTCACAACGGGGCCAAGAGTTTGGAGAATGCAGGATATTATGGAAGCCCGTTTCCACCACTAAATAAAAAAATAAAAAGAGTAATTGCGACTTTTTATCTCAGAATTCTTTTTTTTTTTCTCACAATTGTGTGATATAAAGTCAGAATTCTGAGATATAAACTCACAATTAATCTTTTTAATTTTTTTTTATTTAATGGCAGAAACATTTCCATAGGATATCCTTATGAAAAAGAAGTTTAATCAAGTGTGTTATTAGTTTACTTCATTTAAACTAAAAATAAGAGAGTATACTTTCAGTCTACTTTGTAAATAAACTTAAAATCATATTAAAGTTTTCTTGACTTAAACTGACAGAAAAAGTATATTTAAAAATAAGAATAAAATCTAGAGAAAACTAAAAAAAAATAAGTCAATAAATTAGAACAAAATAAATGAATAAAAATGTTATTACAATAAAATTATTAGTTATTAGTCTATTAAATTAATGATTAATATAAATAACATTTATTTTTAAATAAATACATAATACATTTATCAGTATTTCATTATAGTGCATAGAAAATAATGTAACCAGAGATATTTTGAGATTTATAATATTACATTTTCGGTATATTAAATGGGCAGATGCATTTTAAATTTCAGGATGGTGGTCCTTATTTCCTCATATTTCAGGATCCACTTCTAAAAGTGTGGAAAGCCTGATTTCGAGGATTCACTGCTGTATTTTAAAGTTGTGTGTCAGCGGACTAATGTTTGTGTGTCTCTAAATGAAGCTCTACAGTGTAAATCCACAAACACATCTACTGCTTTATCAATATATGTTGTGCTGCTGCTGTGTGTAAATCATTAAACACACACACACACACACACACACACTAAAATGAGACTGAAACAACACAGACACACACCATACACTGAAATCAAAGATCTTACCGATTTATTTCTGTTTCTTCTGTTGAATGTGGGATCAGTGATTTCTTCTGCTCGAGTCTCTGTTTCAACAATAATGACAGAAACAAACACTCAGTGAAATGATGCTTGAGAATTATATACATACAGGAAACACTTGCCTTCTGTGTGTGTTTCTGTGTTTCCTGCAGATGCAGAAGATCCCGACAGCAGCAACAATCAACAGAGATCCAGCAGCAGCAGCAGAGATCAGCACTGTCCGAGAGACTGAAAGAGACGCTCATTAGTCCAGATCAATGTGTGCAGAAACACCAGATATCATCAGTGAAGTACCTGCAGCACATGTGTGACAGAGCTGAGTGTTGTTGAGGTGTTGAGTCTGGTTTCTGATGGGATTGTTCAGCACACAGCTGTAGGAATCATCCACACACTCCAGATGGAGAAGAAGATCAGACCGGCTGCTGAGATCAGACACTCTGATGCTGGTGAATACACTGTTTCCTTTGAACCAGGAGAGAGTCACATGACTCACATTCACAGCTGAACACACCAATGAACATGATGAAGATGATGATGATGATGAAGAGTTTAGTGAAGAGTTACTGCTGATGACAGGAACAGGCAGACGAGCTGGAAACATGACAGAATGTATCAGATTCAGTAGAAATCACTGTGATCTTCTGGATAAAATGATCAGCATCATCACAGAATTCTCCATCATTTTATCATATTCTCAGTAACATTATCTGGTGAATTTAGTCAACAGATGTAACAGGATAGTAATTCTCTCCTCACCATAGACAGTGAGATTGATCGTGTTGATCGTTGTGTCTCTGGAGACTGTATAAAGTCCAGAGTCTGTGGTTCTGCTGTTGATGATGGTCAGAGATCCAGTCTGATGATCCAGTTTCAGTCTGTCTCTGAATCTCCCTTCAGCAGTAGTATTATAAAACACGCTCCTGTTTTTCTTTACTCGAGCTATGAGAAATTGACCAAACCTCCACTCGATCTCTTCATCTCTGTGTATTTGAGTGAAACTAGAGTTCAGAGAGACTGATTCTCCCTCAGTCACTGACTCTGACTTCACTGCATCAGCAACAAACACACCTGAACACAAACACAACACCACATTTGGAGTTTTTCATTTTCCACAGAAGTATTTCTGAAGGTTTAGTCTGATAAAACTTGACAATAGAGGAAAATTAATAAAGATCAGATTGTATGTGGACAAGTGATAATATAAAGAGAACTGTAGCCATAAAATACTCACCAGACTCCAGCAGAACAACCAGAAGAAAATAAACTGTCCATGTCATATATATATATTGGCATTTCGGTGAACGGTTTCAAAACACAACAGTTTCTAATTTCCCAAGTTCATAAAAGCTACATTTACACAACAAAAAGCCATAAATGTGATGATAAACGTTGAAGATTTGGTGATACAGCGACAGAAGAGCTGAAGAACAGCCAGTGATGGTCGATTTCGACACACTGCGTCATTAGGCTCCGAATCTTTTGATTCGAATCAGTGATTCAGAGCGTGTATCAAACTGCCAAAGTCACGTATTTTCAGTAAACGAGGCTTTATTACGTCATCACTGTTTCTAAACTTCAAACTGTTTTTGTTTTTTTTTTCAAACTGTTTTTTAATGTCAATGGTTCACCGGTAGAGGGCGATGATAAAGTGAAAGTGAAAGTGAAAAGAGAACTATGATAATATTTTGTACTTATCATTTAAATTCTCCAATTGTTTGTCATAAATCAGCATCCCAGGAAAATGTTTCTTCTGTTATGAAACAGGACATTTGTAGATGTCAGCAGCATCATATATGTGTAAAGAATGAAGTCTGTCAGGTAAAACAAGAGCTTATTGACGCAGTTCAGTCAGTCTCTATTTTATTATAGCAGCAGGAGGAGATTCTGTAAATATTTAGTGGATATTTAGTGGATACGTAGAGTTACGCTTAAGCTAAGTTTAATGCTGCAACACAAACATATTTAGTAGTGCGTAATATATAATTATTATTATTATATATGCTGTTATAATTAACAGCAGCTTCCCTGAAATCGGAGCGTCACCGGATGGCCTGACTGTGTGTAAAAATGTCCTTTCAAGTATCGTTCCTGCAGGAGTTCTGGGAATCTTGAAAGTGTGTCTCCCAGAACTTGAGACAAAATATAAAGGACATTCAGCCTCATGTTCCCAGTGAAAGAGAGCAGGAGTAAAGAAGAGGCTGCTGTTTATGAAAGAATTGCTCTTAAGGCCTTTGCACACTGAAGGTCATTGCACACTGAGTCCGAAATTCAGTCATTCAGTGCTGCTGTTTTGTGCTGTTGACGACGTGGATCAACTTGTCAGATGGCATTCTGGATTTTTGCGTTCGCGTACGGTGGCTCTGAATTGTCAAAACGTCTCTCAAAATGCGTGCCACGGATGGGAAAAACGCAGAAAATCGAACCTGACGGACGAAGGTTTCGGAGGCGGTGTGCAAACGCGATTGACATAACGTGAGGTCGAATTTATTTTTTAACGTGCGAAAGTTTCGCATGCGAATTTCGGACTCAGTGTGCAATGACCTTTACTCAGTTAAGAGTGTTTTAAAGTCCACAATTCTCGGTTATGTGCTTGTCAGATGCTCCTCATCCCTTTGAAATAAATGACATCAGACAAAGATGCTGGATTGGAAGATCAAGCCTTAGACGAATGAGTGTCAGTAATACCAACAAACTTATAAAAATTAAATAAATTAAAAAATTATGATATTGAAAAATTATGATGATATGATTATTGATATTGTTAAAGTGTCCAATTTTAAGCAGGAAAAACAACACAAATAATTTTTTCCTCATTGATATCATATTGCGTACCATAGAGGGTTAAAAGCAATCTGAGGTGGTTCTGTGTTGAAAGGTTTGATGAAGGGCTGCAGAATACCCCAAACAATCACAAAAATAACAGACAATTTGCTGTATTTTTCCTTTATTAACTGGCATTAGTTACAGTGAGAGTGCTGAAATAATGTCCTTTCGTGTTCAGACACAAGGGGGAGATAAAGCACTGTATCTGGAGGGAAAAACTGATGACACCACAGTCATTTCATCATTTGTGTTTTGATCCACAAATACTTCTCTAAGATGTCTGATAAAAATGTAGAAATCTGGAAAAACAACTGATAAACGTGTTAGAAAAGCAGTTAGTCTCAGAGCAGTCTTCAGCTTAGAGAGACGCAGATGAACAAACACAGATGGACGTCTCTGAGATGAACGTGTGTATCAGGGGGTGTCATTTTACTCAGATCTTCATTTTTGAGGCCATGAATGTTAATGCATGATGTGTTAAATGTGAAGGTGAGATATATCAAAAATAAAGAACATCATAATAATAATATTGGTCTATCAGAACAGTTAACCATCTGCAGACCCCTTTATATACGTACTTTCCATATTCATTTCAATCTTGAGATTCACTGACTGGAACACAGACCATCTCCAAACACACACACTAACTTCTGTTCACTGTAGTTCTCAGTGCTTTAGAAATGATACACATAATTTCAGAGGTCTGACACTGCCAGAGCGCCATCTAGTGGCTGCTAAACCTCTCTGAACACACGCACTGACCCCAATGTAACTCTGCTGGAGCTGAACAGGATTGTGGAGGATCAGATGAAGCTGCTGTCTTCAGGCTGCTCATAGCTGGTCCATCAGGCTGGTTTTGAGGGGTTTGATCACTCTTTTTGTGTAACTGTCAGGCTGTGACCACTGACCAGCTGAACACCAGCTGAACACCAGCTAGACCAGAGCAAAAACAAACCAAGACCTGCTAACCGGCTCAGGCTGGTTTTAGCGTTTTTTTCTCACACAATCACATGACAATGATACAATTATTTCACTCTCCTCTCATGAAGAAATACAACACATCCTTTGAAATATTTCTGTTAGCTAAAAAATGTGATTGCTTTATGTAGGCATAACTTTCTTCTTTCTGATGAACACAATCAGAGAAATATTAATAAATATCCTGATGCATCCGAGCTTTATAATGGAAGTGAACAGGAGAAAAAGAAAGTGTCTCCATCCACATCATCCATCATAAACACACTCCACACGGCTCCAGGGGTTAATAAAGGCCTTCTGAAGTGAAACGATGTGTTTGTGTAAAAAAAAATAAATAATAAAAATCCATATTTAACAAGTTATGAAGTAAAACTTGTTAAATATGGACATATTTTTTACACAAACGCATCGCTTCTCTTCAGAAGGCCTTTATTAAACCTCTGGAGCTGTGTGGAGTTTTTTCAAGGCGACCTTTATCACTTCATTGTTTCCATGGTGATGCATCATTGCTTGTCATGTGACACTCCGCAGCCACAATAGCACTGTACGACTGATGATCTGCTTTTATTTAATTTTTCCTTTTTTTATTCAAAATATTCACAAATTTGTTTACTATAGCATGAAATATCTGCTATTCTGATTGTCAAATATGTGAAAGTGGATGTGTTTGATCGCATTAGTTGAGCTGTATGCGCGACGGGCGCCGCCATGTTAGTTTGCGCCGCACAGAGAATCAGAATCAGAAAGTTACTTACACAATGTGTATCTGATATGAATAATACGTGTCGTCTTATTGTTATTGCTGCTTCTATAGACATCAGTGTGTATTTTACTAACTCTGAATTGTTTTGTTAGCATTCATGTGTATTTAAAGGTGCAGTATGTAATATTTTCTGTCCGCTAGAGGTCACTAGAGGCCTATTCAAAACAAAGGCATAGCTTGATGACGGCAAGTTTGAGAGCTGAATCTTGGGACATGTGGTCTCTTACATATTGCACCTTTAAAAGTCTGAAACCTCAAATAAACATTATGTGGTTGAAAACACTGGATAGTGCTGCGCGTCCGTCTCTGGTTTAGCGCTAGCCAAAGTGCTCAAGCTAGTTATTATATTATATTATATTATGCAATTTTATAATTTGCAATTTTATAACTCCTCTAGACCCCTGAAGGTGTGCTGTGGGATCTGCACCAAGATGTTAGCAGCAGATCCTTTAAGTCCTGTAAGCCTCCATGAATTGGACTTGTTTGTTCAGCACATCCCACTGATGCTTGACTGGATTGAGATCTGGGGAATTTGGAGATCAAGTCAACACCTCAAACTCACTGTTGTGCTCCTCAAACCATTCCTGAACCATTTTTGCTTTGTGTCAGGAGCATTATCCTGCTGAAAGAGGCCACAGCCACCAGGGAATACCGTTTCCATGTACGTGGTCTGCAACAATGCTTAGGTAGGTGGTACGTGTCAAAGTAACATCCACATGGATGGCAGGACCCAAGGTTTCCCAGCAGAACATTGTCCAAATCATCACTCTGCCTCTGTTGGCTTGCCTTCTTCCCATAGTGCATCCTGGTGCCATGAGTTCCCCAGGTAAGTGACGCACACGCACGCGGTCATCCACGTGATGTAAAAGAAAACATGATTCATCAGACCAGGCCACCTTCTTCCATTGCTCCGTGGTCCAGTTCTGATGCTCACATGTCCACTGTTGACTCTTTCGGCGGTGGACAGGGGTCAGCATGGGCACCCTGACAGCTATGCAGCTCCATACGCAACAAACTGTGATGCTCTGTGTATTCTGACACCTTTCTATCAGAACCAGCATTAACTTCTTGAACAATTTGATCACACGGGCCAGCCTTCGCTCTCCATCAATGAGTCTCGGCTGCCCATGACCCTGTCGCCGGTTCATCTGTTCCTTCCTTGAACCACTTTTGATAGATACTGACCACTGCAGACCGGGAACACCCCACAAGAGCTGCAGTTTTGGAGATGCTCTGACCCAGTCGTCTAGCCATCACAATTTGGTCCTTGTCAAACTCACTCAAATCCTTACACTTGCACATTTTTCCTGCTTCTAACACATCAACTTTGAGGACAAAATGTTCACTTGCTGCCTAATATATCCACCCACTAACAGGTGCCGTGAAGAAGAGATGATCAGTGTTATTCACTTATTCACATATACACACACACACGCTTTATATATATATATATATATATATATATTATATATATATTATATATATTATATATCTGGAGGTTTAAGCTATATATATTTATTATATATATTATGGAGGTTTAAGCTGTAGGGGTCTAATTGAGTTTCATTGCTCAATATTAAAAATAATTTTCTCGTGCACTGTATTTCTTACCACTGTAATGGTTTTCACACTTCATCTCTCTCACACACACATTCACATGCAAATACACACAAACATCACCTCCTTTTTGACACTTGTGGCTCCTGAAGGCATCAGTGACGTCTGAAACTGTTTATGAACGTTTGTTTTAGCAGAAGCGTATTAAACCACAGTGTGTTTAAAGGTTAAAGTGTCTACACTCACAGTTCTTCTCTCTCATCGACTCTCAATTGATCACTTGCTACTATATTTGCTCAAAAATGCATGTTTAATTGATGTAAATCACTCAGATCGCTGCACTGAACTCATCTCTGGTTTGGTTGAGTGTGGTTTGTGTGGACAGATTAAATTAAATTTAATAGCAGAAAGATGAATGTAGAGACACTTGATCAGGCCAAACATCTGTGGATTCAACCGACGTGTGTGAACAAATGTGCTCAAATATATGTGATGAGAGATAAAGATCACAATAAGAGCAGAGAGGAATATAAACTGAAGAAATGACTCAAGTTCACACATTTATTTTTGAGACCATGTGATGAGTTTATTTTTCTTCTCATTTCACACTCATCATTTTTTCAGCGTCTTCTTCGAACTGTTTAACAGTGTTTTCACCCACAGCCATGATGAGATCAATGTTTGTCAGCTTTTACTGTGTTTACATGTATTTATTTTTCAAGACTAACAGAATAATTGTGTAAAATCAGATCAACAGTGAGTAGAACTGCATATGAAAAGGACAAGAAGGAGGCTGAAGAATTTAAAATTATATTAAAGCATATTTATTTAAAATTGTACCAAAGGAGGCATGTGAGAAATGTGGAAAAATATGAAATATAGATATATCTTGAATATAAACTTTTAAGAACTTTACACTATAAATGTCACAGTAAGAGAGAGAGAGAGAGAGAGAGAGAGAGAGAGCTGTTAGTGAAATAACACATTAGTTGGCGCTTCAACAGAGACACGTTTGTCTCGAGGAAAGGATCAGATCTGATATATCAGTGGAGGGCCACAGCTCTGCACAGTTTTGCTCCAACCCTAATCAAACACACCTGATCCAGCTAATGAAGGTCTTCAGGATTACTAGAAATGAAGCAGGTGTGAGTTGGAGCTGGTTGGAGCTGTGGCCCTCCAGGAACTGAGTTTGAGACTACGGCTTCAAAACCTAATTATAGAGCAATATCTCTTACATCACATGTTTGTAAAATTATGGAACGGATGATTACAGAAAGGTTGACATATTTATTGGGACAGAGAGGAATAATATCTAAATACCAAAGTGATTTTAGAAAAGGAAGAGGAATAATGGATCCTATTGTGTGTTTTGAAAATGAAATTAGAAAAGCACAGATAAATAATGAATCAGTAATAGCAATATTTGTTTTATGTTGAAGGCGTATGATATGATGTGGAGAGAGGGACTTTTGATAAAACTAACAATGATGAATATAGGTGGGAGAATATACATTTGGATGAAAGATTTTATGCCAAACAGAAATATCCAGGTAAGAAAAGGGAATGAAGTGTCAAATATATTCCAGATAGAAAATGGAAATCCACAAGGGAGTGTAATAAGTCCATTATTATATTACGATCATTGATGTTTTTAATCAAGTACAACATGATATTGTCGTGCTGCTTGTGCAGGAACACACAACGAAGAAGATGATTTTCAAACAAGTCTTTACTTAGTTATCCAACGGGAGATAATACAGGAACAGGTATACAAGCAACACAACACATGGAACATATGAGACACTGAACTGAGGAAAGACAGGAACACAGATGATGAACTCAAATGACTGACAGCTGTGATGATCCATGTGTCCATGGTGACAAAGGAGCACGTGTGACTGATGAAAACACACTGACAGTTCATGTGGTGTGAGGGTGTGACATATACAGTGTGCTGACTATTATTGGCACCCTTGGTAAATATGATCAAAACACGTTGGCTACAATTATTGTCACCCCTAGAATTTTTTATGAGTAAAATATCTCTGAAGTATATTCCCATTCATATTTACATTTTTTTTGTATATCAGGGGCACATTTCAGAAAGGAGGTTAAGTGAGAACTCTGAGTATGTTAACCCTGAAATGAGGGAAACTCTGGGTTTTCTGTTTCAGAATGGGAGGTATGTCAAACCTGAGAAAGCAGGCCAAGTCAAGCCTGTTTCTGAAAGAGAGGAACTGAAAGAGAGGAAAGAGAGAACTTATACTCCGAGTCCGTTACCATGGTAACTTACTCTGTGAACCTAACCTGGTCGGAAGCAGGTTTTCTTTGGTAAACCCAGAGTTTCCTTCGGTCTCCTCCCCCTTTTAAAGTGCAAGTGATGTTTAAATAGTTCACTCATTCATTCACACTGCAAAAATGCTTTTCTTATTGAGTATTTTTATCATATTTCAAGTACAAATATCTAAAAATACTTAAATCAAGATGGATTTTCTATATAAGAAAATGATATAAGATATTTAGTCGTGTTTCCTGGGGGATCTAAATTAAGTGCATTTTACTTAAAGGGTTACTTCAGGATTTAGCATTAAGCTTTGTATTAGTAGAATACACTAGTATTTTCAAATTACCGTGCTTTCCCCCTTCATATCAGCCCGAGATGAGAGATTTATGCATTTTATTCTGTAAAAAAGCCTCCGATGACGCAAAAATCGTCATTTTGCGTCATCGGAGGCTTTTTTGGCCAGAGCCTTAAAACTACAGCCAGTAATAGCAGGTAGTTCCACATTTTTTCGCCACGCCCATACATATGCGCGTTTGAGGTTACTCACGGACATAGATCAAAGATTTTTATCAAAGATTTTCGGTCTCTGCAGTCATCTCAACCAATACAGCAACAGGTTTTTGTGGTAACGTTAGCATAAATAGATAAATAGACTAACTCAGTTTTACAGAACAGTGGCTTTACTTTGATGCAACTTATATGTAATTGTCTATCTAACGTTACTTTGCTAAGTTTGCAGTTTCACTGCTACCTACAACACTACATATACGCTACTGTGTTATCAGAAATAGAGTCTAGTATCAGCGAGTCTTACCTCTAGGCGAATACGCTTAGGCCGTGTGTCCACCAGAGCGTTTTTAGCCAGCTGAAAACGCTAGGCGCTCTGCTTAAAACGCCCATTGAGAGCTTCTGCAGCGCAGCGTTTTTTTTGTTGCTAGGGACGTAAAATCAGCCTTAGGAACGCTGTGAACTTCACGGAATAGGGCCTCGCAAGGGCAGCAAACAAGTGCATTCTGGGAGTTGTTGTCTTTCATCCACATTAGTCAAAAATACATTTTCTGCCTTTCTCAGTCTAGAAAGCTCCAAATTCAAAAATAATTTCACATTTCTTCTACATAAACCAATTTTAAATACACATTCATCTTTCCAGGGGTGAAGTACCCTTTAAGTAAAATTACAATATCTGCCAGTGTGGTAATAAAAATAATCTTAATACAAATGGAAAACAAGATTATTCGGAGTGTCTGTTACTAATTGTGAATTTACAATAGCCCCGCCCACCAATATCACACAACGTTAAAATCAACCCATGTGATTAATGGCTACAGAGGTGTAAGCAGTAGTGTGTTGGGTGTGCAATACTAACTTGTGACACGATTGATAGGGTTGGAGTCTGCCTTTCGCAGAGCTCGCTCTTCTCCCTTTTCCCATCACATCAGAAAGGCATTTATTTTCAATAAAAATGAAGAAAAAGTGGAAGTAAATGGCCTAACGGGTGTGTTAATGTACAACAATACTGAGGTGCAAATAGTATGTATCTGCCAGTGTAAAGAATAAATAACATCTAATTACTATTTACACTTATTGCAAAGAACTGCTACTTTTAGCCTACATGGTAAATAGAACATAATTTGCAAAATAAAAAATGCACTTAAATTATTAATTTTTTTTCCTTTTTTTTTTTTTTTTTTTTTTTAATATTAGTTCAATAACTTACCATTCTGCCAGTCTTCACCTCTGATATTATAACAGTGATAAGAATTAAACTTGCATTGACTCAGAAGTATGCGGACTCATTTTGTCATGTGCTGTTGCCATGGTGAATCGTAATATCGGAGCTCCACTGATGATGGCTTTTCATAGTCATAGTTTCATAGTTTTCACACGCTTAACTCCGAGTCAACCTACTCAGAGTCGATTGAACTAACAATTCAGCTGTTCTGAAACTGAAAACTCAGAGTTTCCCATTTCAGAGTAAGTCAACTCAGAGTTCAAGTTTCAAATCAGAGTTGGTTGAACCTCCTTATTGAAACGGTGTGATCATGAACATGAAATTGTCCAGCCATGACTTCCTGTTCCACAGGAGTATAAACATGAGGAAACACAAAGGCCAAATTCCCTTAATCATTCATCACAATGAGAAAAACCAAAGAATATATTTCTGATGTGCAGTAAAAGATTGTTGAGCTTCACAAAATAGAAAGTGGCTGTAAGAAACTAGCTAAAGCATTGAAAATCCCCATTTCCACCATCAGGGCATTAATTAAGAAGTTCCAATCAACTAAAGATGTCACAAATCTGCCTGCTCTCCACACACACTTCAAAGACACTTATGAGACATATAATTAAACAATTAGTCTATAAAAATGGTGCCACTAATTGACAACTTTGTCTGAATGAATGAACATGCATTTCACCTGAGCCTGCAGATCCGGACGCTCAAAAGTTAAGGCATTTGCGAGTATCGTTTGAACACTAAACAGCGATTTAGTGTTAAAGGTGCTAAAGAGGATCTTTTCGTCGACTGAGAAACCAAGACCCCCCTCCTTTCGAGGGAATGCCTCCCAAAACTCGTGCAGGAGTATTGGAAAACGAGTGTTTACCACCGGCATTCGCTGTGTCGTGTTAGTGGATTCATTATGTCGGACTCACCGCAGGTAACTCATAATCTGCAGTTGTTACTCCTGTCTCCTGACAAAAACATTGCATGCGGCGCCTGTGGAGTGTGGAAAGTTACTGGAGCGCGCAGCCGCGCTCGTCTCTCACAAGGAACGTCACGGCAGTGATTGACAAGCCAGAGGGCCAATCGTTTACACGATGATCGCGTAAACGATTGGATGTTTTAAGGCCCTACCTCATGCACAGATGATGTGTATTAATATTATTCTTTTCAGTGCACCTAATAAATAGTCTTTTATCAGTTAGTAAAGATAGTTTCAAGTAATATTGCAAAAATGTATAAAACAAAACATCCTCTTTAGCACCTTTAAGATTGTGATCCCCTTTTGTTAACAAAGGTGCTTTATAATATTGAAACTGATGGTTTGTCCAGCTTGTTATTTTTGACCCTTTCCATTGCTTCATTCCCCTGTTATGATACGGTTCAAATTCATTTCCACTCTCTCATTTCTATGCGTGAATTGTATGTCTGTTTGTTTAATCTAGCTATGTGTTCGTGATTTAGTTCAATAAAACTTGTGTGCACATTCTTGTGAGTTGATTCTGATATAAACCAATGTCACTGATAATGATTACACTCACGTATAAAGAGTTAATTCATCACATATAGAAAAGGAAATCAGAACAGAAATGGGATAATAAAGGTAGAAAGTGTCAGAAGATCAGGAGAGGACAGTGCTGTGGGTCTGTAGTGAAGCTCAGAGTGAATAATAAGCTCCTCTAGAGCACTTCCCTTCAGAGACTCTGTGGCTTCTCACTTATATGTGTTTCATCTAGACCTATTTCAGTAAAAACCTTTACTGCTTCATGTCTTTAGTAGGGCGAGTGTTTAGAGCACGCTGAAGAAGAACAGTGTCCAGTGTGTTCAGTAACACGGGTTATATGGCTTCTGAAGTCTGAAACGGTGAAGAAAGAATCACTACTGACTGATGTTCCCATTCCTCCCAGTCCAGTGTTATAAAAGATTGCTTTAAAAATACTGAAGTTTGCTAAAAATTTCATGATATTATATAATATATGATATGATATGATATGATATGATATGATATGATATGATATGATATCCAATTCTGAGCTGATGAGTTCATCAACATTATCTCAGTGTTAGTCATCTCACACCAAGAATATACCTTTTTTGTCACATTTTATATATACAGTGGGTACGGAAAGTATTCAGACCCCTTAAATTTTTCACTCTTGTGTGAATACTTAGGACCATGTGATATTTCAGTTTTTCTTTTTTAATAAATCTGCAAAAATGTCAACAATTCTGTGTTTTCTGTCAATATGGGGTGCTGTGTGTACATTATATAAATATATATATATCTATATATATATATATATATATATAGAAAGAGAAAAATACAATAATAAAAAAAAGGTAACGTTAGACCGTTACTATATTTATTTATTTATTTATTTATTTAAGGATAGCCCCTTGAGATGATCCATCTCTTTTTCGAGGGGGTCCTAGAGCACAAGGATAGCTGTTACATGTACAACATCAATACATCCCACATTATACAACAAACAATAACAAAAACACATATCCAATAAATGACTAACAATTGTCCTGCTTAACACGTCTCCAACCCTGTTCCCTCAGAATCCTCACCTTTTAATGGTGACATGATCTCTTTTACGTTGGATAAACATTAAGTCACTGTCCTTTATAAGTTTTCACATAATTCATACAGGTTATTTGGTATAAATTATTAAACTATAAATACTTCTGATACATATACAAGATAGACATTCATCTGTAATAAGAATACCAAACATGGGAATAATGATATTAAAAACATTTATAATATGGCACGTCAATAACAAGTGCAAGGCATATTTAAATAGAGTATAATGAGGATTATACAGTTGTAGTGTCGTTAGAGAACGGAGAGCAGCTGGCAAATTATTCCAATCTGACGGAGCCTTAAAGCAAAAGGCCTTCTTTCCAGTTTCTCTTTGAACAGAAGGAACTCGAAAGAAAGGAGATGTTAAATTTCTAAGAGCATGGAGGACCTAAATGGTACCAAGTATTGTTTCAGATAATAAGGAAAATCATAATAAATGCACTTAAATTAAAATTAACCAATGGAATGTTCTCCTTTCTTTCGGCTGCAGCCAATTAAGAGAGTTATACATTAAGCAGTGATGAGTGTTGTAATGACATTTTAAACAAATCTGCATAGTGAGTTGGTTAATATAGTTATAGGTTTAAGAGCAGATTCTGTTGCATTTGATAGATTACATCCCCATAATCAATTATTGGCAGAATAAGTTGCTGTACTATTCTTTTCCTAATCGTTGTGTAAAACTATTGATTGATCTGTAGAGCTGACCAAGACATGCATGGACTTTTTTAGATATATAATCAATGTGTGGTTTAAAGGTAAGTTCTGGGTCAACCCACACCCCCAGATATTTAAAAGAGTTTGTGCTTTCGAGTTGTTTTCCCTCTGATAAATATATGGTCATGCTCTGCAGATTTAAACCTGGACGCTTTGAAAAAAGCATACTAAAAGATTTTTTATTATTTAAAATAAGATTATGCTGAGTGAGCCAAGATTGTATTTGATTAAAATCGAACTGAAGTGACTCTTGTATATTGTAAATTTTTGTTTGAGCTATAGATAACGGTGTCGTCAGCATATAGATGGATTTTACATTTCTCAATTATTTTAGACATATCATTTATGTAGATTGAAAATAGTAGAGGCCCCAGAGATGAGCCTTGTGGAACACCTTTAATAATTATGTTAGTCTCTGAAGATTTACCCTGTACCATGACAAATTGTTTTCGACAATGTAGATACGAATTGAACCAGAGCAGTACCTCTCTGGAGGCACCAATTGAATAAAGCTTGTCCAACAAAAGATAGTGGTCAACAGTGTCAAAAGCTTTGGTGAAATCTATAAAAATTGCACCGGTAGACTCTTGCTTATCAAAACCTATTAAGATATCATTGGTGAGATTAAGTAAAGCTGTTGTTGTTGAGTAGTTATATCTAAACCCTGATTGACAGGGAGATAAAATATTATTGTTGTTGACATATAATGATAGTTGATTAAAAATTAGTTTTTCAAATATCTTTTGGACAGCACATATAATTGAAATAGGTCTATAATTGTTGATATCTGTAGAATCCCCCCCTTTGAACACTGGTGTTACTCTGGCACATTTCCAGATAGATGGCAATGAATTGGTTGTAAAAGACAAGTTAAAAAGCTCTGCCAAGGGATACATAAGAATATAGTCAGCATATTTTAAAATTTTGCTTCAATGCCGTCTGGCCCAGCACTCGTATTGGTTTTCATTTTACGTATAACTTTAAGCACTTCCTGTGGTGAAATCATTTTAAAACAAAAAAGATGTGAGGGAGTTTCATTTTGATAAGCTGTATTCCAATATGGTGTTGGTCGTGACTGGCTAATATTTGAAAAATGTTCATTAAAAATATGGGATATTTCTTCTGGCTTAGAGATAAAACCATCATTTACACAGATCTGTTTAATCAGATTTTTGTTGTTCCGATTAAGAACTGCATTTAGCTTTTTCCAAAAATGCCTTGGGTTATTGGTTTCTTGGGATAGGCTATTTTTATAATAATTGGATTGAGCATTTCTAGTTCTAGTTTTGCAGTCATTACGTAAGCGCCTGTAAACCTCCCAGTCATCAGGGTGTTTACTGTTATGATATTTATCCCATGCTTTATCTCTTAGTTTATAAAGGCTCAGTAAATCAGAACTCAACCATGGCAGAGTCCTTCCCTTAACCCTTTGAACTTTATATGGGGCATGTTTATCAATCACATTCATCACCTCAGAATAAAAAAATTCCCAGGCATCATCAATTGAAGGGATTAATGACATACGATCCCATTGTATATTGAGTAAGTCATTTCTAAAGTAGTCTAGATTAAGTTTTTTTACATTGTCTATATTTAATACATTAAGGTAGTAATTTTGGTACTTTAATTTTCCACACACAGTATACTGTACAATGGAATGGTCACTCATACAGTCCGACATTACCCCCGGAGTAATTATTCGTTCTGGGTTGGTGACCAAAATCCAATCCAGAAGTGATGATGATTGGCCGTTAACCCTAGTAGGCTCATTAATTAGCTGAGTTAAATTTACACTTTTAATTAAGTTCTTGTCCTTAGTAGAAGAATGGTCAAGCCAATTTCTATTGAAGTCACCTAGAATTATTAATTCTTTTATGTTGCTTTTGTCTAATGAGCCAATTGTATTTAGGATATTTAACAATGAGTCAGTTGGAGCAGAGGGGGGCCTATAAATACTACCCACAATTAATGACTTATTGGCGTGAAATGTTATTTTAACAAAAATACTTTCAAAATTAATTGGCTCAATTGAAGATACAATACATTTAGAATTGAGACTCATGTCCACATAGATCACTACCCCACCTCCTCTCGTACCTCTGTCAGCTCTATACATTGTAAATCCTTCAATTATAATTTCAGTATCTGCAATATTAGAATGTAGCCAAGTTTCAGAAATTGTTATAATATTTGGTTTGTAGAGAGTGACCCAGGCCCGTAGAAGGTTGATTTTCAAGGGTAAACTCCTTATATTTAGGTGAATTATTTTTAGGCCTTTTACTAGCTCTATAATAATATCTAGTTTAATATATTCTTAAAAGTGGGATTTCACTGAGATAGGAGTTAGGCGATGGTGAGCAGGGCAACCTAGACAAACATACACACACATACCCGACATATACATAGACATACATTCTGTCACAAACATAGACATCCAGAGACGAAGACAAACAACGACTTGCGTGCGACATATTTTGTATTCTTGCATGTTTCAGCAGATCCAGGTATCATTGAAGAAAAAAATGGAAATAATGGCTTATAAAGAGAAAGAAAAAAAAACAAAGAAAAAAAAAAAAAAAAAAAAAAAAAAAAAAAACAAAGAGAACCCTAGCTTGAATAAATGATAAGCACAACATATCAAATTAAATTACTATTTCGTCTTTCTATTTTACCAATATCAGCTGTAACCAAAGGCAAGGGCCTATGAGAAATCTGCATTCCAATTTTTCAACAATTATTACATCATCACGTTATAGCATGTATGCACTTTACAACAAATAACAATGTCTCCTGCTCAGTTATACAGATTATCAGAAGCTTTGCCAAGTCTTCAAGTAGAAGTCATCATAACTGTTTTCTAATGGAAGCAAATATTTCCAGTGTTCTCAGTCTATGTCCAAACAAGTTTAGTGTCACATTCTAATTGATAAGGCCACATTGATCGTTCATAGTACTCACTACTCCATAGATGAGAGAGACTCGTCCCGACGAATATAGTTCTCCGCGTCGGCTGGACAACGGAAGCTTCTGGTTTTTCCGTCCTCAAGTATCCGCAAAGTACATGGATATATCATTGTATACTTGATATCCATTTCCCGGAATTTCTTTTTAACAGCATCGAACTCGCGGCGTCTTTTCGTCAGATCAGCGCTAAAATCCGGGAAAATATGGACTCGCGATCCCCGGAAAAGCAGTTCCTTTTTTTCTTTAGCCAGACGTAGGATGTGAACCTTATCCTGGAAACTGAGAAACTTCACCAGAATCGGCCGTGGTCTGTCGGTTTTGTTCCCAGGCAAGAAAGTGCGATGCGCCTTCTCAATAGGAGCCGGAGTCGGAAAACTTTCCTTGCCCAGGAGCTGTGGAATTAACTGGTTCATAAATGCAATGGTGTCCCTGCCTTCAGACTTTTCAGGAATATTTAAGAACCGAAGATTACAAGCACGGCTCCTGTTTTCAGCATCGTCAACTTTGGCTCTGAGGTAAATATTTTCCTTTTCAAGTAGCTTCACGCGTTTGGTGAGATCCTCGACATTGTCCTCGTTGGAGCTCACTCTTTGTTCCAGCATATTTATCTGGTCACTTATTGTTGACATAGAGCCTTGTATTTTTTCAATGCTTGCTTGTATTGGTGCAATTTTTGCATCAATATGTGCATAGATATCAGTTTTAGTCTGAAGAATTGCATCCCAAATATGCTTGAGTGTGATATCCGCGGCTTGCTCCATTGTTTGCTGGTGTGGTCTTGAGTATACTCAGTATGGTTGTCTCAAAATTACTTCATTAAGGAGCTTTGTTGTTTAGTTATTTCACAAACCGATCAGATATGCAGAATATCAATGGTTAGTAGCCAATTTAATCAGAAAACCCTGGATCTGCAACACACACTCAGAGTCAGGCAGCCATCTTACACATATATATATATATTTTTTTATTGTATTTTCTTCTTTCTATTGAATTAAGAGGTATCTGGATCAAGGATAATTCCACAATAGCTACCAGATATAAGCCCTAGTCACGTATGAGCAAGTCAGGTCGTTTGGTAGAGGGAAACCACATTAATGGTTGAACTGACGCTATCTACTCATGATAATGTCCTGTTTTGAGAACTCTTTGAGAGTTTACACTCAATGCGAGTATTGGCCAACTATGACTCAAATTCAGTTGGTCATTTGGTTGAGATCGGTCCACACAAACTAAAAGGCTGCTTTAAAAATACTGAAGTTTGATAAAATTTCAATAAAAATGATATGATATGATATGAAATCCAATTCTGAGCTGATGAGTTCATCAACATTATCTCAGTGGTAAATTATCTCACACCAAGAATATACCTTGCATTTACTCCGGTAAAATGGGTAGAGAACGTTTTACCAGCAGAAAGAAAAAAAAAAAGTTGTTTTTTTCTCACATTTTATATATATAGCCTATTTCCTTCATGTGTCTGACAGCTGATTCTGCAAATGATTCTTCATGAGCATCTCATGTTAGCCTATTTTATTTATTTAAAAAATCAATTATAAATGCGATTTAAAAAAAAAAAAAAATAAGCACAATAAATGATTTATGCTTTAACCATGCCCCATTTTTCAAAAGCAAGTTTTGTGTTGGCTTTATGCATAACTTGTATATTAAAACCCCTAATGTATTAGAGAAAAATGCAATAGTTTGAACTTGTTTGTGGAAATAATATATAGTTCAGATTTATACAGTTCTGCTCATCTCTGTCCTGGTGTCAAATCATCCATCATCCTTCTTTCTTCTTGTCAAGTTATTGCTTCATTTAAGACACATGCAGATCCTGAAAAACCTTTAAATGATTTATTGTTTTATTTCACAAGAACAAATCTTTAAAATGTGCACTTGAACCAAAATAACAATTAAAAAATCTCTCCTGACTAAAAACTAAATAATCTACAAATATAATCACTTGTCTATTCAAAGGAAATGATTTCCACTTATTAAAGTCTGTCTGTTCACACTAAAAACATCATCATGAGAGATTAAAGACTGAGAACAGCATAAAAAACAAGAAAAACATCTCTTTGTTAATACTTTACATGTGATTTTTTTTTCTTTTTTCTTTTTTTTTTTTTTTAATAAATTTGCAAAGATTTCAAACAAACTTCTTTCACATTGTCATTATGGGGAATTGTTTGTAGAATTCTGAGGAAAATAATGAATTTAATCCCTTAAGGAATAAGGCTTTAAAATAACAAAATGTGTAAAAAAGTGAAGCGCTGTGAATAATTTCCAGATGAACTGTATCAAAACCCCGACAATCTGTCAGCAAACAATAATAATCTTATTAATGCTTTTATTTAGATAACAGACTTCAAGATCATTATCTCATCGATTCTTTGAGCTCGAAACTTTTCAAATGTACTGTTTTATAAGAAAGGCAGAAAAAAAAAAAGTAAATTATTCAGATGTCCAATTACAATCACTAACAACAGAGACTGTGTAAATACATGAAATCAAGCCAATAATAATGCAAGCTGTTATCAAGGCCAGAGGAGGACATACAAAATATAAATATATATATAGGCCTCACGGAGCCATCAGATTTCATCAAAAAATGTCTTAATTTGTGTTCTGAAGATGAATGAAGGTCTTACAGGTGTAGAAAGACATGAGGGTGAGTAATAAATGACAGAAATTTCATCTTTGGGTGAACTAACCCTTTAATGTGTGTTGAGTTAGTTCTTGTAATATCACATCTACAGTTGTTCAAGAACATCTCTACCTTCCTGATATCTTATTAATCAGAGTTTGATGGATATTTCTTCTGTTAAAGACTTCTGGATCTGATGTCATAAACCAGAACAGCCACAGTAGCCACGCCCACCAGAGCAGAGAGAGCCAATCGGATCACAGCTTCAGTAAAGCCACAACACTCTTGTGAGAGAAGAAATGAGAAATGTTAAAATAGAAATATTTAATTTGTGAAAATATACATAGACAAAGAGTGCCAGTGAAGTACCACATGTGTGACAGAGTTGAGTGATGTTGAGATGTCTGGTCTGATGGCTGATGGGATTGTTGATCACACAGCTGTAGGTGTTTTTATCCTGATATTTCACCTCCAGATGAAGAGAGAGACTGATGCTGAGATCATACACACTGATGCTGGAGAATACACTGTTTCCTTTGATCCAGGAGAGAGTCACATGACTCACATTCACCACTGATGAACACAGCAATGAACATGATAATGATGATGATGATGAAGAGTCTCTCCAGATGACAGGAACAGGCAGACGAGCTGAAAACATGACAGAATGAATCAGATTCAGTAGAAATCACTGTGATCTTCTGGATAAAATGATCAGCATCATCACAGAATTCTCCATCATTTTATCATATTCTCAGTAACATTATCTGGTGAATTTAGTCCACAGATGTAACAGGATAGTAATTCTCTCCTCACCATAGACAGTGAGATTGATGGTGTTGATCGTTGTGTCTCTGGAGACTGTATAAAGTCCAGAGTCTGTGGTTCTGCTGTTGATGATGGTCAGAGATCCAGTCTGATGATCCAGTTTCAGTCTGTCTCTGAATCTCCCTTCAGCACTTTCACCATAAAACACACTCCCTTTGTTAATTACTTTAGCTATGAGAATGTCCCCAAACTTCCACTCGATCTCTTCATCTCTGTGTATTTGAGTGAAACTAGAGTTCAGAGAGACTGATTCTCCCTCAGTCACTGACTCTGACTTCACTGCATCAGCAACAAACACACCTGAACACAAACACACATAATAACTCAAATTATTTCTGCACTCATTTCAATATACAGTCAATGAAAGGAGCAGCATCAACAACAATATCTGACTATATTAGTCTTATACAACTGGAAAATATTAATGAATGATGTAATAATGTGTTTAAATGATCAAATAAACTGAAGTGAGACTATAAAAATACTCACCAGCCTGACACAAGCACAAACAGATGAAAACAATCATTTTATGAAATAGTTTGAAACAGATCTGTGATAATAGTCGTATCCTGACACTCGTGAAAATGTTGAATGTTTCTTAAAGCGAATGAATCTGCGGGTCTGTTGTAAAGCGGTTCAGTGAAACTAAACTCCTCCTTCAGATACTGCCATGCCTTCTCAAAATGAGCTACAGAAAGGAGAAAATGGGAACTATTTCTAATAATATGACTGAAATATTATGCTTTATTAAAATGAGTGGTCAGAGACTCTTATAAAGATTGATGAACTGAACTGAGTGTGTCAGACTCGAGACGTTCAGACATGCAGAGGCTCTCCAGGAACAACATCACATCACATTTACAGACATTTCTGTCCCAAACCTCTGTTTATTTCAGATGCTGGGATGTGTCCGTCAAGATCCAAAAGGAATGAAATGAAAGACTAATTCAGTTTTGAGAAAGAAAAATTTGTGAAACTTAAAAAAATTACTGAAAAGGTCTGTCTTGTGGGAGGAGCTACTGGACGAGTTTAACTTCATTACTCACTGACAGAACAATCGACATTCGCAAGAGTGCAGGACTTGATCATTATAACATTTCTGAAACTGTTAAAAAAGATGTTTGATACGTACATTTTCTTCTGGTTGTTCTCCTGGAGTCTGACTGGTGAGTATTTTTATGGCTAAAGTTCTCTTTATATTATCATTTCTCCACATACAATCTGATCTTTATTCATTTTTCCTCTGATATTGTCAAGTTTTATCAGAGTAAACCTTCAGAAATACTTCTGTGTAAAATGAGGAAGTTTTATAATAATACTGCTGAAGGGAGATTCAGAGACAGAAAGATGCCCATAATGCACTGGGCACGCTGCTGTCCAATGACACTCCCAGGATGTGTGTCTACTGGATAGACTTGACCTGAATCAAATTAAAACTTTCAGGCTACATTTACACTAGAGCATTTTAATCTTAACCCGGCATTTTAAAATGAAAATGATCCTCGTCCATACTGGCATTTCCACTGAGTTTCAGAAAAGCTCTTCGTCCAGACAGCACGACCAAAAGTGGATGTCACATGACCATTCATGCATACTGGGCAGTATTATAAAACACAGAGTTTAACTGGAAGAACAACAGAGTAATCAAGCCTTGCGGTCCCGTCTCCATGTTATTGTTCACAGCTGTGTTTCTGTCGAAAGCTGCATCTTCAGAGGTCGTGTAGGACGAATACCTCATAAAGGTGTCTTATTTTGATCACTCTGGACCTTATAAACTACAGATCAGCAGCTGCAGAGGGACGTCCTACAAGAAATTCAGAGTTGTTATCCATGGAGAGTAATAAATGAAGATGAAGACAGAAATGAGCTTTATTCTGCTCCAGCTGAGTGTGAATGTCTGTGATTGTCAGGGTTCGTCACTTTGGTCTGTTTGTTCTTGGTTTGTGGCAGATCTCTGATGATGTTTCGTACAGAAACACACACTCCTATTGGCTGAACTAATATATATATATATATATATATATTATAATACTGTATTTATGTTCAAACATATTGTTTTGTTTCATTATGTGACACTAACAGTTTCTAGTACGACATTATTAAGGCGCACGTCATCTTTGCAATGTGGTTTTGCTGATAAACACATGAGTCATGTGACACTGGAGGATCCGCCCATTTCCTCCTTCCCTCAGTTTCTCTTTACTGGCATTATTCATCCTGAGCTTGACCTGCTTTCTAACGCTCGTCTCTGTCTCATTCCCTCTCCACACACACTAAACATGCATTTTCTAGTGTCATGTGACCATCATGTCTGATGAATTTAAAGCGCATTATATAAGAAGTCTGGGATTGTTGTTAAAACAGGATCAGATGGAAAAGCTCCTGGATACGAACCAAAAGAGCAGAAAGCAGGTGAGATTGTGTTGTGTTCACTTAATCACTTTAATGTTAAAAAGGGTTATGATTTTGTCACATGACTGACATTTTAAAATCTCTATTTGTTCAGATATTTGTACTGCTTTAGTAAGAAATTAATATAACTGAATGAAAGATTGTTTATCCTGACAGAAACAGTCCATGTGTAAAACTTTTAATGCATCTAAAAGATCAAGACAAAATGTTTAAATTGAGTTTAAATGTTTGGGAAGGTGCGTGACTGAGTCACATGACAAGTGTCCAAACCAGACTGAACCTGATGATTGGTCATTTAAAGGAAAATTGTAGTCATTACTTTAGATGTCTAAGATCTTTCTCTTGTTAATTTCTCTAATTGTCTCTGTTTTTCAGATTGCACTGGGAACAGACTGAACGAATCCTCAATTATAGTGAAGCTGCAGCTGCTGTTGAATGAAGAAGTTCCTGATGGAGTGAATGAACAGACGAGTTCAGTTTGATAAGTGTCAATCACTGTCACATCATCATCATCATCATCATCAATAACTGAGTCTTTATCAGACTCTAGAATCATCCATTGAAAGTGAGAAATAATCTGTTATTTTTTTCTACTGATTGATCTATTGATTATTTTCTGATTATGCAATAATACTTATGTTATCTTACCTATAATAACCATAACTCATGCCATTAATCATTAAATGTTTTAATCAGACATTTACTTGACAAATAAAACATTCCCAACATAAAAATAAAGTACCATATTAAAATGTATTTATCAGTAATACAAAAGTCTGTGAGTCCATCTTAAATTCAGACTATCAAACACTAGAGCTGATTATAAGCAGAAATGCACTTTATATTTTACACTTCTCAGGTTTTCTAAAGGAAAAATGATTTGTTTCTTTCCACTCGCTGCCGTATACCGTATGCCCTACTGTACAGATTGACTTCTGTTTGCATTATTCTCATCTGTAAGTTATTCGTATTAAAGCTTTTACTGAATTAATAAATGTTGATGTCAGATATATTGATAAACCGCTGGTCCGTATGATCTTTGTGTCGTCCGTCATGAATCATGTCTGTCCTTTAGTGTGAAATACTGACTCAGTTACTGATACAGCTGTTTCCTTTTACACAATATCAATAAATATACATTTGTAGATGAACAGCTTTTATTTATTTATTTTTAATATCATGTCCTAGAAATCTGTTGGTTCATACTGTATATTCAGTAATTAATGTACAAAATCAAATCTTCAGATACCAGACTGATTCTGGCCAGAGAGAGAGAGAGAGAGAGACTTTGACTTTAAAAAGCTCTTTAATACCAAAAATTAAAAAAAAAAAGTTTTTTTTTTTTTTTTTTTTTCCATAGAAACAACATAAAGATAACTAAGTATCACATTTCAGACTTTCACATTATCACATATGAGGAGAAAAAAATAAAATAAATAAATAAATATTTCAAATTTCAATTACAATCAACATCACAAATACATTGATTTACACCCCATTTATATTTAAAAGTTTCAGCATCATTAACTAGTTTGTAGTAAGTATATTAAATTTTTAAATGTGATCTTACTAAACCCCTGAGGATTGAATCAACTTCACATGACTCATTACCAGATAATTTTTCTTCCGTGATAACCCAATGGCCATTTTTACTTGTCCAAATAAGAAATTCAATAAGACATCAGACTCTTTTTTACTTATTTTATATTCAGGCCCATATATAAACCGCATAGGTGAAAAAACTACTCCCAGGTTCTGGCAACAACTCATCCATTGTCGGAAACAACAGTTGTAATCTAGCACAATGTAAAAATAAATGAAAAACAGTTTCCTGTACACCACAGAAAGGGCATCCCTCCGCAAGACGCGCTGTGTGTCTGTTAGTAGCTATTATACCACTGAAGATCTCCAGTTCTTTTTTCAATAGGAGGTTTGTACAAGGTCCTCCAGCTGCCGTTAGGAGACGCACCTAATCCAAACACCTCTTGCCATTTAGATTCTTTTACATTTGTGAGAGCATGAAGATGCAGTATCTTGACACACAACATGTACAGTGATTTTTTTCCTGTATTGCTGAAGACTTCTAACCGAGGTGTCTTAAAAGATAATAGTCACCTTCAGTTTCTTCCCAGTTTTCAGTCTCAGCTGTAAATTCCAATTCTGGAAAATCAAAAGTGTCCATCTCTCCATTATAGGATTCTAAGGAAAGTCTATAACTCTGTGGCAAAAACTCAGCTATCCGAGTCAAAATTTTCTTTGCCACACTAATTGATCTTATGCCCAGTTTTTCAGCAAAAAATTTTGGCTGATAACCATTCACCTTCAGGTATCAAGTGTCCTATTTTTGTGATTTTTGCCACCCACAGACTTTAAAAATATCCAGATTCAGTGCAGAGTTAAAAAGCAATGGCTCTTCCTTCTTCCACAAATTTTGTACATTATTTGGCTCTCTGGAAAAGTTGAAAGTGTCCATGTTTTTAAAAGTGATCTATAAAATGATTTTAGTCCTGCAAGATCCAACTTGTTTATCTCCATCAGGAACAGGTGGCGATCTAGTCCCATGTTGCCTGCTTTCCTCAATAAGGTAGATGCTATCCCAGCCCACATCCTTCCCCTAGAGGAGTCTCTGAGCCACTTAAAGTCTGAAGGTCTTTACTCTAGATATGATATCCACTAGTCCTCCTTCCTGTCTGTGCAGATACAGCACTGGTGCCTTTAACCAACGCTGGCCCGACCAGAAAAAATCCACCAGATACCTCTGAATTTGTCTCACAAGGTGTTCTGGAGGTTCAAGGATCATCATTCTGTGCCAAAGGGAAGAGGCTACAAGGTTATTACATATCAGCACCCTTCCCCTGTAGGACAGCTGGGGCAGCAACCATTTCCAATGAGACAACCGCGCACGTACTACTTTCTCCAACAGGCCCTCCCAATTTTGCCTTCTGTATTAATTTGTCCCCAAAAAAACTCCCAGATATTTAAAACCTGCCCTTCCCCATTGTAATCCACCAGGAAGTGTCTGTCTTTTAACAACTTGACCACACCACACCGCATCACTTTTGGACCAGTTAAATTTGGCTGACGAAGCCTTTCCAGAACACTCTAGAGCGTACTTTACTACATCAACATCATCATCTCCTCTGATTAGAACTGTAACGTCATCTGCATATGCAGATAATTTAATAGATTGCTGAGAGTTTAAAAAATTAAACTGTAAACCTGTAAGTTCTTTTCTTAATTTACATAGCAAAGGTTCAATAATTATACATTTTATGCATTCTATGATCTTTTCCCATTTTACTTACTGTATAACAATTTGGGCTCAATCAAACAGCACGGCTTTACAACCACTTCAAAGTTTGTACAAGCAGGCACTCAAAATATTAGATCAGAAACCAGTATCCTATCATTATTGTAACATTGTTAAGAAATATAAATTGTTAACACTTGATCATTTTATTCTCCTGGCTAATGTCAGTTTAGTGTATAAGATTCTACATGACCTGGCACCACCACCTCTTAAAGTGTTTGTGAAATCATGTGATGAGGGCTTTCGGCCCACCAGAGCCTCCACCAGAGGAGACTGTTATGTCAATTTTAGATCAACCAAATTTGGACAGAGCTGCTTCTCGGTCAAAGCTGCAGGAATGTGGAACTCTTTACCTTTAACTGTCAGAGAGTGCAATACTTTGAATAATTTTAAATTGAATGTAAAGAAATGGTTGAAGGATAATCAGGTGTGTTGTCATTAGCGCAGACTTGTTGAAGAATCTCTAATGTATCAAATGTAATGTATTTGGACTGTGTGGATTTGATCTGGGGATGGGGCTTCGTTAAGGTTGGATGTGTTGTTTTTTAAATTTTGTATATAGGTGATTATGTGATAGGCTGTTTAAATGCACTGTGAACCTGCTGTTCCCTTTCAGTCGGTTACTTTGACGTTACGTCAGAGACTGACGAAATGGGGTCTCGCCCGAGAGCCCAGTCACCTTCGAGTGTTAACAAAACGAGCCAATGATACGAGAAGTATCTTGGTCTGCGGAATTTGCATGCGTAAGCTCCGCCCCACACTGTGGGTATATAAGGAGCAGCGCGAGCAACACGCATTCAAGCTTTCGCTTCGGAGCCGAGCGCATCGTGCCTTCACCGGAGTGTTTACAGCGAGTCTCTGCAGTACTGGTGTGACGGCGCATCTCAGCGGATTCCAGTGTTCCTGCCTTGCCTGTTTCCCCTGAGCGCTTCAGTGCTAAAAGAGTATTTTCTAAAAGAGCTTACGGGTTTCCAGGTCACGTCTTTTTAAAGATGTCGTACCGCCCGTGTGTTTCTGGGTGCGGTCGGTATATGGCACCTCTTGACGGCCATGATCGCTGTCTCACGTGCTTGGGCTTCCAGCACGCTGAAGCAGCGTTCGTGGATGGTTCATGTTCTCATTGTGGGAACATGACTATCAAGATGCTTAGATCTAGACTAGATTACCTTAAACAGTATCGAGTCCCCTCTGCCACACCCCGATCTTCGGCTGGTGGCCAGGGTGATCTGAGGGTTACGGTGTGGAACAACCCAACGAGTCAGCCTCTTCGGGCCACGCCCCCTTCTCAAGCATCTCAGCCGGTGGAGCTTCCGGATGAGCTTGCTGCCTCCCCTTCTGGGGGACCCAGCGTCTCATTTAGGGCTCCGGAGGACGATCGTATGTCGATTGCTGCGTCGCAAGGCGGGTTTGAGTCCTCGGGAGATGAAGACTCGGCTGCAGTGCCTCCCCCTGGGAGAGCAGCGTTGTCCGAGTCAGATCCCGAGCTGACGGCCATGCTTGCCCGGGCAGCCGAGAGCATTGGGTTGGAGTGGAATCCTCCACCCCGTCCTGAGCACTCAAGGCTGGATGATTGGTTCCTAGGGGCTGCACGCTCTGGCGAACGCCAGGGTCCCCCTCCGGTTCCTTTCTTCCCGGAAGTGCATGAGGAGGTTACCAGTTCATGGAGGGCACCTTTAACTGCCCGAAACCATTCTGGCGCTTCCTCTGCCTTCACCTCCCTCGATGGCGGAGCGGCTACAGGGTATGCTGGGGTACCCCCTGTGGAGCGCTCGGTTGCGATGCAATTGTGTCCTCCGAGCGCTTCCACGTGGCGCGGTGATCCCAAGCTCCCGTCCAAGGCCTGTAAGTTCTCGTCCACGCTTGTGGCCAAGGCTTACAGAGCTGCGGGTCAGGCCGTTTCCGCCTTGCACGCCACGGCCACCTACAGGTCTATCAGGCTAAGGTGCTCAAGGGCTTGCACGAGGCGGGTGCTGACCAAGCGGCCCTTCAGGAGGCCCGCACGGCCGCCGACCTTGCCCTTCTGGCGACTAAGGTTACGGCGCGTTCGATTGGTTAGGTGATGTCCACCTTGGTGGTCCAGGAGCCACCTTTGGCTGAACCTGGCAGACATAAGGGAGTCGGACCGAACTCAGCTCCTTAACTCCCCTGTCTCTCAGGCCGGCCTTTTCGGCGACGCGGTCGAGGTTGTTGCCCAGCAATTCTCGGCCGCTCAGAGACAGTCTGAGGCGATTAGCCATATCCTGCCCCGGCGGCCCGCTGCTGCTCCTACACTGCCGCCGGCTCAGGTGCCTCAGTCTGCTCGTCACCGAGGTCGCCCTCCCGCGGCTTCCTCTGCTCCTGCTCAGCCACAGCAGCAGCTTCCACCCTGGCCGCAGCGAGGAGACAGCCGTGGGAAAGCGACACAGAGAAAAAAAAAGACAATTGTTCACTTTACAGGGCGTGTTACTTTTATGATTAGTAATTAATTGGTTATTCTTTATTAATTGGTCATAGTTAACAAGTAGTTCTCAATGAGAATGTATTTATTTAGTAATTATCGAATACCTAATAAGGAACTATCTTTGTGCTAAATTTGCTATTACTTACTGCTTAGTTAATCTTGCTTCCATATTAGTTAATAGTATTAAGTTCAGTGTTAATGTAGTACTACCTATTACTTCCTAATAGTTACCTGTTAACAACGGACCATTATTCTAGCGTTACCGAAAAATGATTCAAATGCATTGAGTTTTTTTATAAACTAATTACATGAATTAGACGTGCAATATCTCTTAATATGTTAAAATAGGCCTATCAAATTTTTTTCATCATAACCTGAATCTAAATTTGAGTTAAAAGTCTAGCTATTGCTTTAATGACATAGCTATTCGGTTAAAACAGGACTGTATATAATTAATCAGGTATAAATTTTAGATCTAGTTTGGCTCAGATTATTTTCATTTTTTAACTAAACCGTAAAAATGTACAAGATGTGAAACGAGAAGATTCTACAGTACTGCAGGAATACAATGTAACGGCAGGGTGGCGCTAGTGCATTATTTTAGTTTGTGACTAAAGCTGCGTTCCACTCCAGTTTTAGACACGCACTATTATATGGACAGACCCTCGCTCCCTCGATTTTGACAGAAGGAGCAAGTCTTCTTCATATGTACACTTCAGGCAGCTCCATAACCCACAATGCAATACGATTGTGACCAAGCTGATGGGCAAATGTGAGATATCAGTAAATAAATAAGCAAATAAATAAATAATGTTTGTGTGCTTGCATGCGTGTGTGCGTAGGCTACTGTGCCTATCAGCCGCAGGCACTATGTTCTTTTATGTTCATTTAGCTTATTGGGTTCATATTCTGGTCGAATCTGCTTGCTGGTATATATAGGCTATGCATCGTCAAATCTTTTATTTAAAAAAAAAGAAGCTACTCCACTGGAAGTGTTGCTGCGACCTGCCGCTGCCAGGATTTGCGTTTGCTTTCTAGCGCTAATTGATCCCCTATCATAGCACAATCTGCAGTTGTGTAAGAGGAAGTTGCTCAGCTGAATTTGTGAGAAAATCGAGCCGAGAGATCTCATAAAGGCAAGTGTCTCACAACAGGCAGCTAAGCATTTATATGTTATAGGTTTGGTATTTGTCCACAGGCTATGCAGTTTGTAGGATGGTTTGTATTTATTTGTGAAATAAAATTATATTTGTAAAACACAATACATTTGTTACTCCTCTGCGTTCTCGCTCAAACATGCCTTTGTATTTGCACATTGCTTTCTGTTTGTTTGCGAGCCGAGTTTTCCCTTTGCAAAGCAGATTGAGTTTGTTTGCGATAGCCACCGTTTCTGTTTAAAAGACGTTTTGCAAGGTTTTGTCGGGGCTAACGCAGCCCTGCCCCTTAGAAGGAAGAAGGATAAAGCAGGTGAGTTTGCTTCACATTCCTGTCTAGCTGGTTTAACAAACTTTGACTAGAATAGTTTCACGCCGCAAGCAACAGTTGTGAAAGATCACACAGGTGTGTTTAGCAGCTATCACAAATCGAACTATTTTCAAAGATTTCAGGATTCTGTTCCTGGTGCTCAAGACCATCTGAACTACTGCAAGTAAGTTTTCATATTTCCATCATTAGGCTACAGTTTTGTTTTTTTGTTTTTTAGGGAATGATGAACGGGTTCTTGTATGATTATATATGTTAAGGTTAATGTAGGCCTACCTGTTGCGGAAGAATAACAAACGATCAAGGATCGAAAAAATAAATTAGGCTATTAAACCATTTGAATGCGAAGTTTGTAAAAATCGGTAATGCTAAAAGGTTTATATTATTACTTTTTTTTTTTTTTCATTTTAGGGCGTTGTTTTGTGATAATGCAAAATCGAAAGCTTTCTGTGGACAGATCGGTTCTTCCAGGTAGAGTGATACCCCAGAACGTTGTGATCGTTCTTTTAAACTTATTAAAGTTCGAAATGTTGAGGTATTTATTTTGGTTTGTCAAAGAAAAATAGACTTAGACGTCTCAACCTAAGAAACAATTAGACAATTACAATAATCAGTTATCACAGCTTAACTTTTAAGGTTGAACTTAAAAGTTAAGATTCCTGTGATAACTGATTATTGTAATTGTCTAATTGTTTCTTAGGTTGAGACGTCTCTATTTTTACCAAATGAGCATAAACTCAAACACTTTCATTCACTTTGCACACATAATACTCACATACTTTATCCAACAATGTCAATCAAATCTCTTAGTCCAAGAAAAAAAGTTCATTGTTTAAAATGATACATTACATAAAAACACTTGGGTGTAAGTAAATAAAAGTAAAAAAAAAAAAAAAAAAAAAAAAAAATTGTATGGCCTAACCACTGCCGGTATAAATACCTAAAATATTTCTCCTTCTTAAACTGAGGAGGACTCAACCTCAGTTTGAGATGTAACCCTAATCAGACACACCTAAACAAACTAATCAATGTCCTCAGGATCGGCTACAGGTTGGACCAAAAAATTCTAAGGCAGTGGCTCTGCGCCCGTGTCATGGGCGCAGAATACGTGGGGGACAGGGACTTTAAAATGTAAATTCATCCCGTTCATACCTTTCAATTCATTATCAATTTCATACATATCAATTCATACCTTTTGTTTTGTTTCTCCCATTAAGTGTAACATTCACATTCTCCATGATGAATGCATGTTTGAGCTGTCTTAACTGAAACAAGTGTGTACACCAGTAATGTTTTTTTTTTTCTTTCTGGTGTATATTTATAAAAGCTACTTAAATATCCTAATTGAACTAAGGTTTAATTCTAGCTTAGGCTAAGCCCTGTCTGTGAAATGGGGTCATTAAGCATTTTCTTCCCTTTATAAAACTGTTATGAAGAAAATACTTAAAATGGCTTATGCAATTTAAAGGATTAGTTCACTTTCAAATTAAAATGTCCTGATAATTTACTCACCCCCATGTCATCCAAGATGTCCATGACTTTCTTTCTTCAGTGGAAAAGAAATGAAGGTTTTTGATGAAAACATTCCAGGATTATTCTCCTTATAGTGGACTTCAATGGACTCCAGATGGTTGAAGGTCAAAATTACAGTTTTATTGCAGCTTTAAACGATACTAGACGAGGAATAAGGATCTTATCTAGAGAAACTATCACTCATTTTCAAAACTAACTAATTGTTATATACTTGCACTAGAATATTTAATATGACAATTTAGTTGTAACTTTGACCTGTGGAGGGCAGTAATACACTTAGCAGTGTCTACACTGCTGGAATTCAAATAGAGAAGAAGAAGAGAGATAGTTCAAGATGAGCATTTATGGTTAAAATGTATAAAATTTTATTTATTTATTTATTTTTTTAGAAAATGAGTGATAGTTTCTCTAGATAAGACCCTTATTCCTCGTCTGGGATCGTTTAAAGCCCTTTGAAGCTGCACTGAAACTGTAATTTTGACCTTCAACCGTCTGGGCTCCATTGAAGTCCACTATATGGAGAATAATCCTGGAACGTTTTAATCAAAAACCTTAATTCTTTTCCATGAAGAAAGAACATGAACATCTTGACCAATTTTTTTGAAAGTGAACTAATCCTTTAAGTGATACTGAAAGTTCATTTTAGTCTCATATGTTTTTCTGCACATGTGCTTTATTAGTAAAATATGTACAGAATTTGGTCTCTTTAATATTACAGTCTCAGTGCATTAAGCCACATTAAGCATTTTCTTTACATGAGAGGAAATCAATTAACATGTAAATGTGTCACGTTCATATTTTGGGCTCATTTGCATATCTCCACACAGTATGCGTTCATAGATATATACAGAATTTTGTGTCAGTCTTGGTGCATTGTCACATGAAGCGTTTATTTTGTTTAGTATTTTAGAATGTCCCCGTTCAAGTTCTGCTAATTCACGAGTGGAGTGAGAGTCATACTCGCAAAAGGTAACCAAACAAAATCAAAACTTTCAAAAACACTTAACAGTGTGATTCTTTTATTGAGTGATCAGCAGTGGATTTAATCAGTGCCATTATTAATAGATTTGCCATCCGGCGGCGTCTTGTCATCTCCTCGACCTGCTTCCCTTGGTGTTTTTACATGTAGAAAAGGCAGAAAAACATATTTCATTGTCCAGTTTTCTCTCAGAACGATGATCAGAGTTACTCTGAGATATTGATGCAGCATTAATGACATACAATGGTGACATTTTTCACAATCATGACAGAAAACAAATTACTGCACTAAACTCAGTGACGGAAAGGCTGCGCAATCCTTCCAGCATGGCGCATAAACAAAGATGTTACCCAGAACTCAATGCGGCGTAACGTCAGATTTGTATTCTCTATTCTTAACTAAAATGAGGTGATCTAAACATTATGGAGTGCTCACTCTCGTGTAAAATATGTTTCATTCATACTGGAAGCCGGAGGGTGCTCTCTTGCAGAAAGTCCAAAACGATTTCGTAGAAGTAATTCTGCTATATGCTGTAACAGCAGCTGAATAAAATGCAGAAACGTATTGACTGATGAAACAAAGACAATAAACTATTGCAACAAGATATGGATTGTGTGTTTTTCAAGCCATCTCAAGGTATTTCTTGACAAAGTATATGAATAATGCATCTAATTGACAACCTTTTTAATGTTTTTGAAGTCTCTTATGCTTCCCAAGACTGCATTTATTTAATCAAAAATACAGTAAAAACAGTAATATTGTGAAATTAAAATAGCTCTTTTGATATGTGAATTTTAAAATTTATTCCCGTGATCAAAGCTGAATTTTCAGCTTCAAAACTGAATTTTCAGCAGTCTTCATTGTCACATGATCCTTCAGAAATCATTCTGATATGATGTTTTGCTGCTGAAGAAACATTTGTGATTATCAGTGTTGAAAATGGTTGCTTAAAATATATGTTGTGGAAACCATGATACATTTATTTTTCTGGATTCTTTGATGAAATAAAGTTCAATGAACAGAATTAATTTGCATTTATTGCAATAATTTATAAACATTTGTAAAATAGAAATATTTGTAACGTTATAAATGTATTCACAGACACTTTTGAAAATTGAATGCATCCTTGATGAATAAAAAGTATTGTCTTTTTTTTTCTTACCACAAATGTTTTTTTTTCCAGTATTTTCCACGAAAAAAATATGAAGCAACTGTTTTTTCCATTTTTAAAAATCATGAATGTTTCTTGATCAGCAAATCTTCATATCAGAATGATTTCTGAAGGATCATGTGACACTGAAGACTGGAGTAATGATGCTAAAAATTCAGCTTTGACTACATATATTGTTCATTTTACAATATATTCACATAGAAAACAGCTATTTTAATTGTAATACTATTTCACAGTATTACTGTTTTTACTGCATTTTTGATTAAATAAACCCAGCCAGAAGAGTCTTTTCTAAAACATTAAACAATTGTAATGTTTCCAAACTTTTGATAGGTGCTGTATTTTCTGCCTTAAGAGATGAGATTAAAAAAAAAAAAAATCAATTAGACAAAGGTCAGATAAAAACTGGTATTACAGCCGAAATTTCTATCCCCCTCAATTCTGAAATGATGGCTACGCCCCTGTAAACACGGAAGCTCTGCAATGCGTTCACTGAGCCATCTTTGTAACACACTGACAGGGAAGAGGGAAATTGTTGAATAAAGTCATTATTGTTTTGTTTTTGCGTACAGAAATATTGTTGTTGCTTCATAAAATTAATTTAAATTAATTAAATATATAATTATTTTATAGAAGAATGATAACTTGACCTGACCTGATTCTGATCTTATTTCATACTTTTATTTCAGAGATGTCAGAGGTCTGCTTCAGTCCAGATGATCCAGAGATCCGGATTCTTCTGATGGGCAGATATGGTTCTGGGGCAAGCTCATCTGGAAACACAATAGTGGGGGACAAGAGGTTTAAAATTAAGAAGCATGAGTTTGAGGTTTGTGAGGGCAAAACACAGATTGGAGAGAAGCAGGTGCATGTGATTATTTCTCCTGATCCACTGGATCCAGATCTGTCTGAAGAGCAGCTGGAGGAAATGAAAGAGCAGCTGGTCTCTCTATGTTCAGCAGGTCTCAGTGCAGTTCTGCTCACCGTTCCTCTAGAGGAACCTGTGCAAAATGAGGAAGAGATCCTGGATTTCATTAAAGGTTTATTTGGTCCTAAAGCTCAGAAGTACATGATGGTCCTTTTCACACGTGGAGATGAACTGGAGGAAATGGATGAACCATTGACAATTGAGGAATATCTACAAAGCAAAGATCATGAGGATCTCCAGCGACTGGTGACTGAATGTGGAGGAAAGTTTCACTGTTTCAATAACAAGAGTAAATCACACAGTCAGAGACAGAAACAAGAACTTCTGCAGAAGATTGAACGGATGATCATGAAGAACAGAGGGAAATTAACCATGGAACAAATTAAAAGTAGTGACAGCAAAAGAGGTTCTCCAGTCAATTGTAAGTTGTTTGTATGTATGTGTGTGTGTTTATATACACTATATTGCCAAAAGTATTGGGACACCCCTCCAAATCATTGAATTCAGGTGTTCCAATCACTTCCATGGCTACAGGTGTAAAAAATCAAGCATGCAGACTGCTTCTACAAACATTTGTTAAAGAATGGGTCGCTCTTAGGAGCTCGGTGAATTCAAGCGTGGTACCGTGATAGGTCGCCACCTGTGCAAATAGTCCATTCGTGAAATTTCATCACTGCTAAATATTCCATGGTCAACTGTTAGAGGAATCATAACAAAGTGGAAGCAGTTGGGAACAACAGCAACTCAGCCATGAAGTGGTGGGCCACATAAAATCACAGAGTGGGGTCAGCGCATGCTGAGGCACACAGTGCACAGAAGTCTCCAAATTTCTGCAATGTCAATAGCTACAGACCTCCAAACTTTGTGTGGCCTTCAGATTAGCTCAAGAACAGTGTGTAGAGAGCTTCATGGAATATAGTTCTTTTGGCAATATAGTGTGTGTGTGTGTGTATATGTATGTAAATGTGTGTATGTGTGTGTATGTATATATATATATATATATATATATATATATATACATATATATATATATGTGTATATTAGGGCTGGGCGATATATCGCATGCTATTGTCACACGCATTTCGTCAGTAAAGCCGGTTCCCTGATTACCGCTAAATCGCCATCACCTGCTTTCAAATGGAGCGGCATTTAATAGACAGAGCCGTAGATCACTGATAAGCCACGCAATATCGCGTTCATTATCGAAGGCGATTCATCTGCGTTATGAACACGATATTGCGTACCTTGTCAGTGAACTACGGCTCTGTCTATTAAATGCCACTCCATTTGAAAGCAGGTGATGGCGATTTAGCGGTAATCAGGGAACCGGCTTTACTGACGAAATGCACGTGACAATCGCATGCGATATATCGGTCAGCCCTAATGTATATATGTGCATATATATGTATAAGAGTTTGGTTCCAAAACACGTAAAAAAAAAAAATTGAGTTTCTTCCAAAATCAGTATTGTATCTGTGCAAAATGCAATATCCATCATATTATTCTGTCATGTTTTCTCCCTTTCTTTCCAAAACGCATCAAGCGCCAGTCTCCCTTCTCTGCAGAACGCGATATATCCGCTCAACCAATCACAGCGCTCCATTCCACCCACTGTAAACAGTAATGGCGGTGCTCTAAATACAGCCGGCTTCCTAGTTTTCCTTACTTTGGGATCAACAAAAACAGAAAAATTAATCATTTTGATGGCATTGATGAACCTGTGGTGGTTTCTGCGGTGGGGAAGAAACGTGTAACCCCTCTACCCAGGTCCTACTCGCCCCGCTCTGCACGGGCCTCGAACCTGGGTCTCCGGCATGGGAGTCGGACACTCTAACAAGGAGATCAGAGGAGTGAGGTTTACTCGCACAGCTACAACTAGCTGGCCTCTGTTACAAACGCAAGTCATCGAAATGTAATCATTTATGTGAGGAGATTAAGAAGATGAGGCACTCAAGTCGGGAGGAGGAAAAATGCTGGCTGTTGCTTGTTCCACGACAGCATCAAACTTCTGTAATGGTCCCCATAAAAGCCTTTTTTTAAAACCAATGTACTCGGTAAATGTGTTTATTTTAACCGTGCGGTGGCGCCAGATACTCTTTAATCAGTAATGACAAACAGAGACATAATTAATTTATAACATTACCAAGATGACTTGTTGAAATCATTTTGGGAGCGACAACTGAATGTATTTTTAACAAAGTCCCTTTAAGACAAGTCATTTCACTCGGCGGCCATCTTTGAAACGCCTCTCAGGAGTGCAGCTCCTATCTCTTTAAATGGGGAAACATCAAATTCTCCAAATCTGTTTGCCAAGCTTTTGATTAAATTTCATATTTGAAATCACAAGTGAAATCTGACAACAACTGTCTCATAAATTTTGTTTCTAAACACTCGAATCATGACAAAAAAGCCCCTGTATTTTTCAGGCTGGATCAAGCTAATGCGCATGCGCATTCCTAAATACGTGTCTCTTGTGCCTCATTTCGGAGGCGCTCGTCGGACAGTTTCTATAGGAACCGGAGCTTCTAACAGCCGCTGCAGTAACGTGATGACTTTACCAGTCGGCGATTGGCTCGTATTTAGAAGGCGGGACTTATTCCGCCATATTGCCTGTTGCACTTTCTCCCATTCAAAAACAATACGAGTGACACGTCTTGTCATTCTATAGTCTTTGTTTTTAGTACAGTGCTTGTATATGTGAATAAAATTACTTTGTTGTGTATTTTCAATTTGAAAAATAACTTTTGATGGATTTATTGCATCTTGGAAAAAAAAAAAAAAAAAAAAAAAAAAAGTGCCATGGATTTATTGCATTTTGGGGGAAAATAATCCCCCAAAAATAAGTTTTTATAATAAATCTTTGAAAATCAAAATGTAGATTTGAATGTTTAATGTTTTTATAACCAAAAGATGCTATGTGAAAGTTTCAAACAGAAAATAGTGGTTTTCATCTCGCCACTTGCTTGGTAAAGAAAACAATTTTTTACTCAAATTTGAGTAAAATTGTGTATCGGTATCGGTGAGTACTAGAAAAAAAGTATCGATACTTGTACTCGGTCCTTAAAAAATGGTATCGCACATCCCTAATATATATAGATACACTTATACCAATACCATTTTTTAAGGACCGAGTACAAGTACTGATACTTTTTTTCTAATACTCGCCGATTCAGATGCCTATACATTTATTCATTTCTCTCTCTCTCTCTCTCTCTCTCTCTCTTTTTGTTGCAGTTTTCCAAGCACAACACAGTGAGACTAATGAATGCAGAACAGCTTCTTCATTATTACTCTAATGAAAAAAGTAATAATTTTTATGTGCTTGTCACAAACTTTAAGAACAAAAATTTCACAGTGTCCAATAACCTTCAAAGAGCATAATGACCAATAAATATAATTGTTGTTATATAAAAAGAAATTTACAAACATTTTACAAACAATACAACAAATAGAGATACAAATTAAATAATCTTGTTTTTCAGATACAGTAGGTTTATTTACCATGTATACATTTATTTAACATCTTTTGTTGTTTTATTAACATTTATGACAAATATAGGCTACTGTCCCTTTAAGAATGAATCCATGAATACTGACACATATCCTGTTTTATTTGTGTGTGTGTATATATATATATATATATAAAATTGACTGTTTCAACACAAAATCACAAAATGTTTTACCAACTAAGAAGACGAATATTTTTTTAACTGTGCGGTGACCAGATCGTCATTATATGTTCTCTTCTTGTATGTTTCCCTTCTGCAAGTAAAATCTCCTGTTTTCCCCCTCAGGGTATTTTTATTTTATATTTTTATATTAATAAAAAGCCCATATACTGCACCTGAGTCCTCGCTTCATCCCTTCACCCAAGCTGACAAGATGATGATCAGATAAAATTTTATGGCAAATTACTGCAGAAAACCAGTTCATTCCCAGGGGGTTCACATACTTTTTCCACTGTTTGCCAGTGTCAATGACTTACCTTTTATAAATAAAGAAAAATAGGTGCAGGTGCAGATTTGTTCATTGTGCACATTAGTGGTTTGCTGAACTGATCATTGATGAATCCCTGAAGTGTTTTGTTACTGATTTGGTTTGATCTATAGTTTCAGGAGAGTCTCCAGCTAAAGATCCAGATGAGCTTCATGTGATTCCTGAGAGGAAAGACCAGATCCGGCTGGTTCTGCTGGGAAAAACTGGATGTGGGAAAAGTGCCACTGGAAACACCATCATCGGCAGAAACGTGTTTCAGTCGTCCATCAGTTCAAAGTCTCAGACGAAACATTGTCAGTCAGAAACTACAGTGAGGTTTGGTAAAGAGATCTCAGTCATCGACTCACCTGGACTTTATGATACTGAACTCAATGGAGAACAGATTAAATCTGAAATAGTGAAATGTGTAACATATGCTTCTCCTGGACCACATGCTTTTATTGTCATCATTAGAGTGGGTCGATTCACTGAGGAGGAGAAAAAATACAGTGCAACATCTCAAAGTAGTGTTTGGAGAACAGATACTAAAATACACCATGATCATCTTCACTTACAAAGATCAGTTAGAGAAGCAAAATAAAACCATTGAGCAGTATCTAGAGGAAGGTGATCCAGATCTCAAACAGCTTGTAGAGAGTTGTGGAAACCGATTCTCCTGTCTGGACAATGAGTCTGTCAGTTCCCCACAGATCAAAGATCTGATCAGTAAAATAGAGACAATGATGGAAGAGAATGGAGGGACACACTTTACAAGTGATATGTTTGATGAAGCAGAGAAACACATTCAGGAGATTCAGAAGAACAAACTGGATGAGAAAATGAAGCAGTACAAACAGGAGCACAAACGCCTCACTAAAACCGAATGGAAGAAAATATACTGGCGTTTAGTTGAGGAGTCACGACGAGAAGCTGAGCGATCTTTTTCTGATAGAAATCTGCAACTCCTGGGGAAGACAGAGACCAGTGAGGAGGGAGCGAGTGACACGAAGGAATCTGAGCACAAAGCAACCGGTCGTTTTAGGGCAGTTATACTTCGATTCAGAGAGAGGATGTGTGTGATTCAGTGAAAAAACACAATGATCAGACACTAGGGCGCCAAATCTCAGGTGGTCTAGTGGAGGCTACTTGACCATTTACATTATAACTTTCTTGTTTTTTTGTTTTCTTTAGCTTAACCTTTATGCATTATTATTGCAAAACCACTCATTTTTTATTTACTTTATACTTTCAAACAGTACCATCGCAAGGGCTGTGCCAAGTGTGTGACCGCACCGGGCCTCGTGCCAAAGTAAAGTGACAGCTGACTTGATGATGTAAAGCCAATAGTTAAAGTTTATGTCTTTGTTCTTCGAAACAATATAATACTATAATAGTTAAAAGACATAACTAAAAGTGAGACTATGTTTATTGTGACTGTATTATTCTGTTTTTTAAAATGTATCATGCAGTAACTTAGGCTGCATTTACACTGCAAGTCTTAATTCACAGATCCGATCTTTTGACCATATCCGATTTTTTTGGCCAGCGTGTTTACATACACTTTAGACACGACTGGTATCCGATATTTGTGTTTACATTAATTCTCACCCAAAGTGATTGTCGTTGATAGTTTTACATGCACACGGTAGACACTCGCATTTTGAATGGCCGTGCTATTAAAATTATTTATATATTTCACGTCGGTGGTCATGATTACCTGTCAGAATAGATAAGTTAAAAAAATACTATAGTAATTCATAGTAAATAAATACTATAGTGTTTTTGAACAATACTATAGTAAAGTACTTGAATTACTTTGTTCTGGTATTTCTATAGTTGCTGTGATAATATAATAACTATAGTAATATAAACAAAAAATGTTTGTAAAAAATGTGGCCTTTGAATGGTTTTATAGGGAAATTCTAAAACGTTTAACGCGAAAAATGTTTAACGTGGCTTAGACAGTATAGACCAAACTAAGTAAACATCATACTAATAAACCATACTATGTACAGCAAAGCTGATGAGCCAAGGATATGAATGCAATTTGTTTAATTACAGGTTGTTTTCCTCCCATAGAAAACCGTTATAAAGAAAAAGCTTTTAACATTGCTTAATGTAGCCTACTAAGTGATATTAAAAGATCAAATTCTGCACAAACCATTTTTTCTGTATACTATGCATTATTAGTATAGTGTTTACTAAGTTTGGTCTTTTAATGTCATTGTCTTAATAATACATTAAGCCACGTTAAAAGCGTTGTCTTAATGGGTGGAAAATGTTTAATTAAACATGTTGCGTTCATATTCTGGGCTCATCTCATCACAGTTTGAAACCGAACAGTATTTATATAATTTTTTACCTCTAATACACCAGTATGTCCAACTGCCTTGAGCATCCGGTGCTTGAGATGTGTACGCGCTCTGGCGTAGTTTAAAGGATTAGTTCACTTTCAAACAACATTTTCCTGATAATTTACTCACCCCCATGTCATCGAAGATGTTCATGTCTTTCTTTCTTCAGTCGAAAATAAATTAAGGTTTTTGATGAAAACATTCCAGGATTATTCTCCTTATAGTGGACTTCAATGGCCTCCAAACGGTTGAAGGTCAAAATTACAGTTTCAGTGCAGCTTCAAAGGGCTTTAAACGATCCCAGACGAGGAATAAGGGTCTTATCTAGAGAAACAATCAGTCATATACAAATGTATATGCTTTATAAACACAAATGATCGCCTTGTACGTGCTTCCTCTTTCCGTATTATTCAAAAAGCTGACATGGTAAGCAAGTTTGTGAATATTTTAAATAAAAAAGGAAAAACCAAATAATAGCGTCCCCATCTGTCATACAGTGTTAGGCCGTGTGTCCACCAAAGGGTTTTTAGCCAGCTGAAAATCTGTGAGCGCTAGAGAGCGCTTCTGCTGCGCAGCGTTTTTTTTTTTTTGTTGTTGTTGTTGTTTTTTTTCATTGAGACGCTTTGTTGCTATGATACGGAATATCCCCGGCACTGTTACTTATAACTGATTTTGCAGGTAATTTGTTTCAGACTAAAAATGTCGACACAATGTGGAATACTTGCTATGTATGTTCAATATTAATTTCTCATCCATTTTGTTTCGTTCTCTGTTTGTTGATGTCGTTGTCGTTGCACAGCAAGAATGTTGTGACAGTTGGTCGGTGTTGTATTTGTCCCGCCCCTCCTCCACTCTGATTGGACGGCTGGCCAAAAAGTGACAGTGATGAGCGCAGCGTTTTACTCAAAGTTGAACATTCTTCAACTCGAGGCGACCGGTAAAAAACACAGAGCTCTCAGCGCTTGAGCATGATAAAGATGCTCAGTGCCTCGATACACTTCTGCCATTTAAAAATCAATTGGAAAAGTACGCTAGCTTCTGGAAAAAAAAGCTTTGGTGGACACACAGCCTTATTTTGGCTGCCTTCAGCATACATGACATGCATGACGCGTCGCCATGGAAACAATAAGGGTAAACATTCTAAAATAACGGTCGCCTTAAAAAAAAAACTCAGTCTGGGGGGTCAGTTAGACTATTTTAAACTAGCGCTTGAAAGGGTTAATGGTGAATATCTGTTTTTCCGTGGGTGATCGTGGACAAAGTCCCTTTAAGACAAGTCATTTCACTCGGCGGCCATCTTTGAAACGCCTCTCGGGCATCCTGGGCATCATGCAGCTCCTATCTCTTTGAATGGGGAAACATCAAATTCTCCAAAACTGTTCGCTAACCTTACGATTAAATTTCATATTTGAAATCACCAATGAAATCTGACAACAACTGTCTTATAAATGTTTTTTCCAAACTCTCTAATCATGACAAAAAAAAAAATATTTTTCAGACTAGATCAAGCTAATGCGCATGCGCAAACCTAAATGCGCGTCTCTTGTGCCTCATTTCGGAGGCTATAGAAACTGTTTCTATAGAAACCAGTGCTTCTAACGGCCGCTGCAGTGACGCGATGACTTTACCAATCGGCGATTGGCTCGTATTTAGAAGGCGGGACTTATTCCGCCATATTGCGCGTTACACTTTCTCCCATTCAAAACAATACGAGTGACACGTCTTGTGTTATTCTATAGTCTTTGTCGTGGAGTAGGGGTTGCGTGCATAGGTGCCTGTTACTATGGCAACCCATAATCCCGCCCACCCCCTTGCCCCATGGCCTTTCTGAAACAAAACTGTTTATACTTTATTTACACAATCCTTAATATCTCAGCTCAAGATGGTTGTCGCTCCTTGGAAAAAAAATGATCTGAGCACATGATCTTTCATACAATCACACAATCAATATGTGGACTACTTGTGATGGAATGACCTTTGAGAGAACTCTTTTATGATGGATCTTAATACTGATTTGTCGGACATATAAAAAACAGCTTTAATCTGAGCTAAACTGACTGTGGGCTTTTTTTTTTTCTTTTTTTTTTTTTTTTTAAATCATCATTAAAGTGGGTTGTTTGGAGACCATGATCCTCTTGACTTTCAAAGAACAGCTAAAGGAGGAATATAAAACGAAAGGAAATTATTCTGTCTGGATAAGTCTTCCAGCTTCTCACAACTCAAAGATCTGCTTAGTAAAATAGAGATGATGTTGAAAGGGATGCACTTTAATGATGTGTTGAAGCATGAAGAGAAATACATTCAGGAGATTCAGAAGCAAAAACTGGATGAGGAAGCAGTTAGGCTAAGTCTTGATGTGAAGAAGAACATTTGATCATGTCTGATGAAATCCTAATGACCTCTAGTTAGAGTTAAAGGACAGATGTCTAGAGAGTCTAAACTATAGCATTGTATGCTTTCTTCTTCAGCTATATTGTTTATAAGGAAAAGTTTAAAGATTTTTTTTTTATTGCCATTGAATGCTGAAGAAATGTTCTCAATCTATTCATATGTAATGCAACAAAACATGAGCGAGTACAACACTGAAATATAATGTAAATAATTCAAGTGTTGAAATCATAAATGCTGGAATGTATATATGAAGATTTTAATCTGTAGATTAAAAAAGAGCTGAAAAAATAATATCTACTACAAATATTTCTTCCTTAATTTCCAGGACTTCATAAACTGACTGATTCCCAGCAGTGGTTACACAATAATCACACACTTGATCAGATCAACTGGCCAGTTATGTGTGTACGACTCGAGAGCGCAGATCAAGTTCACATTTTAATTCCCCTCAGAAGTCTTCTTTTTAAATCCCTAAAGAGCTCAATACCCAAGATGGTTGTAGGTGTTTATAGCTGAATGAGGGCCTATAAATCTGTAAAAAAAAAAATTGTCTTGGCAGTTGCAAATAAAAGATCAGCTGATTAACAGTGTTCTCAGAATTGTGAGAAAAAAATTCAGAATTTTGAAATATAGTAAGTCGCGATTACCTTTTTATTTCATGGTTGAAACAAGCTTCAATAGAACTTCACTTCACTCTCTGTGGCTTTTAAATGCTTCATAAATACTTAAATACTTGTTCTGTGTGCACAGTAAAATTTGCAGTGTTAAATGAACTCTATAAGTCAAATTTAACACTCAGCCCGAGTGTATTTGGTCCCACTCAGAATTGGTGATAAATTGACTCTCGTCATAGTGTTACATTTCAGAGTTAAATTAACTCTATTTAACACTGAATAGTGTTACTAGAGTTTAACACTAGGAGAAATTAACTCTTTTTAGTGTTACTAGAGTTTAACACTAGGGGAAAATTAACTCAGATTAGTGTTAATATTTCACTTATGTAGAGTTTATTTACATTTGTAATAGTGAAAAATTCTCAAATTTTAAAACCCTATTGGTGTTTTCAAAACAGAAAAGAAAACAAGTTCAACGACTTAAACGTTATCAGGCTCAAGAAACATACACTTATATGCACAAAAATACATCACATCTGCGTGAAATGACAATACATCACTATGCGCAGTACAGAATCTGTTGAACCACCTAGCTAAGCAGCCTTGCTCTAACCTCAGCAATACAAGGACTTCCACTTTGTCAACATCTTTGTTGTACACTGTGGTCTGAATGAAAGTGTACATCTTGTGTAGAATAGTTTTATGTGTGCCTTAAAATGTTAGTTCACCAAAAAATAAATTATCTCCTTAACTCACCCTCATGTCATTCTAAACCTGTAAGGCTTTTGTTCATTTTCAGAACACAAATGAAGATATTTTTGATGAAATCTGGGAGACTTCTGTCACTTCATTAACAGCCTACACAACTACCACTTTCAAGGCCCAGAAAGGCAGTAAAGACATCATTAAAGTAACCCATGTGACTCTGTTGATTTAACTTCAGTTTTATGAAGCAACACAATACCGGACTTGAGTACATGAGAGCACAATGACGCATGAGTGATTTGTTGAAATGAAAGCAGTCGTTGTGTGAATGCGTGCATAAAGTTGAGGTTAAACCAATAGAGTAACATGGATTACTTTAATGTCTCATTACTACCTGTCGGGGCCTTGAATGTGCTAGTTGTGTAAACAGAGGGACAGAAAACTTTCAGATTTCATTCAAATATCTTCATTGTTGTTTCGAAGATGAACGAAGGTCTTACGGGTTTGGAACGGCATGAGGGAGAGTTAATGACAATTTTCATTTTTGGGTGAATTAATCCCATTAAAAATTTCATCAAAAGGCATCAAAAGAAGACTGACTTGCATGGAATGACATGTTGATCAAGAATGAAGAACTGGTGAACTGAATTCTTGGTTTCAACAGCCAGGTGATAGGGCTGAGCACTTCCAGCGATGTCTTGAAGATGCTCCTCAATGCTCGTTTCACTCTGAGAAAGCCAAGCAAATTGCAGAGGACTAATGTTAAATAAAGAAAACTACAAGAAAATAATGATAAAAATAATAATAAATAAAAACAAACCTTCTAGACAAGATATCCCTACTTGAGATGTAGACGCCTTTTCTGGCCTTGACAAAATGATCCTTTTCCTGATGAACAACATGTGTATGCATTATTTAGAATGAATTTGAATCTTTATTTTCAATTCATATTGTGGCTTGAATGAAATCTGTGTGAAACGTTTCGTATTATTTTTAGGGAAATCAGGTCTAAACTGCACTCTCTGGATTCTCTGCGGGAATTTACGAGATCAAGAGATAACATTTAATTTAATGTTAAGAGGGAGGAGGAGACGATACCTGATTTGGTCAGAACTCCTCAAAGAGGTTGGGCAAACACCTAAAGTTTAAATAGTCAGATCAGAATGACAAATTCAGTATAATATGGCTTAAGATAAAGAACAGACGATGAAGGGCAGACAAGCAGTTTCATTCAAGCCATCCAAATTCTCACTCACCTTTCTTTTACTTTATCTTTCCTTTCTTTTTACGCCAAGAGTCTTGTGTTCTAAGTTTTGTCGCAAAGTTTAACCAACGACTTTTGCCGCCTTATCATTAAACTCCAGCCATGACAAGAGACTCCATTCATTTGCCAGCACGCCCGAACGTGATTGGCTTTTCCACAGCAATCCAACAAACCTGGAAAGCCCTTTTCTCCAAGCCAAGGTGCCAACAAGGGAATCCGCATTCAAAGACACGAACGACAAGCAAGTACCTCCAGATTCTAAAACTGAACTTGTGCATTAAATTAATGATTCATGGTTCGTTCAGGTCAGGTCTTATGAAGTGCATATTTTGCTAGAAATCATGCTCATCATTTCATTCTCTCTTAAAACTCTTTCTAACTTCCTTTCTTTCTGCAACTTGTATGAATGTGTGTGTTTATGTTAGATATTAGTTTGTGTTTGAATATACCTGTTTCACTGACCTGGTGCACAGCAGTAACCAGACAGACTCCAGACAATGCCTTTGAATATGCTTTAATCACAGTCAGGAGGATCTCACAACGATCACAGAGAATCCTCACCACAAAAAGAGTTCAGCAGTTTATATAGAATAAATGCATGGCAAAGGTAATATATAATTCAAATTCAATTGCATCACTTTTCTCTAATATGATTGGTTCTTCATATATGCATTTCAGCAAAATCCCTCTTCTGTTTCTAAGCAGAAGAAAATTTGAATTTTTTTTATTATCTCAGCTTGTTTAAGTCATGGTCATATCCAGACAGCCGTCTATTCTTGTCATCTGCATTTGTTATTACAACACTTTGGCCAAGTACTAGAACATTTTGTTCTCAAAAGCATTCGAATGTTAATCATGCAGAAAAAGGAATGTTTGTGAATAATGATTAATAAGAAATGTATCTGACAGTGTATCTGGCTGAGGTCTTGTCTTGATTTCTGAGAGTAAGCTGACATCTCCACTCTCTGTTTTCATCTTCATTCAGGAGTGTTGTAGTCAGATTGATGATACAGTGATATGATGAGAATAATATCTGATATCTGGATTTTGTCTTCAGATCAACACCAGCCTGATTCACCCACAACAGCTGAATTCCCTCAGAACGAACCAAATCATCACAGGAGAATCCAGAATACAACTGACAGGAGAGAGTCACAGAGCGACCTGGTCTGATCTCAGTCTGTGAGGATGATGATGAGGAAACTGAACAGAAGACACAAATCACAGACAGTTCAATCATTATGTGAGTTCAAAGTGAGAAGCTGCCCTTTTTTACACTGATCACATAATCAACTTACCACGAAGAACATGCAGATAAACACGTGCATCAGCTCCTTGTTTTTCTCCATTCACATATTGTCTGCAGGTGTAAAATCCATAATCTTCTTTTGTGACGTGCTTGATGTTCAGAGAGCAGTCAGACTCCAAACTCAGTCTCTCATGTCTCCCTGTGTTTTTCTTCTTTATCCCTAAACCAATCAGTTCAGCTACTGCTGAATGTCTGTCATAGATCCATGTAGTTGATTTGCAGTCAGAAAGAGCATTATTACAGGGCAGATGGACATTTTCACCAGAACTGATGAACACATGAGCATCATTCACTCCACCGGTACCTGAAACATAAAGTACATTTGAGTGATCATTAAGTTATATCTAAGTCTTTTTTCCTCATTTATTCCTCTGGGGTCAGCGGAGGCACCAGCGCATTCAGTTGAATTTTGTCCTATTAACGGCATTTTTGGCCATACAGATAAGAGTAAAACATCATTTGAAAATGCAACGGATTTACTTTTCTTGAATACAAATCAAGCATAGCGTTAGTTCTAGCAGGACACGTAAGTCAAGTTCGCATCAGTTGACTCTCAGCGGATCCACATCTACCTAAAGGAATACAACGCTTATCTCAGCATCCCTATATATAGGTCCATGCAGTGTTATCAGCAGCTTATTATGTTGCTAATTACCCTCCTCCATCCCCAGCTCCTCTTTTTGACCAATCAGGACTTGGCCACTGATATATCTCTTTGAATCAGACAATTTTTCTCTTGAATTATGTTGTTACATTAAATTATTGTAATTAAGAACATTAATGATACCTTTATGTCAGTTCTGTTCACTCTAAGGCCATTCGACCACGGAATCCGCTCTCGATAAAAAATAATTTGTCATGACATGAGATCTGTAGTTTAGTTTAAAGAGGAATTATTGTGCGGCTAGCACTCCTCGCTGTCATTAAAACAGTGTGTCACAGGAAAAGTGTTCAAAAGTAACCACGTCTATGAAAATTCATATCATTTTTAACTTCTGCGTAATGACTTTTTGTAATTTCAATGCTTATTTTTTGTGTGTTGTAAATATAATTTATTCTGAAAAAAGCAATATTCTCATCAGTGTTTTATCAGTTTTTGACATATTTAAATCTGCATATTTTATGTTGTTTACCCTGGGGGTATTTTATTAACCACCCCAATCTAATTAAATTTATGTTTAATCTTTTATTTCAAATTCTTACATTTGATAAATTAAAATAGTAAGACACTATAGGGCTGTTACCAAATTAAATAATTTGCACTGAAAAAGTACAACTGCATTCAATAATGTTTTGAGATTCTTTAAATATTTTTTAATATACAAATAAGAAATGTTGGTGGGAAATTTATACTTTTAAACATGAAATTAAACCACCAGTAGCCACCACAAGCCATCTAGTATTTAATATGATATTCTAAAATCGATCTATCTTACTGCAGTGTGTAACAGTGTCTCACAGTAGCCGTTGAGCGAACGCACAGAGTAACGTTATAACATCATTTTCACCACTCTCAAATGGATTTAATATGATAAACAGAGCTGTGTTTCCTCATACTCATGACCGGAAAAGCGGAAGCGGCGCCGGCGACTGTGACATAATAAAAGTCCCGCTGCTCGTGAGGTGTGTGTTGATCAATCGCTCCAGCTCCTTGTTCAGCTCAACAACACTCGGTCCTGCTCTGCTTCATACTACAGTAACGTTAATAATCACATCCATTAACATGATTTCTGCCCGAGTCCAATCCCTATTATTTTGCACCGTCCGTTGAGGTGTAGACTACATGTCCCAAGATTCCTCTCTAAAACTTGGCATCAGGAGTTGCGAGCAGGAGTTGCGAGCAGACAGCGGTGACGGCAGAAGCGCGTAAGTGTTTTGCTTAATATCTGTTGTGGTCAGTTGCTTCGTTTATTATTTTAATTATTTGCTGCTAGGAAGGATTAATTTGTATCTGTGCCTGTCCTATTTTCTACCTTGACTATAATTGTATTTAATTGTACTTGTTGGAAATAACAGCCGCGCTTTTCAGAGTTTATTGGTGTTATTGCTTGTTTTTCGCACTTAAACGCTGTGTTGTTGTAGCATTAGTTTCGATTTGACCCATTCACGGGCTTTAGGCTTTGCAGTGCTAATTTTCAAGGCGGGCTTAGCTGTCTTCAATCACGTGTTAATAAGCAGTATATTATTGCGTGTGCGCGCTGTCGCGGAAGCGTCAGCTGGAGCGTTCAGCCTCCTCGTGTGAAGACTGACTCGGGTAAAGACCTGCGACTCTACCTGCACAACTCCACCGAGCAAGGACACCTGTAGGCACTTAAGTTTCTTCATTTCCTTCACACTTTTCCTAATCCTCAGCATGTGCTTTCAACACATTCCTGTTGTCTCTTGGCAACCCTCCACTAACCCACGTAAAAGGCAGCGCAATGTTTCTAACCTGCGCCCTATTTACTCGTCTTCTAATATTAACACTCCTCTCTCTGTCTCTGTGGGTCTATGGAATTGTCAGTCAGCAGTTAACAAAGCTGACTTCATTCCAGCCTTTGCTACTAATTTTTCTCTCAATATCTTGGGCTTGACTGAGACCTGGATTCGTCCAGAAGACTCAGCAACCACTGCTGCTCTCTCTAACACCTTCACTTTCTCTCATACCCCTCGCCAGTCTGGGAGGGGTGGGGGCACAGGTCTTCTCATTTCTAACAATTGGAAATACTCCACTCATTCCTCTCTTTGCAACTACAATTCATTTGAGTTTCATGCTATTACAATCTCAATTCCTGTCAAAATTCATATTGTAGTAATTTATCGCCCCCCAGGCCAACTGGGTACCTTTGTAGAGGAACTGGACATGCTGCTGTCCTCATTCCCAGAGGATGGTAGCCCACTTGTAGTTTTTGGCGATTTCAACATTTCATCTAGAGAAGCCTTATGCTTCAGAATTCCTCTCTCTTGTAGCCTCATTCGATCTCAATCGGCTCAACACCACAAGTAGTAAGACACCACATCTCCGATCATTTCTTCATTACTTTTAATCTACAACTCCCCATTTGTCCACCACCAACACCTCTACCAGTTACCTTCAGACGAAACCTGTGCTCTCTTTCTTCTTTTCATCTTTCCTCTATTGTATCATCCTCCCTTCCCTCACAATTCTCATCTCTGGATGTGAATACAGCAACAGACACATTATGTTCCACCTTAACTTCATCTCTAGATAGTATCTGTCCTCTGTCATCCAGGCCTGCACGTGCTACTCCCTCTAATCCCTGGTTATCCGATGTTCTTCATGAACATTGGACCAAACTCAAGGCTGCAGAGAGGAAGTGGCACAAATCAAAAGACCAATCTGACCTAAGCAGTTATCAATCTCTGCTCTCATCCTTTTCTGCTGAAATTCATGCTGCTAAATCTTCCTATTTCCACAACAAAATCAACAGCGCTTCTAACACACGCACACTTTTCAAAACATTCAATTCTCTCCTTTGTCCCCCTCCACCACCACCCACCTCATCCCTAACTGCTGATAGTTTTGCTAATTTTTTCACTGCCAAAACATCTACCATCAGCAGTCAGTTCTCCGCTCCACACACACAGGAACTCAGACCAACCACACACACAGCCACACACCTCCTCTCCTCATTCTCCCCCCTCACTGAGACAAAAGTATCCAAACTTCTCCTCTCCAGTGATCCCACTACCTGCCCTCTAGATCCCATCCCCTCACACCTTCTACAAGCCATCGCTCCTACACTTTTACCAGCACTTACACACATTATCAACACATCTCTCCTCACTGGCACTTTCCCTAACACATTCAAGCAGGCTCGGGTAACCCCACTGCTTAAAAAAAACACATTAAACACGTCTCTTGTAGACAGCTACAGACCTGTTTCTCTCCTACCATTCATAGCAAAAACACTTGAACGAGTGTCAATCAATCTGGGCTGCGTTTCCCAAAAGCATCGTAAGCTTAAGTTGATCGTAGCTCCATTGAAACCAATGGAGCTACGATCATCTTAGGCTTACGATGCTTTTGGGAAATGCTACCCTGGTTTCAAGAGTGGCCACTCGACTGAGACTGCACTGCTGTCAGTCACTGAATCCTTGCGGATTGCAAAAGCTAATTCCAAATCATCAGTTATCATTCTGCTCGATCTATCTGCTGCCTTTGACACTGTGAATCATCAGATCCTCCTGTCCACCCTCTCATCACTGGGCATCACAGGTACTCCACTTCTCTGGTTTGAATCCTATCTCACAGGAAGGTCTTTCAGGGTTGCCTGGAGAGGGGAGGTATCCAAAGCTCATCAACTGACCATGGGTGTTCCTCAGGGTTCAGTTCTTGGACCCCTCCTCTTCTCCATTTACACTACATCACTTGGTCCCATCATTCAGGCACATGATTTCTTCTACCATTGCTATGCTGATGACACACAACTCTTCCTTTCATTCCAACCAGATGATCCCACAGTAGCTGCACAAACCACAAGCTGTCTGGCGGACATCTCGGCATGGATGAAAGAACATCATCTACAGCTCAACCTGCCTAAGACGGAGCTTCTCGTCCTCCCTGCCAATCCGACTCTAAATCACGACTTCAGCATCCAGCTAGGTACATCCTCAATTACCCCATCAAATTCGGCCAGAAATCTTGGAGTAATCACTGATGACCAACTGACCTTCAAGGACCACATTGCTAGGCTTGATTTTGCTAGGCTTGATTTCGAGCCCAAAAGAGCCCATGTCACGCCTCTCTTCATCTCTCTACACTGGCTACCACTTGCTGCTCGCATCAAATTCAAGGCGTTGACACTTGTTTACAGATCTACCATAGGCTCAGCACCCTCCTACTTCTGCTCACTCTTACGAGTCTACACTCCTACCAGAAGCCTGCGCTCATTAAAGGAGCGAAGGCTTGTGGTACCATCATAGAGAGGCACAAAATCACTCTCCAGGACATTCTCATTCACTGTCCCTTGCTGGTGGAATGATCTTCCTGCCTTCATCCGGAATGCAGAATCCTTGGCAATATTCAAAAGACAGCTGAAAACTCATCTCTTTCGTGAGCACTTAACCTCATCTTAAAAATAAATAAATAAATAAATAAACCTTCTTATTCCTATCCTTTCACTTCCTCTAATCCCTCTCTAATGTGTAGTTTATGATACTCTGAGCACTGCCTAAACTTGTATTGTAAGCACTTCTTATGTCTATCTGCCTCGCCATGATGACTCGCTTGTTGTATTCCTCACTTGTAAGTCACTTTGGATAAAAACGTCTCCCAAATAAATGTAAATGTAAATCATCAAGCTACAACTTTGTTTTGAATAGGCTTCTAGCGACCTCTAGCGGACAAAATTATTGCATATTGTACCTTTCAATCAGTTTATAGTGAAAATTAATAAATAAATTAGAGACAAAATTGCAGATTTTGCTGCTAATATTTTATTATATTTATATGATATGAATTATAATTACTTTGAATTCATATAATATATTCATATAATTATATTAATTGACAAGTAATATTAAACTTTGCTTTTTAAATTAATATAAATATAATACACGCATTCATATATAATGTTTTTAAAACAACGCATATTCATTTGAGCTCTTCGTGAATCTATATAATTAGGCCTATTTCTTTGATTCACATCCTGTATTGATATAGTCAGATATTTTCTTTCAGCTGCCTTCTCAAACTTTCACTGCAGCAGCAGTGTTTATTTACTGCCTTGTAAACACTTTTAATTTGATGATAATTTTCAAAATCATCTCTTAATCTTCAGAAGAGAAGAGAATCTGCAGTTTCTTTCACAAGAAGTCAATCAAACGGACGTTCTCCATGTTCTTTGTGATTGGCTGTTTGCCACATGTGTTCAGGTACACACGCTTCAGAGTTAAACGCAAACTCTGGATTAAACCTAAGTTGACAGGAAACGTTTATACCGAGCGTTATGAGACCACTGAATCTGATCTAAACCAGGTTGCATTTATCTGGATTTGTCAACTCCAAACCTCTGAAACTCAGCTAGCTTTATGCAACAGGCCAAAGGACTATTGTGGTTTGTTTTCACTGTGGACTAAATAAACTCTATAATTGCACTCAACGTATTAGTTCTATCTGTTTAAGATGTGACATCCGCGCACACACACACACACACACACACACACACACACAATTAGAGTGATCAGAGTTCATTTGCATCAGTTGTGTTCTCTTAATGTCAACAAACAGCAATCAGTTATATCCAGGGACTGATTTTAGAAGAAAACACTATCTGAGAGACACTTTAAAGCATTGATGGACTGGAATTACCCCTGTCGTGAATTTTACATAAGATTACTCTAGCATTAACTATCACTATATTGCCACATCTAACAGAGAGTCTTCCATAACTGAAATTGTTTCTCACCTGAATACTTGACAGTGTATGTGACTGAGGTCTTGAGTTGGTTTCTGCGAGTAAGCTGACATCTCCACTCTCTGTTGTCATCTTCATTCAGGAGTGTTGTAGTCAGAGTGAGGATACAGCGATATGATGATATCTGATATCTGGAGTCTGTCTTCAGATCAACACCTGTCTTATTCACCCACGACAGCTGAAGTCCCTCAGAACGGAGCCAATGATCACAGGAGAATCCAGAATACAACTGACAGGAGAGAGTCACAGAGCGACCTGGACTGATGTCAGTCTGTGAGGATGATGATGATGAAACTGAACACAAGACACAAATCACAGATGGTTCAATCATTATGTGAGTTCAAAGGGAGAAGCTGCCCTTTTTTACACTGATCACATAATCATAAAATTACCATGAAGAACATGCAGAAAAACACGTGCATCATTTCCTTGTTTTTGTCCATTCACATATTGTCTGCAGGTGTAAAATCCATAATCTTCTTTTGTGACGTGCTTGATGTTCAGAGAGCAGTCAGACCCCAGACACAGTCTCTCATGTCTCCCCTGTGTTTTTCTTCTTTATCCCTAAACCAATCAGTTCAACTACTGCTGAATGTCTGCCATAGATCCATGTAGTTGCTTTGCAGTCAGAAAGACCATTATTACAGGGCAGACGGACATTTTCACCAGAACTGATGAACACATGAGCATCATCCGCTCCACCGGTACCTGAAACATAAAGTACATTTGAGTGATCATTACGTTATATCCGAGTCTTTTTTCCTCATTTATTCCTCTGAGGTCAGCGGAGGCACCAGCACATTCACAGACAATTTTTTCTTGAGTTATGTTGTTAGATTAAATTATTGTAATTAAGAACATTAATGATACCTTTATGTCAGTTCTGTTCACTCTAAGGGGGGTTATCACTGCTCTCCCTGCTCTTTTTCAAACCGGACAACGGACCGTTCGACCACTGAATCCAGCAGTGTCTGCCATAATATCGAATCGTAAGTGTGCATCATTGATCATCGTTCTCGATAAAAATAATTTGTCATGACATGAGATCTGCAGTTTATTTTAAAGAGGAATTATTCTGTGGCTAGCACTCCTTGCTGTCATTAAAACAGCGTGTCACAGGAAAAGTGTTTAAAAGTAACCACATCTATCTAAATTCATATCATTTTTAACTTCTGCATAATGACTTTTTTGTAGTTTCAATGCTTATCACCATTAATGAAAGTGCCATATTTAATCTAAATGTATCAAATCACATCCATGAACATGATTTCCTCCCGAGTCCTATCCCAATTCTTTTCTTTTCCCAATTAGTTCATGTTAACTAATGTTAATTAATGAACCTTATTGTAAAGTGTTACCAATTATAATTACTTTTAATTCATATAATATATTCATATAATCATATTAATTCACAAGTAATATTAAATATATAATGTTTTTAAAACAACGCATATTCATTTGAGCTCTTTGTGAATCTATATAATTAGTCCTATTTCTTTGATTCATATCCTGCATTGATATAGTCAGATATTTTCTTTCAGCTGCCTTCTCAAACTTTCACTGCAGCAGCAGTGTTTATTACTGCCTTGTAAACACTTTTAATTTCATGATAATTTTCAAAATCATCTCTTAATCTTTAGAAGAGAAGTGAATTTGCAGTTTCTTTCAAAAGAAGTCAATCAAATTGAATCCTCTTTACACAAGATAACTCTATCAATATCTATCACTATATTGGCACATCTAACAGATACCTTGTTTTCTCACCTGAATACTTGACAGTGTATCTGGCTGAGGTCTTGAGTTGATTTCTGAGAGTAAGCTGACATCTCCACTCTCTGTTGTCATCTTCATTCAGGAGTGTTGTAGTTAGACTGATGTTACAGTGATATGATGAGAATAATATCTTATATCTGGAGTCTGTCTTTAGATCAACACCAGCCTGATTCACCCACAACAGCTGAAGACCCTCAGAAAGGACCAAATAATCACATGAGAATCTAGAGTACAACTGACAGGAGAGAGTCACAGGGCAGCCTGGACTGATCTTAGTCTGTGAGGATGATGATGGAGATGGAGAGACTGAAACTGAACACAAATCACAGACTTTTCAATAACCATGCAAGTTTAAATGAATACAATGACCAAATAATTGTAAACTTACCATGAAGAACAGGCAGAAAAACACGTGCATCAGTTCCTTGTTGTTTGTCATTCACATATTGTCTGCAGGTGTAAAATCCATAATCTTCTTTTGTGATGTTCTTGATGTTCAGAGAGCAGTCAGACTCCAGACTCAGTCTCTCATGTCTCCCTGTGTTTTTCTTCTTTATCCCTAAACCAATCAGTTCAACTGCTGCTGAATGTCTGAATCTGTTATAGATCCATGTTGTTGATTTGCAGGTGGAAAGAACATTATTACAGGGCAGACAGACATTTTCACCAGAACTGATGAACACATGAGGATCAGTCACCCCACTGGTACCTGAAACACAGTACATTTGAGTGACAGTTATAGTATATATTAATCAATTAAACTTTATTGTATGTGTATATACATTGAGCTCTTTCACAAAAGTCTTAGAGATCATGTACAATGTGTTTACCTGTGAGAAGTGAAGAGAGAATGATCAGTCCCAGCAGACACAGATCACACTTATCAGCCATTTTCTGACAGTGTTTCTGACAGTCTTTCTTTTCATTATATAGTTACAGTGCTTACCTTAAACACTAAGCCCCTCCTGTGTTTGTGAACTTCCTCTGATCTGACAGACTGTGTGATGAAATCCTGCTAGAGTTTATAGTTAGTGATACCGTGCCAGTGCATAATCGAGAAGTGCTGCTTCACTTCTCGTCAATATCCACTCGAAATCAAGTGGATTTCAATACTAATGTCCTTTTACTTGATGCTTAAATGTAATTTGCAGTACACGTATTGTAATTTAACTCCTTTTAACAAAGTAGTTTGATCAACCGCAAATGCGATTTTGAATGTGATCCAGATATCATCCGCCATGTTGACGTTACCATGTGACACTGACCTCCAGGGCCTTATATTGATTTCCTAAAAGAGTTAGCAGACTTTTCATCCCACCTATTGGTCAACGTCGATAAAGCGCTGAATGTTGTCATTAACATAGACAATAAAAATGATGCGTTGGGGGCTGCGTTTAGATTTACTAAATTTCTTTGGGGACAAATGTCCTCAAACCTTGGGCCTAAGTGTGTGTCTGAACCATGTCCAAAAATAGGAAAAGGGGAAATGACACTTAGGGACAGCTAGACGACCATCTAAATATAATAGCCCCATGACATTGAGTAACCAACAAACTAATAAACACAGGATTTGGACAGATCTTGCTTTACCTAGTAACATGAGGGTTTGACATATGAGGAACCAATCATATTGTAGAATGCTTTGCCATGCTCCTATCATATATAAACTGTTGTATTCTTCTTGCTGGTGGGATTCTCTTTGACTGATACGAGGTCCTCTGGCTGTGAATAAAGCATATTCTATTGCCAGGTTTACACTACAGGATTTTAAGCTCGATTTAAGCTCAATTTAAGCCCGAATTTCAAGTTAACAAGCTCGCCGACAGGTCAGGGTGTGATCGGGGGAAAATCAGTAAGTGATTGGCACTCGCCAATCTTTATGTGTGAACTACTCAATGACGCATCACCGACACCTCACTGACACCAGACAAATATCTAGCATGCTAAATATGTGGAGCTGTCGGCCGACTCGATATCTTGTGGTGTCACGTGTTGCAACGTGTTGAAATATACACTGATGTCTATGGAAGCAGAAATAACAATCCATTCAAATATAATTTGCCAATGTTTATTCAAATCAGATACATATTTCATGTTACAGATCAAGATCCTGATGTAGGTTTTTAAAGGACTAAACACTCACTTGCACATATTTGAGAATCGGAATATAAGATAGTTGATGACATGGTGAGAAAAGCGATACATCTGTCATACAGTATGGCCGGCTGGCCACAGTGTGTCACGTGACAAGCATGACGCGTTGTCATGGAAACAATAAAGGGAAACGTTCCAAAATAACAGTCGCCTTAACTCTGGGAGGTCAGCCAGAATGTTTTAAACTTATGTGTGAAAGGGTTATTTCAATTTTAATTCAAAATTTTATCTAATTTTCTACCAACATCCATTTTCAAATAAAGTCATTGGGTAACAGTTGTCAGCTCATGTTGTAACCTCCTGTTGCAGATCATTTATGTAGTGTCACATAGTGTGAACACCACAATGACTTCAAGACTCCACAGCAAGTCACAAAGTCTGAACAGCACAGCGATCTGCCGACGTTTAAAGTCCTGTAGTGTAAACTTGGCTTGAGGCATAGTCTGGAGTCTATTTGGTTATTGCTGCACAGCACGTTAGGGAGCACTAGGGTCAAGATGTTGACCGAAATATTATTGGGTGTCGATTAGGTGACGCCCCGAAAGATCAGGAATATTATTGGTGTCGATTAGGAGACGCTTGGGTGTCGATTAGGAGATGCCCCAGGTAAACTTAAGACAGGTGTGTAGGGGAAAATCAACCACAATATGGCGAGCCAGCCGGGAGTCCTCGGAATCTCCCTTTGTCGGTGGACGGGGACGAGGAACTTGTTGACTTCATTCTGCCAGACTGCAGATCCCTGTTCGACAGAGGGAACATTCCTGGACGGGCTAAAGGGATTTAAGGTTAAGGTAGGATGAACTCCATACTTTTCCTTACAAATGCTTCTAAATTAAATAAAAGATTCAATTGAATTGAAATTTTGGATTCTGTTAAGAAAATTCTTGAAGAAAACTGGTGATCACATTTAAATGATGTTTACTTTTGACTGTTAAGGGCAGTGAGTGATTATGGTTGATTCAACCAAAGTTGTATTTGTTGAATATTTTAGTTGTTGTGTTTAAGTGCTCCCAGTAACCTGTCAACAAATCTTTGTTGCAGCAGAGAGCAACTTGTCATGTACACTAGAATTAGAAGGGCTTAAGATTCTATGCTCACAGTTGAGGCAGAGATAGTGTTGGATGACTAAAGACCTGTGCTTAGGGTGAGACAGTAATGCTGAGTTAGTGTTAATGATCCTTTGTATAGATGTTAGAGACCTGACACTCGCCTTCGAATTTGGGTAGGTAGTGATAGCAGCTTAACCAGATTCGGGAAGGGGGAATGCCCTGAGATGCTGTAACACTACAACTTGCTCTTTGTTTGAATAAGACTTTAATTCTAATTAAGAAAGAAATGTTGAACAAGTTGAATATATGATTAATAGATCAATATAGTTACATTCTGAAATAAATAAATGAATGCTGAAATTTTTAAAGGTATAAATAATAGGAATATGCACCTATGAGAATTATGAAATTTTGAGTTGTGGATAAACTTTTATGGGTTAGACTTTGATTTATAGGCCTATATATCAGATTGGTTACATAAAATTGAGAAATAGGTCTAAAAATTATGAACAAATAGTAAGATAATAATTGCGTGTGTCAATATTGTACACTGTATCTGAAGATGTCTAGAATGTGTATCTTGTTATCCCTGGGAGACAGTATGAAAAGCTGATCCATTCCAGTGATGCTAAGATTTTGGTTTTTGTTACTTTTGTGTATTGTGTTGAATGAGAACAAGATTGGGTGACCAAGTTAAATAGAAATTATGATTTGAACAGGCACATAACAGGCATATTACAGTGATTTTAGTTTCTAGCAAAGAGAAAAGACAGAATTCTTTGCTATTACATTACAATATATTAATGCTTTTTCTTGCAAAGAAGAACTAAGCTTATTAATAGAATGAGGAAATGCTGTTGTGTTAACCAGATGAGACTTTTGGAATTAAGGGACATTGATTTCAGTTAAGAAAAATGGAATTTAAATAAAGAGCTGTAGGATTAATTTGAATTATGCGGTTCTCTTGAGTGTTCACATTTCAGACTAGGCATGGAACAGCCACCTTGACAAATGGGAGCAAATAGACTGAAGTCTGTTCAACAAGACAAGATAAAGAGAAGAAGAGGAAGTGGCTGATGGGAAGTCGAAAGGAAGTTGACCCTTTGAAGGGGTCAGCATGGAGAGGACTGATACAGTGCAGGGAAAGTTGAAACTTTCACTTGAGACTGTTCCTTAAGACAATTTTGCCTTGCATTATGAAATGTGTGGCAGGATTGATAACAAGCCACAATGTCTGAGAGACAGAGAAATAATGGAGCCCATACACCACAGCACCAGGCCTTTGAGTGCCATCACTGGCTGACGATCCAATGCAACAAACAGCCCAACAAGTTAAACCGACTGATGATCCACTCAGAAGGACTTCCATTCCCTCACTTGTGGGCAGGTGCTGCATCTCAATGATCACTACAGAGACTGCTTCAAATTCTGTTAATTATCATATTAATTTGATTTCTTTTGACTATTCACTGGTCTCACAGCAGTTCTTTATATTCTCTGATAAAATAACATTCTGAATCTACTTTCAATATGTACCAGTCTAGCCTACTGTGCATCTTAATGAAAGAAAAAGAAGTTCATTCACAGAAGTGGGAGTGTGACTCACTAATCAGTTACCACTGGCTGGATTTGGGATAGTGAGGGCTATTACATTAACCAACTAGGGGTAAAAACGTAAATAGATTTTTGACTATGTAGAGTTCTCTGGCAAAAAGGGAAATAGGGCACACGGTGTCCAAAGGCTAGAAAAGCAACAATATTGGTCACTCCATTTCGTTTAAAGGTAATTTTCTAGATTTATTAAGAATAATAACTTTAAGATTCCAGTGTTTGAAATCACAAATGCCGCACCAGGGATATGAGATGGGAATGTTATTTGTCCATGGGTCCAAGATTGTGTGGAGATCTTCAGTTTGGACATCCCAGCAAAATAGAGTAATTCAAACAGAAAAATTCTGAAAACTTTTCTTAACTCGCAACGAGTTTACATCGAGTCGATGATCTGGATCAGTGGATCCATTATGAACTATTCCGCTTTTCCGAAATTACCTAAATTGACTAAATTGACTTGAGTTAGTTTAAAATAGAGGTTGTAGGCCTATATGTCATGCCCATCAGTTGACTCTGGAAAATAAATCAAGTTTTTAATGTTGTTTATATGTCTGTTTATATGGTGTTTTTTAAATATGCTTTCAGACAAACCATGTGCAAATTCATAAGCCAACACCTTTGCTGAGTATTTTCACCTTAAAAGTCCAGTGAACCAAAGACAGTTTCAAAAAATGTGGTTTGAAATTACTGGTGTTTCTGACATCACAAATTATATCATTACTATGCTGCAAAGCAGGGGTGTCTCAAGAGAAGCCATACCTGTACATATGTACATTTAGCTATATGGTAGGCGAATTGTGTATGATGTTATGATGAACTATAATTCTTTCTCCAATGACATGATGTTCAAAGCGTTTCTTGAGGCTGATTTTTAGAAGACAGAATGAGATGGAAGGAATGAGAAAACTGGTATTTTAAGAGATATCAGGTGGTATTCAAATACAATTTAGCATTGACTTATAATGAGATGATGCAGTAAAGAAATGTAAACTATGTAAGCATGAAAAAAAATTGTTTTGATCGTGTAAGAGATGATCAGACGGGGGATACTGTGATGGAATTTTTAAATTAATCATAACTAACATTTCTTTTTTCTTGCAGGAATAACATTTATATGCTTTTGAAAACATAACTAACATTTCTTTTTTCTTGCAGGAATAACATTTATATGCTTTTGAAAACTAAATGTCCTCAGACCTTGCATGGGCTGAAGTCAGTGTGTGTCTGAATCATGTCCAAAAATAAGAAAAGGGGAAATGACACTTAGGGACAGCTAGACAACCATCTAAATATAATAGCCCCAAGATATTGAGTAACCAACGAACTAATAAACATATGATTTGGGCAGATCTTGCTTTACCTACACTGTAAAAAACAATAAGTAAAATTTGCTCCATGCAAATGGAGACAAACTTGTTTAGAGGTCTTCAGAATTGCGTGGAAAGACAGCTCGTCCCGTTATAGAAAGACTCTAAAAGCAGCCAGGGCTGAGCATCTCCGCAAACTCATAGAAAACAACCAAAACAATCCTTGGTTCTTGTTTAGTACAGTGGCAAGTTTAACAAGAGAATAAACAGACATCACCAGAACAAAATATTACATTACAGCTTAGTAATAATGATATTATAAATTTCTTCACTGAGAAATTCAAAAGCATCAGAAATACAATTGTAAATGTACAACCTTTGACAAGGTTTTATGATCCAGCCTCAATTACTGCCCATCAAGAACAGTTGAAACGATAATGTATTGTGAAAATCGCTATACAAATAAGAACTGAATTAAATTGAATGTGCATTCAATGAAACTAGATGTTCTAATCAAAAACAATGAAAAACGAGTTAAAAAATAATATCAGACTCATGTCTCTATTAAAAGGTATCATGGCCTCTTCTTCAGCTCCTGAACTTTGCCTTAAAGGTTTTTTTTTTCCAATGTGAATTTTCTGGTGCTCTTTCAGTTTTTCATCTGTAGTAAAGGACTTTCTGCACTGAAACACACAACGCGTGCCTTTTCTGATGTAATATTATGAATGAATCTTCCTTTGAGGGAATCTTCAGGTGTTTCTTCAGGACTGATGCTCAATGAAACTGTTCACCACACTGATCACAGTTAAATGGTGTTTCTTCATAATGAGAAGGCAGATGTGATTTCACCGATCTGCTTCTTCCCAGTGTGAATCTCATGTGAATCTTCAGCCATGATTTACATGTGAAGATTTTTTACACAGAGGGCAGGGGACAGATGTTTTGGCTTGTTTTTCCTTTCTTGTTCACGTCCATCAGGTCTAAAAAAAACATTACATCATGTGAGATTTCAAATAAGAGACAAATGTGAAATGAAAAGTGAAGCTCAAAGTCACGATCACTGATGAGTTCAATAGTCACTTTAATCCCATCAAATCTGATCGACAACTGCTGTGTCACGATTATGATCTATTTAGGCTTTTCACACTTTAAATAGTTAACCCTGGGTTAATCTAAACCCCTGGTAAACAGAATCCTGGGTGATCTTTATTCACGTTTCACACTGGTCATACTAAACCCAGGGTTGACAGTTAATCTGGGATATTCATAAGATAGCTTTTCTCAACGCACATTCCTAAACCCCGGGTTAAAGTCCTCATCTGCATATTTGCAGTGTCACTGGACAAACGCAGCACGTCACCTGTTTATATAAATTCTCTTGCATTGCACGTCCTCACATTACACATTGCTGACTGTAATATCAAGTTATTTTTTAAGGAACTTTTCAAACTATAAAGGTGATGGTAATGGGCACTTAGCTAAAGATAAAATTAGTTTTGTGTCTCTGACAATTGCTTCGATCTTCTTTTTGCCCTGAATGGTATGTGGAAAATACTTGAGGTTTGCCACAGACTTGTCCCACCACCTACAACACAACAATGTTTCTTCAAGTGCTTCCAGGCTTGAAAAATGTGCAGTGTGAAAAGTCCTTTTTTAAACAGAACACTCCACTTTTTTTGGAAAATAGGCTCATTTTCCAACTCCCCTAGAGTTAAACAGTTGAGTTGTACCGTTTTTTAATCCATTCAGCCGATCTCCGGGTCTGGCAGTACCACTTTTAGCATAGCTTAGCATAGTTCATTGAATCTGATTAGACCGTTAACATTTCGCTCAAAAATGACCAAAGAGTTTTGATATTTTTCCTGTTTAAAACTTGACTCTTCTGTAGTTAAATCGTGTACTAAGACCGATGGAAATGAAAAGTTGTGATTTTCTAGGCTGATATGGCTAGGAACTATACTGTCTTCCGGCGTAATAATCAAGAAACTTTGGTGCCGTACCATGGCTGCAGCAGGCGCAATGATGTTACGCAGCCTCTCACAAATGTCTCCATGGTTATAAGGCATGCTCCCTGTGCAAACAGGGGGTCACAGGCGCTGCGTAATATCATTGCGTCTGCTGCACTCATGGTACGGCAGCAAAGTTCCTTGATTATTACGCCGGAATGAGAGTATAGTTCCTCGGCCTAGAAAATCACAACTTTTCATTTTCCGTCAGTGTTAGTACACAATATAACTACAGAAGAGTCAAGATTTAAATAGGAAAAATATTGAAACTCTTTGGTCATTTTTCTAATCAGATTCAATGAACTATGCTAAGCTATCCTAAAAGTGGTACTGCCAGACCCAGAGATCAGCTGAATAGATTTGAAAACGGTAAAACTCAACTGTTTAACTCTAGGGGAGTTGGAAAATGAGCCTATTTTCAAAAAAAGTGGAGTGTTCCTTTAAGTCATGAAGATGATTTGTGTTGTAAATCACTAGTTTGGTCATGAATCAATGTAAATCTGGTGATCATCAGCATGTTCTTCAGTATCATGATGAATGAATGAGGAATGAAGAATAAACACCAACCTCTTTGTTCTTCAGTATCATGAAGTTTCATTCTGCAGGATCACTGGCATTCTCTCCGTCCACTCCTTCCAGATGCTTTCTGGTAGTTCTGACAAAAACAAACAAGTGTCAACAGCTGACATGATGTAAGATGATCAATAAATATTTCTTATTTCAGTTTTACACAGCTTGCACCGGAAGATGTACAGATGCGTGTGTTCGTTTGTCCTTACTCTGTTCAACTTTACACAACAAGCACCTGCACCTCTAGCAGACAAAGAGCAATATAATATGAATTTGTTGTTAAATATAGGTTTTAAATTCTTCATCTAACACAAGCAATTGTAATATTATGAAAATAGCAACTGTTAGTAAAGTGACAGATTAAAAAATACAAAAAAAAAAAAAAAAAAAGAGAGAGGGGTGTCTTTGGATGCATGCTTTCCCAAGATGGCGGCACATGTACATGCAGCAGCTCAGCACTCTATGTAATGGTACCACTCTGGTGCAGTGTTAGGTAAGGCATTGTCTAATGCCTTTAACCCTTTTCTCTTGGAGTGCACTGTTCCAACCTGCCTGAAGGCAACCACAGTACTGCCAGTGCCAAAGCAGGCTGTCATAACATCCTTCAATGATTACATGGCCATTGCACTGACACCAGTAATCATGCCTGGAGAAACTGGTTCTGCATCACATCAAGGCTGCTCTGCCACCCAGCCTGGACCCTCACCAGAAGGGTCGATGGATGATGCCATCTCCACTACCCTCCACACAGTATTGTTCCACCTGGAACACCAAGGGACATGGTACTGTTCGTGGACTACAGTTCTGCATTTAATACTATCGAACCCAGAAGATTGTACTCCAAGATGTCTGACTTTGGCATACAGCACAACATCTGTCTGTGGATTAAGGACTTCTTAACAAACTGGCCACAGTTGACACATGCACACTAGAACATTTATCAAAATGTATTGTGCTCTTTTAAACTTAAGTTGTGTTTATCTCATAACTCCCTCACAGAAATGCTGGTTAATGCAGGCATCGGTTGTTGTTGTTCTTTCTCTCTAGTTTTGTTTTCTACTGTGAAACAACGGCCCAGGCCAGTGCTGCCACCTCGTGGAACAACTGATTAGATCAAAACACATTCAATGCGCACGTGCAAACTGTGTGGGAAGGTTAAATCAGATGGTACGGGTACTATTCTAGTGATGAAATTTAGAGCTTAAAAAGGACATAAAGATGAACTACAATACCGTGATCTCAGACTGTGGTGATGTGGTTTCACTGGCTTCACTGCATGGATCTTCATGTGTTTCTTCAGGTGACTTTTAATAGTGAAACTCTTTCCACACTGATCACATGTGAATGGCTTCTCTCTGCTGTGGATCCTCTCATGTCTTTTCAGATGTGCTAACTGACTGAATCTCTTGTCACAGTGTGAACACATGTAAGGTTTTTCTCCAGTGTGAATAATCTGGTGCCGTTTTAAACAGCTTGCTGAAATAAAAGTCCTCTCACACTCAAAGCACATGTACTCTCTCACACCAGTATGTAATTTCTCATGTTCTTTTAAACTATACAGAATGGAAAATCTCTTTCCACACACAGAACATGAATGTGGCTTCTCCTTCGTATGAACTGTCAGGTGTTTCTTCAGGTGTGATGACCCAATAAATGTTTTTCCACACTGATCACACGTGAACGGCTTCTCTCCAGTGTGGATCCTCTCATGTGTTTTCAGATTTGCTGAATGATTGAATCTCTTGTCACAGTATGAACACTTGTGAGGTTTTTCTCCAGTGTGGATCCTCATGTGTATCTTCAGTAAACTTTTAATAGTGAAACTCTTTCCGCACTGATCACACGTGTGCGGCTTCTCTCCGCTGAAGATCATCTCATGTGTTTTCAGATGTGCTAACTGATTGAATGTCTTGTCACAGTGTGAACACTTGTAAGGTTTTTCTCCAGTGTGGATCCTCATGTGTTGCTTCAGGTAACATTTAAAAGTGAAACTCTTTCCGCACCGATCACACATGTGTGACTTCTCTCTACTGTGGATTTCTCCAGTGTGGATACTCTCATGTGTTTTCAGAGATGATGAATCACTGAATTTCTTGTCACAGTGTGAACACTTGTAAGGTTTTTCTCCAGTGTGAATCCTCTCGTGCAGTTTTAATTGTTTCGCTGAAATAAAAGTCTTCTCACACTCAAAGCACATGTACTCTCTCACACCAGTGTGTATTTTATGATGTACTTTTAAACTTTGCAGCCATGAAAAACTCTTTCCACACACAGAACATGAATATGGCTTCTCCTTCGTATGAACTGTCAGGTGTTTCTTCAGATCTGGTGAGCTAAGAAATGTTTTTCCACACTGATCACATGTGAACGGCTTCTCTCCAGTGTGGATCCTCTCATGTGTTTTCAGAGATGATGAACGATTGAATCTCTTGTCACAGTATGAACACTTGTAAGGTTTTTCTCCAGTGTGGATCCTCATGTGTTGCTCCAGGTGACTTTTAGTAGAGAAACTCTTTCCACACTGATCACATGTGAACGGCTTCTCTCCGCGATGGATTCTCTCATGTCTTTTCAGACTTACTATATGACTAAATCTTTTGTCACAGTATGAACACTTGTAAGGTTTTTCTCCAGTGTGGGTCCTCATGTGTCGCTTCAGGTCATTTTTAACAGTGAAACTCTTTCCACACTGATCACACATGTGCGGCTTCTCTCCTGTGTGGATCCTCTCATGTGTTTTCAGATATGCTGACTGATTGAATCTCTTGTCACATTGTGAACACTTGTAAGGTTTTTCTCCAGTGTGGATCCTCTCATGTGTTTTCAGAGATGATGAACAACTGAATCTCTTGTCACAGTGTGAACACATGTAAGGGTTTTCTCCAGTGTGAATTCTCTGGTGCCGTTTTAAATGGCTGGCTGAAGTAAAAGTCTTCTCACACTCAAAGCACATGTACTCTCTCACACCAGTATGTATTTTCTGATGTCTATGTAAATATGACAGCAGTGAAAATCTCTTTCCACACACAGAACATGAATGTGGCTTCTTCTTTGTATGAACTGTCAGGTGTGTCTTCAGGTTTGATGACCCAAGATCACATGTAAATGGCCTCTCTCCAGTGTGGATTCTGATGTGAATTTCAAGCTTGCATTTGTATGTGAAACTCTTTCCACACTGAGTACAGGTGAAGGATTTATTTGCTTTTTTCTTTATCAAAGTCTTTTTAGCTTCTTTAGTCTCCTCCACTTCACTCAGTTCTTCACTCTGCTCATTTGCTTCAATCAGGTCTAAAATAAAAAGAAAAAATAGTGAAAAAATAGTATACTTAAGCACAATTTATTTGTATGTACTTTAGTATAACTAAATGTATTTGTGGCACACTGTAAATGGGTATACTTAAAATCTGCTAAATTGGAATGACTAATTTTGTACTAAATGCATTTTAGTAGTCCAAAAGCAGTGCTAAAGTTCAACTGAACTTGTATTAAATATACTTGTTTGTGCTAAAGTGGAACTATTCCAAGTATACTTATGTACACTTCAAATATACTCTTGTGTTTAAGTTTTGAAATGCAGAATTCACTCAGCATAAACTTTAAATGTATTTTGGTGACATTAGAATTGCAATTCAATCACATTATAAGAGCGTTGAACATACATTAATATTTTACTGATAACAAACTTTTAGTGATTTGCAATGGCATTCCAAGTTAACTTGTAGTGTACTAATGGCATCATTATAGTGTGCTTCAAATAGGCTACAATAAAGTAATCTTTATGAATAAAGTTACAGCTTTAGAATATGCCTTTTACAGACACCCTCAATATACCGGTAACTTACTTATCCAGTGAACATCAGTGAGACAATTGGAACAAATATATATTTTGTATATTGAATGTATGAACCAGTAAGGCTGGATTCAAACTCGGGTTGTTGTCGCATAAGAGCTCTCACTTTACCTGTTGCGCCACCACACATATATACTCAATGCAAAACTGGGGTTACTTTTGTTGATATGAGCCACACCCTGCTTCAATGGGAAATGCAACTTTTCTAGGCTACTTGAACCTCTTCTGCTTATAAAGAATAATAATGACAACACAACTGTGATTTAAGAGAAAAAACATTTATTGAAATAAGTGATTTATGAGTAATAATAATGACAACACAACTGAGATTTGAAGATAAACAGAAGTTAGCTGTTTATGAGGTACAGCTGTTATGAGAGATATATAGATAACTTGTTTATGGGTAAACAGTGAAACAAAATGTTTGATAACTGTTTATATGATAGCTGTTTATTTGATATCTGTTTATATAATAGCTGTTTATTTGATAGCTGTTTATATGATAGCTGTTTATTTGATAGCTGTTTATTTGATAACTGATTATTTGATAGCTGTTTATTTGATATTAGCTGGTATTGTAGCTGGTATTGTAATACCTTTATTAAAGCATATATTAATTACTTACTAAAGAATGACAGACAACTGGTATTGTAATACCTTTATTAAAAAGCATGTATTAATCACTTATGAAAGAATACAAAACAACTGGAAATGCATTTGTTAGTAACATGTGCAGCTACAAGTAAACAGATTTTAAGATGATCAGATTAATGACAGCACAAATTATATGGATTAAAAGACTGCGAATTGCCGAGAAAAGTCTCAATATAGGCACATTAAGTGTACTACTCAATATAGGTACAGTAAGTAAATTGTATAGTTTTTTGTTTTTGTTTGTTGTGTTGCTGTACAGTCCTTTGGTCTACTTTGTAGTGGAAAGGGCTCTATAAATAAAGCAGACTTGAGACTTGACTTGAGACAGTAAGTGGTGTGTGAAAATACACATGAAACGGCCTGTATATAACAAGTAACTGTTGAAGAAATAAAACCATTGGACGTAACATTCATTATCAAGAATGTTCCCAAGAATGGGAAACTAGAACAAAGGAACATGTGACAGATGACAACAAACAAACTGAAAGTCCATGTGACTGTGACATTACGCCCCCTCCGGAAAGGTGCGTCCTCGCGCCGTAGAGAGGGAGGAAGATGACGATGGAATACAGATGATAATGTTGGAGGTGGTTCAGGAGGCGGACGGCTCACCGGGAGGAGGCGGAATAAAGGAGTCCAAGGTGGTGCAGGAGGTGGTGAAGGATGGTGAATGGCCTTAAACAGGGGCTGCAAGATGTTGAGCCAGGCCACAGCCAGGATGGTGCCCCACGGCGGCGTTGATGGAGGGAGGAGCCATGGAAGGTAGATGTAGACCGCCATGGGTAGGACCGCAGTCAACGACGGCAAGGATGGAGCCCACCACGTAGTCGACATGCTGAGGTGGTGGAGAGATGGTGAATATCCAAGTGGCCGCGACAGAGCCGCAATGACGACCTCCGGCGATCGAGGAGGGGATCCGGAGGTCTGAAGATGCGTTGGAGCGACCGAGGGTGGAGACGGAGCCTGTGGTAGAGCGGAGCAAGCCTTAGTGGAAGGGGTGGAGGACCAGAGAGTAGCGGATGGTCCGTAGGTCCGCAGCGGAGGCGCAGCGATGTCTGACCCAGGTGGAGCCGACATTCCGAGGGAGTCCAACGTGGTCGAAAGGCCGATGGTCACTTCCGAGGTCGAAGGTGGAAGGAGCGCAGGCGCAGGAGTCAGGGCGATGGATGGAAACAGCTCGAGACTGTCCGAAGTTGGAGGCGGAGCTTCGGGCTCCTCGTGCCCAGGAGGAGACGGATCCCGGCAGGCACACGAGATGGTACCACGCTACTGAGAGGAGGTGGTACTGTGGGACTGAAGGGAGACGTAGACGACTGGATGGCACAGATGATAGTAGGCAGGGAAACAGGTTGTAGATAAGGTGGAAGAGGCACACTGGATGGGACCAGTTGCACAGTACAGGGGCAAGGAAAGTGTCCTCTCCACACATTAAGTCCAGCAGTGTTTCAGCAAAAAACTCACTCTCAGTAGCGGGTGGGTGGGCGGGGCTCACTTCCAGTCCCTCGACGTCCACCAACACTCCCTCGGCGATGGATGGCTCGGCCGACTCACACACCTGGTCAGGTTCACGCTGCTCGGGCTCCGTGGCAATGTTACCCCCGATCGCTCTTGTATGCGTGGGCGGCTCGATCGATTGTGATGCATGAATTAAAATGATTTTCTTTTCATGTAGTCAACATTTCTGAATTTATTTGACATTTTAATTTTTTGTGTAATTTTTGAGGACTGGTCAGCATCAGTTTAATAATATCGTTTGATAATTCATAATATTTGGACAGTCCATATTTCAAAGTGCAACGGGCCATAAAAGTAGCATTAATGGAAAAAGTGTATTACAGTAGGTGCATTGAAATGTAAAAAAAAAATAAATAATTACAAATATGTACATAAAATTACAAATATTTACTTTTGTAGCTACTTTTATATGTATGTATATCTGCTTTGCAATCATGCAAAACTGTGAAAAGTGCTATAGAAATAAATTTGAATTGCATTAAACTATAGCCTACCTGATGTAGGCTAAAGTGTGGGCAAATTATTGAAAAGGTAAAGGTCATATTATAAAAGTTACTTCATGATTATTTTTTTTCAAGTCAAAACACATTTTTCTGTAAACTTTTATCTAGACCAATACTATTTTTACACTCAACAAGTAGAACTCAAATACAGTTAATTTAATTGTACATTTAATCATAACAGGATTCAACAAAAATAAATTACTGAAGTAGTGCTTAAATATTTAACAAATTAAATCATTTTATTTGCAAATTGCTCATTGTACATTTGAGCTGTAGAAAGTACAAAGATTTAGCTGTAGTTGAAAATTCTGCCTTTACAGCACCTGTTAGTAGAAAAAAACGATGTTTCACCTCGCATTTTATTTGGTTTACACAAAAAGAAAGTATCATCTAAAAATTACATAGCATCATCTAAAAATAATTTCATCATTCTCAGATTTGAAATACATGGTGAGACTTGTGTCTTAGCTACAATGACTTTCTAGACTCTAAAAAGTTTCCTTCTGACGAATGTGCCAAAATCTGCAATACAGATTTCCAATAGTGTGCACTCCAAAGAGTTCTGTTGTTTAGCAAAAGTACAGCTAAACTGATTGTTGGTGAGTGTGATGGCATTGGCTTTATGGCAAGTTTAAAGCATAGATCAATCAATGAGGTCTGTATGTGACAACTTCTGGTTCTACCAATGGTAGGACGTTGGGGCAGGCCAATGTCGGTCAAGGTTTAGCTTCAGCAGTTACAGTGTTTTCAAGTCATGTCAGAAAAGGGTGTATTTATGAGATAAAACTCATAATTTTCTGTTGAATTTGAGTTTCCGAGTTAGGTGCATGAAAACAACGGTGAGAAAACATATCAGAGGCAATGGATGTAGAATCTGCCCTAGTAAAAAAAAAAAACTACCAAAATTTATTTAAAATAGGCCTACATTCATTTAACACTAACTACAAACCCATTAGTATATATATTTACTGATATATATATTCTAATTACACTTTATTTGGAGTTTGGTTCTTTATATTGCACAATGCATATTTCTTAATATTAAGCCTAAAATGTGTTTATCACTAGTAAGGATTGTATGATCACTGTATAATTTGAATGCAAGATATTTAAAGTGTACCTAAAGTATACTTGCAATAGTTCCACTTTAGCACAATAAAAAAGTATATCTTTAGTTGGACCTCAACACAAAAATACTTGTTCCAATTAAGCAGACTTTAAGTATACCAATTTAGTATATTAAAAGTACAATTGCAGGGTATTTATATTAAGTACATAAATATGCAATTGCGTTTGTAGTATACTTAGCATAAAAAATAAATATATATTTCAAATACATTTTAGTATATTTATTTTTCACTAGGGTAGTAAATCTTCAAACCATTTCAAATATTATAGGAACAAATCCCATGATTCTGTAGTGAGAACGTCTCAGGTTACACATTTAACCATGGTTCCCTGAGAAAGGGAATGAGACTCTGTCCTAGGTCACTATGAAGAATGCCTCCAGCGTGACTGCGCAGATCAGCTGAAACTTCACCTGAATCTGCTTTAAGAAAGAAATTATCCACCTGCTACCAACCCCCAATGAATTTCTCTGATTAGATATCTGCCTCTGATCGTCACAATTATTCTAATTCTCAGTGTTAAGCATGATGATATGGTAACATATTACAGTGAACTAGACTGCTTTTAAATTACCATTTGGCTACTTAAGTTAAAAGTACTTCTTTGGCAAAATTACATTTCCTTAATGGCATAAACAGAGGCTTTACTCCCTTAAAACTTAAATAGGAATATCATCGTTTCCATTAGGGTTGTACGATTAATCGAAAATTAAACCGATTTGGCTAAGTAGGATTATGAAATCACAAAGGCTACATTGCTCTGTGATAAGTAATGCTGCTCCATCTGAAAGCACTGTGAGTTTAGAGAATTGACTATGTTACCTAACGTCCTTGAGCTCGGGAAAGGTGCTATATAAATTAAACATTATTATTTTGCGATAAATTATAATTATAATATTATAATACTTTTACATTAAGATTATTAACAGCCTGTCTTCTTCTGTCCTATCTACCATATCTTGCTGCCTCATTAAAAAGCTACGCTACGCATTTAAAATAAATGTATTTATTTTATGGTATATGGTTTATAGTATATAAATATAAAGTACAAAGTATTTTATAACAATACAAAGACCAATGTGGAACATTTTACCTTTTATTTATTCCACACTAAATGTTTTTTTTTAATCAAATTTGATTAAATTATTGATGACTCATGATTTTTCTAGAATAACTTTTGTTACCGAATTATCCACTAACCTTATTTATAACAGTATTTTTGCCATAGATTATAAATATAGCCTTCTCTTACTGTGGCAGTTTAAATCTTAGCATAAATCTTTAAAAAAATACTGAACTGTTTATCTAACTGTAATGAAGTGTTTGAATCTTTCTAGCATGAATGTTGTTCAGCATCATGAATGAATGAAGAATAAACACCAACCTCTTTGTTCTTCAGTATCTTCAGTATGTTTCATTCTGCAGGGTTCTGGATCACTCATGTTCTCACTGTCCTCTTTAATAAACTCAGTCTTTCAGATTTCAGCTCTTCCTGATGCTCTGATGCTCGTCTGATGGGAATATTCCACCATTTATTGGTGAACTGATGTGGGAGGAGCTTCACTGATGATGTGATTGCTGTGGGAGAAGCTTTACTGATGATGAATTGCAGTGTGGGAGGAGCTAATCTGCCAAAAACAAAAAAAATATATCAGTTTGTTTTTATACCAATTGATACTTTTGTGGCCTGTTGCACAAAGCTTGTTTCAGTTGCTACCCAGGTAAATTTGAGATTAGTTTGAGCAAACTCTGTTTTTTTTGGGCTCAGGGAGGTGGATTGAGTTTTAGCTGTGTTCATTGACAAGGTCCAGAGCAGGTTTTATTCTGGTTTGGAGATCATAAACCCAAACTGGACCATTCAGCTGTGAGCGAAGTGACATGTATCTGATGCAATAAACCACTCCCCCTGTATCTCTCGCTCCAAATGAAAGCACTTTGGAGACAAAATTGCTCGTGTGCAGGATAATAAGTGTTATCATAGTATAACAGGTTTAAGAACTCTTTTTCTTATAACAAAAAATACTCTGAACATTTAAATACACAAAAATAATATGAAAACATTTCGAACTGATGAAAATGCTAAATAATTATTTAACGTTAGTTGATGCATTAACTAAGATTAAGAATGAGCAATTGCTACATTTGCTACAGAAGGTATTATTTTTTGTTAATGTTAGTTAAAAGAGATACAACTGATCATTGTTAGTTTTAGCTCAGGTCAACAACTTTTGATCTTAGTAATGTTATTATACATTAACTAAGATTAATAAATGCTAAATAATTAATAAATAAAAAGTATGTTTCATCATCAGTTTGGTAATAATGAATTAACATGCTAACTAATTAAACCTTTTGTCACTAAGTTTTACTGAACAGATACAAATAATCAGAACATTTTCAAACATTATAGGGCATGCTGTAGTCCACATTAAAATATAAAAATTTTTAAGTTTGAAAATAAATAGTCTATTAAGTCTTTAAGTATTAAGTATTTGGTGCTGTGATGAACATCATTGCAAATATAAAATACTGAATGGTTGTTTGAAGCATTTTAAATACTGTTCAGTAGCACAGATGCTTTGTTTATGTGGTTTCAGGGGTAACAGCTGCATTTCTGCAGTTCCATCATCATCAGAGAGTGAACGTGCACTTTCATTCAGGGCATCTCTTTCACTCGTTTCACTATGTGCTTATAATTTGTAATAATTCGTAATAAATAATTATTCAAGTGCTTGCAAAAACAATACCATGCGTATTCGCTATCATGATATGTTGTATTACTGAATATCAGCAGATGTCTAATGCGGATGGAAACAGAATTTACTGTATAATGCGGATAATCACGGAATTTGTACAATTTTTGATGAATAAATAAAGAGTAGGTCAGTACAGCTAAATCAAATCATGATATAGACTAGTGTGTTTGAATATTATACCACAAAAGTATTTAAGATATTTAAATATGAATAATGATATATGAATATGAAAAAAAATATGAAAAATATGAAATATGAAAATTGTTTTAATATAAATCATGCATGTTCTGCATGTTCATTTGATTAAAAGAAAATACACAACACAGAATTTGCTAAAAATTGAATTGGACATGCTTTTTTTAAAAATGGAATATGTGAGAGGAAAGCGCTCAGCATATTTACACAGTGTTTGTGTGGAGTGTGGAAGTTGTTTCATGACAGAGGCACGATCACTTACATTTTTCCTGACAACAGCGGATGAAAAATATAGCGTATAGACAGCTTGCAATGTCTACTTTTAAACAAACCAATTCAAAATGAAAATAAATACTCTCTGCTTGTCTGCTCATGTAATCCATATGAAAGTGGCAATTCTCTCTAGGTGCATTCACCATATGTCACTTTTTGGATTACTGAAATAGCTTTACCAACATCAGTGGAGTAATACTTAGTTTATAATCAAAATATAGTCAAATAATCAGGCATAGCATTAATTTAGTAGTTCAAATGTAAAATGATGCTAATATGTGCTCCTCTACCGCCATCTACTGCTTATTATGGCAATTAATGTTTTTTTTGTTTTTTTACAATGTCTGACCATCTCTAAAGAATGAACAAATAATGTCCTTGGTCATCACATTAAAAGCAAAATTTAAAGTGCTTGATCGTATCCAATTCACATGTTCCCATTATCATCTAGTCTTTATTGCAAATTAGGTAATAGTGATAACTGCACTGAATTACGACCACAACATTTATTTTTTGGTTTTGTGGAATGGGTATGGAAGCCTGTTTCTGCTACAAAATGAAAAGAAAAAAAAAAGTAATTGCAACTTTTTGTCTTGCAATTGTGACTTTTTTTTTCAGAATTGTGAGCTGAAATTGTAGGGGAGAGCGGGGTAAGTTGTCACATGGGTAAGTTGGCGCACTCTTCATAACTCCAAAACTAGAGGCTCTATCTCAAAAATCAAATAGCCACTTTGTGTGACTTTTCTTCTAGTCAACTTCATGTTCACATGTGGTCAAGATCGCTCTAATCTGAGGTTAGCACAATTTTCTTATTTTTTTGCCTTAAAAAGTAAAACATTTGCACTTTAAATTTTATGCAATACAACTTTGTTAGGTATGAATGTTAAAAAAATATTATTTTGCACAACATAGAGGAGACAATAACATGTCTTTTGATACTTTAGCTGATGTGCTATGTTGAGCGACCTTGAGATTTAAACCCTGCAAAACACGCCACCGGGAACAAAGTGGGCGAGGCCATGTGCCGCAAAAAAAAAAAAGAGTTGTGTACACCGGACGTGAGCATGCGACACGTCAAAAGTTAATAGAACCCATTATAATCTGTGATATTTTCTACACTGGATGTGGCGCTGAAGACAGCTTCCAGAATCTACACGAGTTCAATGCTGGATTTGCACAAAGGCTTTTACTGAAAGAAGCAGTTCCCACTTTAAAAGCAGAAGCTGCTGTTTATTGGCTTCAAACTGTACGTTTTATTGTTTGTTCATGTCTTTTAAACGTATAGTTCTGTTGCTATTTTTGGTTGCATCAAGGTCATATACAAAGAGCAACTCGTTTTTGCTTCGCTAGCCAGTTAGCTAAATTCTACTCCAACAAACACCAACAAACTTCTATGTTCATAGACAAACAATTGTTCATGCTATAAATTAAACTACCTTTACAAAAATGTGACTACTCAGTCATGTATTCGGCTACAGTAAAGCTTTAATCAGGATAAAACTGTATATTGAAAGCTAACAAACAGCAGTGACAGCATATCTAAACACTGACACAAATAAAAAAAATTAAATACTATTCATTCCTTTAAAAGCCGCGATTGCAGAGGTTCTGCTCGACTCTCTTCATCTGGGTCTGATTCGGCTCAATTTGATACAGCAATATAGACGCCATTATTTACATTTCAACTGAAGCGCGTAACAACGAATGGTAAGGGGCGTGGTGTTTCCGAATGCTTCAGCGAATCACGATACACTGGGCCAGCTACCAACCTGCTAACCAATCTGAGCACATTGCGTATGACATTTATACCATTGTGATGTATGGTGCTCACTAAATGTTAGACAGTGTGAAAAGTGTGACAACTTACTCCCCTAATTTATTTTATTATTATTTTTTCTCTCTCTTGCTCTTTCCGTATAATTGCGTTATCACGCAATTCTGACTTTTCTCCAAATTGTGAGATATAAACTGGCATTTGTGAATTATCAAGTCAACATTTTCTTGCAATTGCGAGTTTGTCACAATTCTGACTATAACTTGCAACTGTGAGATTATATCTTGTAATTCAAAGGGGAAAAGTCAGAATAGTGAGTTAATGCTATATCAGGAAATTCTGACGTTATAACTCAAGTTTATATCAAGTAATTTTGACTTTCTGAATTCGCAATTTATTTATTTTTTATTCAGTGGCGGTGTTGTGCCCAATTCGGACCCCCTGCCAAATTATTACCCCCCTCGTTTAAGTCGCTATCTGATTGCCTAATCCTAACACCACCCCTAATCCTACCCCCTCCCCCACACCTAATCCATAACCTACCAATACTAGGGGGGTAATAATTTGGCAAGGGTAGGAATTCGGCACAACACCTGTCATTCTTGAGCCTTGTTATGAAGCGACTAAGTTTGTTATATTCTATTTATCGACTTTTTAGAGTTTCAGGCGGTCTGCGAGTTTACAGTGCAGCTGAGAGTTCACCAGAAATAACAGTTCGCTTGTCAAAAAACGGGAAGTAACGGTGCATATGGTCAATTCTCCTCACACAGATCTCAAACTTTGACTTGACATTCAGTAACAGTTCTTCTGACGCCAAACATCGATACAGTCACGCAAACGAACACACAAAAGCAGACAAAATCGCTCAGGTCTGAATAAATTCAACATATTTTCCTCACGTGCTGCTGTTGCTGCACTAAATGTTCATTTCAGCAGGAAAACACCAGAAAAGACGCACAAGCAGCGCTGTGCCCGATAAAAACAATACAGAAATAAGGCTGTAAAATGCCGCTTAATTAAACTGTATAAAGTGTTTGATAGTCGTGTAAATATGAGAAATACCGTGAGCTGCTCTCCTCAGAAGACTCGGAAAGAGGAATCTGAATGAGGAAAGAGAGGAAAGCGCGCGAGCGGTGACGTCAACGGCCACCAACGGCAGACGATCACCAAGATACTGTTAACCTTTATTATTATTTCATTGTATGTAACTTTTACATTTTTGATATGAACTTGTATTTTTGATACCTTGACGATAAAAAAAAAATATATACTGTTCACTGTTTGCTTTTTGGTTTAATCTCGGGATGCTCGTCCTGAAGTAACTAGAGAGTACATCAGTTCCAGTTTGGATCCAGCCTCTTAGGAAGACTTCAGATGCCTCAACACCTGTGAAGAGATGACTCTAACCCCTGCGAGGACTTCAGATGTCCCTAAACCAGTGATGAAATGACTCGAGAGGACTTAAGATGAAGCAAACTCTGAATCAACATGCACCAATGGTATATTTTTCTATCTTAACAAACATGTATTTATTAGTTCAATAAGCACAGTGTTTCATACATTGTTTAAATTAATACATTATTAGATAACTGTGTGATTTTGTATGCATAATTTAGACTCCTCTGAAAACATATCACTCTAAATTGTAATGTAGCAAAGCAGCATTTTCTGTTAAGCTGCTTTGAAATTATAATGTAATGTGAAAAGCGCTATACAAATAAGAATTGAATTTGCATGGAAGAGTAGAAGTGGAAGAGAAACTAGATGTTCTAATAAAAAAACAATATAGAAATTAAATATAGAGTTAAAAAATAATTCGGTTGTTAAGTCTGACGTCACGCGGCAGCGCTTCCGGGTCCAAACGCTCTATCTCATACCACAAGAAAACAACAAATGGTGCTAATATACACACGTAATACTACAAAAAAATATATAATAATAACCTTTATCTCCATACCAATATTCCAGATGGCCAGACAATGATTCATCTTTTATAAATCGTTAAAATATTAATAACTGTGACGCTGTGAGCACGGAGACTGTTGTGTAGACTGTAAGTATTTAAAATGTTTAACTTTTTAAAATGATTGATGTTTAATTTGAATAAATAGCGCTCATAAACGGCCGTTGATGGCATTTGCCAGTGAAACGAGTCGAGGGCTAGGACCCAGAAACGGCGTTCCTTACGTCACGACTTAACAAGCGGATTGAAGACTCATGTCTCTATTACAAGTATCATGGCCTCTTCTTCAGCTCCTGGACTTTGCCTTAAAGGCTTTCTTTTTTTTTTTTCCCAATGTAAATTTTCTGGTGCTCTTTCAGTTCAGCATCTGTAGTAAATATTACAAATGAATCTTCTCCTTTGTGTGAATCTTCAGGTGTTTCTTCAGGACTGATCTTTTTTTACACTGAGGGCAGGGGACAGATGTTTTGACTTCTGTTTTTCCTTTCTTGTTCACATCCATCAGGTCTAAAAGAAACAATAAAAGTGAAGCCTAAAGTCAAGATCACTGAGTTCAATAGTCACTTTAAAGGTGCCCTAGAATCAAAAATTGAATTTACCTCGGCATAGTTGAATAACAAGAGTTCAGTACATGCAAAAGACATACATTGAGTTTCAACCTACATTGCTTCCTCCTTATGTAAATCTCATTTATTTAAAAGACCTCCGGAAAACAGGCGAATCTCAACATAACACTGACTGTTACGTAACAGTCGGGATCATTAATATGTACACCCCCAATATTTGCATATGCCAGCCCATGTTCAAGGCATTAGACAAGGGCAGCAGTATTAACGTCTGGATCTGTGCACAGCTGAATTATCAGACTAGGTAAGCAAGAAAGGACAACAGTGAAAAATGGCAGATGGAGCAATAATAACTGACATGATCCATGATATCATGATATTTTTAGTGATATTTGTAAATTGTCTTTCTAAATGTTTCGTTAGCATGTTGCTAATGTACTGTTAAATGTGGTTAAAGTTACCATAGTTTCTTACTGTATTCACGGAGACAAGAGCCGTCGTTATTTTCATTATTAAACACTTGCAGTCAGCATAATTCATAAACACATCTTCATTCTTTATAAATCTCTCCAACAGTGTGTAATGTTAGCTTTAGCCACGGAGCACCATCAAACTCATTCAGAATCAAATATAAACATCCAAATAAATACTTTACTCACATGATTCGATGTTTGCATACAGCATGCATGACGAACATCTTGTTAAGATCCATTTGAGGGTTATATTAGCTGTGTGAACTTTGTTTTTTAAACTGTTTTGCACAGTCGCGAGCTCGGTGGGCAGTGAGCACGAGATTTAAAGGGGCCGCAGCCCCTGAATCGGTGCATAGTTAATGATGCCCCAAAATAGGCAGTAAAAAAAAAAAATTAAAAAAAAAAATCTATGGGGTATTTTGAGTGAAACTTCACAGAAACATTCAGGGGACACTTAGGACTTGTGAAAAAACATTCTAGGGCACCTAATATACCCAGGGTTGACAGTTAATCTGGGGTATTCATAAGATACCGTTTCTCAACGCACAATCCTAAACCCCGGGTTAAAGTCCTCATCTGCATATTCGCGGTGTCACTGGACAAACGCAGTACTTCACCTGTTTATATAAAGTCTCTTGCATTGCACATCCTCATATTACACATTGCTGGCTGTTATATCGAGTAAACCTTTCAAACTATAAAGGTTATAGAAAAAGTGGTGCTAACCCTACTCCGGAGCAGGATTTTATAACCTTGGGTAAGAAGCGGTGCTAACCCTACATCTAAATCCTTGACCTGGGGTTAAAAGCGGTATTAAGAATGATGATAACCTGGGGTTAAGCGGAATGTGAAAAGCCCTTTTTTAAGTCATTAAGATGATGTGTGTTATAAATCACTAGTTTGATCATGAAACAATGTAAATCTAGTGATCATCAGCATGTTGTTCAGCATGAATGAATGAGGAATGAAGAATAAACATCAACCTCTTTGTTCTTCAGTATGATGAAGTTTCATTCTGCAGGATCACTGGCATTCTCTCCGTCCTCTCCTTCCAGCTGCTTTCTGGTAGTTCTGTGAAAAACAAACAAATGCCAACAACAGACATGATGTAAGATGATCAATAAATATTTCTGATTTCAGTTTAACACAGCTTGCACCGGAAGCTGTACAGATGCGTGTGTTTGTTTGTCCTTTATTAAAGGTCCCGTTCTTCGTGATCCCATGTTTCAAACTTTAGTTAGTGTGTAATGTTGTTGTTAGAGTATAAATAAAATCTGTACAATTTTAAAGCTCAAAGTTCAATGCCAAGCGAGATATTTTATTTAACAGAAGTCGCCTACATCGAACGGCCAGTTTGGACTACATCCCTCTACTTCCTTCTTTAATGACGTCACTAAAACAGTTTTTTGACTAACCTCCGCCCATAGGAATACACAAGAGTTGCGTTTGTAGAGTGTGTTTGTCGCCATGTCGTCGAAACGCTGTTATTTTCATCCCGCAGTCCAATCACCGGGTCTGATTCCGGCTCAAATTGATAGGGTAAAATTAAAGACATGTTTACAATAACACTGAGCGCGTGCATCTCCACGTTATGGTAAGAGGCGTGACCTTTCCGGGCAAGGTTCGCTCTGTGTTCGCTAAGCTGCTGTCGAATCACAACACAGGACCGCTGGCACAATCAGAACTCGTTAGGTATTCTGAAGGAGGGACTTCATAGAACAAGGAAGTCATCAGCCCGTTTTTATGACAGTGGAAACAGCGGTATACAGATAAGTAAATTATGTGAAAAATACTGTTTTTTTTACACGCGAAACATGAACACATGTTATATTGCACACTATAAACACAATCAAAGCTTCAAAAAACCACGAAAAACGGGACCTTTAACCTTTAAGACCTGAAGGCTTTTTAGAGTTTTTTTTCTGAGCGACACACACAAAAGTAAAGAATAACTCCAAAACTCTAGCAAGGAGAGTCAAAAGGTAGGTATCATTTGATAGAAAACTTTTAAATTTTAAGAAAATAAATTACATTTATTTGGACATTTTCTTGCTGAGAAACAGCTGATAAAAGACAAAAATATATAATTTTTTAAAAAAATTTTCTTTTTTTAATTTGACATGGAATAACTCAGGAACACAATAAGATCGCTAAAAAGTTCTTTTTGGTGATGCTCTCCTATATGTGAGCTACATCTGGTTCAAATTTCGTGGTGATAGGATAAAGAAGTTTGAAAAATTGTTGTTCATTTTTTCCGCAGCCAGGTGGCGCCAACGGGCGGTAAACGCCGGTTTAGAGGTGCTTCTCAGCACTCGTTAGGAGTTTTTCAAAATGGTTAGATGCATTAAAAAGATGAGATTCTAAGCTTTAAAATATATTTATGTGTTATTCCACGTTGGAAATGAACAAGGATGGGTCCGGGACCATTGGATACACCTGCATCCCGAGATGAGAGACATGTTTTAGCCAAGTATGTTAAATTGATTTTGGATTCATTTAATCTTGAGAATCTGCTTTAAATATTGTGTGCAATTTTCTATGATCTGTGCATTTTTCATGAAGTTATGAGCATGTGAAATATACATACTTGTATTCAGTAGCGGCTGTGCTATTTTTGTTGTAAACTCATATTACTCAGACTCATTAGAGGGTGAAGAAACGCAACGAAGCATGTTGGAGGCTTGATATGAAAGTTTAAAGTCTCTGGTTTTGTATGCAAAAAGAATTTTGTGCTACCTATATGGATTCAATTTTTATTGGCTTTTAAAGAGAGACACGCAAATGGGAGCGCCGACGCTCCATCCGGTCTTAAGGGGTTAAACTTTACACAACAACCACCTGCACCTCTAGCAGACAAAGAGCAATATAATATGAATTTGTTGTTAAATATTGTTAAATGTAGGTTTCAAATTTTTCATGTAACACAGGCAATTGTACTTTTATGAAAAAAGCAACTTTTAGTAACGTGACTGATTAAAAAAAAAGAAAAAAAAAAAGGTGTCTTTGGATGCATGCTTTCCCAAAATTATGCACCTTTTGTAAAGTTTATTGGCAGTTTATTTTTTACTGAGTGCCACATATGCACAGGCATGTGCAAAATACAATTGGCATGAGCTCGTCATCGGTTTGATACTGTGGTGAGCAGGGCTAATGAGATTCACCTGGGAGGCGCACCGGCCTTGAGTCTCTCATGGAGGAGCTCCAGAAGCATAAAAGAAGGAGCGACAACGGTGAAGGACGAGAGAGGACGAGGCCTGGACTTTATTTAATTTTTTTTTTTTATGTTTGTGTGGCCGGCAGACGTCCGCGAGGGTCTGCTGGCATTACTTTTGTTTTGTTCTTTGTTTATGTTATAAGGGCAGTTGTGGCCTAATGGATAGAGAGTCAGACTTGTAACCCAAAAGGTCATGGGTTCGAGTCTCAGGTCTGGCAAGGATTGTCAGTGAGGGGAGTGAATGTCCAGCGCTCTCTCCACCCTCAATACCACGACTGAGGTGAGATCCTTGAGCAAGGCACCGTACCCCCAACTGCTCCCCGGGCACCGCAGCAATGGCTGCCCACTGCTCCGTGTGTGTGTTCACGATGTGTGTGTTCACTGCTGTGTGTGTGCGCACTTGGATGGGTTAAATGCAGAGCACAAATTCCGAGTATGGGTCACCATACTTGGCCACGTCACTTCACTTCACTTAAAGTTTATTTGAATGTTCGCCGGTTCCCACCTCCTTCTTCCCGTATATACGAACTGTGTTACATTGGTGCTGAAACCTGGGAGGAAGGAGGGACATGCTGTCAGAGAGCCCTCGCTGCTGAGGTGGATCGCGGTGCTGTGGAGTTCGGGCAGCGCGGGAGCGTGAAGACCGCGAGAGGCTGCCCGAGATGGTGGTGCTGGAGCATAGTGACCGGTGGGACGAAGAAGCTCGGTGCCGTGCCCCTGGGACGAGGTAGGGTGGCTGCCGTCCAGGAGGGAACGAAGGAGTCGCCGCCATCTGCCAGGAAGGGGAGGAGCAGGGGACGGGGGACTCGCTGCCGGCTGCCCTCAACAGGAGGAGCCATCGCCGGCCGCCAGGAGGCAGTCGAGGATCGGGCCGTCCACTGAGCGTCCAGTGTCATCGCATGGCACCGCGAGGAAGAGCCTCTCGGCAGGCTGAGGACCGAGCGGCAGTGTGTCTCTCGTCCTGTCGCTCCCCTTGCTTCCGTCTCCTTTCTCTCGTCTCATCTGTCTTTACCTCCAGGTGCTGCGGCCGCTGAGACAGGCCGCGAGAGGGAGTAAGCGCAGTCGCAGGAGTACCCCCTGGCCTGCGAGGGGCGATGGGGGTATGTGGCGAGCAGGGCGGGCGAGAGCCGTGAGGGAACGGCGCGAGGCCGGTGATGCGAGTGATAATGAGATTCACCTGGGAGGCGCACCGGCCTTGAGTCTCTCACGGAGGAGCTCCGGAAGCATAAAAGGAGGAGCGATGACGGTGAAGAACGAGAGAGGACCAGGCCTGGACTTTATTTTATGTTTTATTATGTTTTTGTGGCCGGCAGACGTCCGCGAGGGTCATTACTTTCATTTTGTTCTTTGTTTATTTTATATTAAAGTTTATTTGAATGTTCGCTGGTTCCCGCCTCCTCCTTCCCATATATACAAACTGTGTAGCAGTGAAAATTCTTAGCTCTTAAAACCTATTCACAAAGCTGCTGACACCAACTTTTACTATGGATTAGACTAAGAGTAAAGGCAGGGTTGACCTTGTTGCTATGATGTATACACACAGTGATTTGCTGATGGGGGAGGAGTCAGTGATTTAATCATAGAAATATGAGGTGTCATGTTTCCATATTCAAATAAAGGTTTTAAAATGTAGGCTAAGTGTCACTAATTAAACTACACGGTTAATTGTGGACCACCTCTTGGATATCTGCATCTCAAGAGAATGAAGAATTCAAGTGATAAATTATGTTTTATAAGCCAAGTTTGGGAGGAACACACTCAAATCAGCTTGAGAGGATGAATATATACACAGACGAGAGTCGACTCGCCTATAGTTACTTCGTCAGTTTTCTGCATCTCTCGGCTGGGATATGGGGAGAACTCTGGGTTTGGGCTAAATTTCAAGCCTTGAGCCCTCGAACCCCTTGGACAGCACACCAAATATGCTTTTTTTTTTTTACTCTACTCAATCATTTGTTAGTGTGAACTCATGAAAACCATTGCCACAGGTTGTTAAAGATTTATTTTTGGCATTTTATCGTAGATTTACCTCTTTAAATCAAAATATGTATTGCATTTATGAAGAAAAGTTTCAGCACCTAAGGCTCTATCGCTATTGCCTCAATGGTGTACAGTGTCTTTGGGTGGATTTGGTTTTGGTGACTTAGTGAGTTCTCTTAGGGAGTCCTCTTGACTACTCCTAACGTTTCACAGATTTAAGAGATAGTTTTTAGCACTAAAATGCTTTGCAAAATACTCTCAGAGCAACAATTTAGGACTCCTTAAATTATGACTGACACGCCCATTATTTTTCTCCTAAATCTGAAATTTAGGAGCTACTTTTAGCCTTAAGATGTTTTGTAAATACAGCCCCTGACCAACAGCATTGCTTCAGTGGAAGAGCAGCTTAACCAGTTTTTTGGCCGCTTCGAGGTTGAAGGAACTGGGACTACCATCAGCCCAGTTCCCGCCACCCACAGGCAGATAATCGTCATCCAGCCTGCTTGGCACGCTCCGTAAAAGCAACATTGGGAAAGCAGCTGGTCCCGAGATCTCTGAGAGGGTAAGACATTCACTAATGCCTTTAACCCTTTTTCTCTTGGAGTGCACTGTTCCAACCTGCCTGAAGGCAACCACAGTACTACCAGAGCCAAAGCAGGCTGTCATAACATCCTTCAATGATTACACGGCCATTGCACTGACACCAGTAATCATGCCTAGAGAAACTGGTTCTGCATCACATAAGGCTGCTCTGCCACCCAGCCTGGACCCTCACCAGAAGGGTCGACGGATGATGCCATCTCCACTACCCTCCACACAGTATTGTTCCACCTGGAACACCAAGGGACATGGTACTGTTCGTGGACTACAGTTCTGCATTTAATACTATCGTACCCAGCAGATTGTACTCCTAGATGTCTGACCTTGGCATACAGCACAACATCTGTCTGTGGATTAAGGACTTCTTAACAAACTGGCCACAGTTGACACATGCACACTAGAACATTTATCAAAATGTATTGTGCTCTTTTAAGCTTAAGTTGTGTTTATCTCATAATCCCCTCACAGAAGTGCTGGTTAATGCAGGCATCGGTTGTTGTTGTTCTGTCTCTTCAGTTTTGTTTTCTACTCTGAAACAACGCCCAGGCCAGTGCTGCCACCTCGTGGAACAACTGATTAGAGCAAATCACATTCAATGCGCACGTGCAAACTGTGTGGGAAGGTTAAATTGGATGGTACGGGTACTATTCTAGTGATGAAATTTAGAGCTTAAAAAGGACATAAAGATGAACTACAATACCGTGATCTCAGACTGCGGTGATGTGGTTTCTCCACTGCATGGACCTTCATGTGTTTCTTCAGGTTACTTTTAAAACTGAAACTCTTTCCACACTGATCACATGTGTGCGGCTTCTCTCCAGTGTGAATCCTCTGATGTGCTTTCAGATTTGATGACAGACTGAATCTCTTGTCACAGTGTGAACACTTGTAAGGTTTTTCTCCAGTGTGGGTCCTCTCATGTGTTTTCAGATTTTCTGACTGATTGAATCTCTTGTCACAGTATGAACACTTGTAAGGTTTTTCTCCAGTGTGAATAATCTGGTGCCGTTTTAAACGGCTTGCTGAAATAAAAGTCATCTCACACTCAAAGCACATGTACTCTCTCACACCAGTATGTAATTTCTCATGTGCTTGTAAATTTTGCTGCCGTGAGAAACTCTTTCCACATACAGAACATGAATGTGGCTTCTCCTTCGTATGAACTGTCAGGTGTCTCTTCAGGTCTGATGACCCAATAAATGTTTTTCCACACTGATTACATGTGTGCGGCTTTTCCAGTGTGGATCCTCTCATGTGCTTTCAGATGATGAACAACTGAATCTCTTGTCACAGTGTGAACACTTGTGAGGTTTTTCTCCAGTGTGGATCCTCATGTGTAGCTTCAGTAAACTTTTAGTAGTAAAACTCTTTCCACACTGATCACATGTGAATGGCTTTTCTCCAGTGTGGATCTTCTCATGTGCTTTCAGATATGATGAACAACTGAATCTCATGTCACAGTGTGAACACTTGTAAGTTTTTTCTCCATTGTGGATCATCATGTGTTTCTTCAGGTGACTTTTAATAGTGAAACTCTTTCCACACTGATTACACATGTGCGGCTTCTCTCTGCTGTGGATCCGCTCATGTCTTTTCAGATGTGTTGAACAACTGAATCTCTTGTCACAGTGTGAACACTTGTAAGGTTTTTCTCCAGTATGAACCCCCTTGTGTGTTTTCAGTTGTTCTGACCGACTGAATCTCTTGTCACAGTGTGAACACTTGTAAGGTTTTTCTCCAGTGTGAATTCTCTGGTGCTGTTTTAAATGTTTTTCTGAAGTAAAAGTCTTCTCACACTCAAAGCACATGTACTCTCTCACACCAGTATGTATTTTTTGATGTTCATGTAAAGTTTGCAGCCGTGAAAAACTCTTTCCACACACAGAACATGAATGTGGCTTCTCCTTCATATGAACTGTCAGGTGTCTCTTCAGGTCTGATGACCTAATAAATGTTTTTCCACACTGATCACACGTGTGCGGCTTATCTCCAGTGTGGATCCTCTCATGTGTTTTCAGAGATGATGGACAATTGAATCTCTTGTCACAGCATGAACACTGGTAAGGTTTTTCAGCAGTGTGGATCCTCATGTGTCGCTCCAGGTGACTTTTAGTAGAGAAACTCTTTCCACACTGATCACACGTGTGCGGCTTCTCTCTGCGATGGATTCTCTCATGTGTTTTCAGATTTACTGAATGACTAAATCTCTTGTCACAGTATGAACACTTGTAAGGTTTTTCACCAGTGTGGGTCCTCATGTGTAGATTCAGGTAACTTTTAAAAGTGAAACTCTTCCACACTGATCACGTGTGCGGCTTCTTTCTGCTGTGGATCATCTCATGTCTTTTTAGATTTGCTAACTGACTGAATCTCCAGTCACACTGTGAACACTTGAAAGGTTTTTCTCCAGTGTGAATAATCTGGTGGACTTTTAAACATTTTGCTGTAGTAAAAGTCTTCTCACACTCAAAGCACATGAACTCTCTCACACCAGTGTGTATTTTCTGATGTCTATGTAAATTTCCCAGCAGTGAAAAACTCTTTCCACACACAGAACATGAATGTGGCTTCTCCTTTGTATGAACTGTCAGGTCTTCAGGTTTGATGACCCAAGAAACATTTTTCCACACTGATCACATGTGAACGGCTTCTCTCCTGTGTGGATTTTCATGTGACTTTTAAGGGTTGCAGATTCCATGAAACTCTTTCCACATTGATCACATGTAAATGGCCTCTCTCCAGTGTGGATCCTCATGTGAATCTCAAGCTTGCATTTGTATGTGAAACTCTTTCCACACTGAGTGCAGGTGAATGATTTATTGGCTCTTTTCTTTCTCAAAGTCTTTTTAGCTTCTTTAGTCTCCTCCACTTCACTCAGTTCTTCACTCTGCTCATTCGCTTCAATCAGGTCTAAAATAAAAAGGAAACATTTTAATTTCATGTTTAGTCCATTTTTAAATTATTATATTTCAAATATTATAGGAACAAATCCCATGTTTCTGTAGTGAGAACTAGTGATCGACCGATGTATCTGTTTACCGATATTTTTCCCGATATTTAAGCATTTTTCCATAATCGGGTATCGGTTTTGTAATATCGGATTCGCCGATTTACGGCGCCATCTTGTGGCCGTTTTGAGATTTCCGCCATTGCAGCCCGGGCGTCTGAGGAGATCAGTCAACAACAACTCAGTGCACAGGTAAAGTATATGTTCTACTTGGTTTGCTTTAATTAATCAACTTTATTTAACATAACAGACATGCACAAAGAGATCTGAGACATAAATTCCTGATATAGTTAATTTATGCAGCTTGTTTCTAAACAATTGAGACAAACTCATTGAGTCACGTAGTGTAATTCGTCATGTCCTGCCCCAATAAAGACGTAACTTTACATGAATTAAATAAAACAGACATGAATGAGTGCATGTTGAAAATAAAAGAGCTGAATTTAATTCTCTATCTGTTGTATTTGCTCACCATTAGTCTAGAAGAAAAAGTTCGTTCATATTGCTTAGCAACTGACGGATGATCAGGAGGCTTAAGCACGGCCACTGAATGAAACTTTTGACAAGATTATCTGTTTAAACACCCTTGATTATATTATCATTTACTACATAACAATTATTTCGCTAATACACATATAAAATAGCCTACCGCTTTGTGGAAATTAATTATTTATTATCTCCATGCGCGATCGCGGTTGATTAAGTTATAGTCAAACAGCACTTTGTCAGTTGGCATTTCATGATTTAACGTTAGATTAAATTTAGACCATAAAATGCCAACTGACAAGTGCTGTTTAACTTTATATAGTCTCGGAAAAAAAAGTTCGTTCATATTGCTCAGCACCTGAATGGGTTGATGATCAGGAAGCCTCAAGCATGGCCACTGCATGAAATTTTTTTTTTGTATGCAAGGAGGGAGTGATTGTTATAAATAAAATGGTTTGTTCAGCTCATTTGTGTTGTAATAATTGTCAAAAAGAAGAGTATAACAGTAAATAAATATATATTCTGCATATCGGTTATCAGGTACATAAACATGCAAATAATCGGTATCAGTAATAAAAAATCAATATCGGTCGATCACTAGTGAGAACGTCTCAGGTTACACATTTAACCATGGTTCCCTGAGAAGGGGAATGAGACTCTGTGCCCTAGGTCACTATGAAGAATGCCTCTGAAACTTCACCTGAATCTGCTTTAAGAAAGAAATTATCCACCTGCTACCAAGTTGCTAAAAACCTGGTGCAATGCATCTTTCCTTGTTATATACAGGGTTAATGTATTATTGTGCATTGTCCCTGTTCAAATAAAATAAATAATAATAATAATAATAACCCACAATTATTTTCTCTGATTTAGATATCTGCCTCCGATCGTCACAATTATTCTAATTCTCAGTGTTAAAGGTGCCCTAGAACGTTCTTTCACAAGATGTAATATAAGTCTAAAGTGTCCCCTGAATGTGTCTGTGAAGTTTCAGCTCAAAATACCCCATAGATTTTTTAATTAAATTTTTTAACTGCCTATTTGGGGCATCATTAACTATGCACCGATTCAGTGCGCGGCCCCTTTAAATCTCGCTCTCTATGCAAATCTTAGCATAAATCTTTTAAAAAAAAAAATATCTGGAGGAAACACTGAACTGTTTATCTAAATGTGCAGAAGTGCTTGAATCTTTCTAACATGAATGTTGTTCATCATCATGAATGAATGAAGAATAAACACCAACCTCTTTGTTCTTCAGTATCTTCAGTGTGTTTCATTCTGCAGGGTTCTGGATCACTCATGTTCTCACTGTCCTCTTTAATAAACTCAGTCTTTGCAGATTTCAGCTCTTCCTGATACTTTGATGCTGGTCTGATGGGAATATTCCAGCATTTATTAGTGAATTGTAGTGGGTGGAGCTTCTCTTATTATGAATTGCAGTGTGGGAGGGGGTGATCTGCCAAAACAAAAAAAATATATCAGTTTGTTTTTATACTAATTGATACTTTTGTGGCCTGTTGCACAAAGCTTGTTTCAGTTGCAACCCAGGCATAGGCGTAATTTGCGGGTGGGACTTTTTGAAAGGGTCGATATTGTCCCTAGGGCTGGGCGATATATCGCATGCGATTGTCACGCGCATTTCGTCAGTAAGCCGGTTCCCTGATTACCGCTAAATCGCCATCACCTGCTTTCAAATGGAGTGGCATTTAATAGACAGAGCCGTAGTTCACTGACAAGCCACGCAATATCGTGTTCATATCGCAGATGAATCGCCTTCGATAATGAACGCGATATTGCGTGGCTTGTCAGTGAACTACGGCTTTGTCTATTAAATGCCGCTCCATTTGAAAGCAGGTGATGGCGATTTAGCGGTAATCAGGGAACCGGCTTTACTGACGAAATGCGCGTAACAATCGCATGCGATATATCGCCCAGCCCTAATTGTCCCCACCACTTTTTGAAACATCTCGCGGCACGGATATGTAATACAAAAGAAACACCTCTAGTTGATAATCAATTTGTGTTAATAATAGGCGATCTAGTGCTGGGATCTGTTGTTGTTGAAATCATGTTGAGTGTTCGTTGTCACTGTTATCAGAGGCACAACAGTGTTCTCTTGGCGCTCGTGCACACTGCGGATTCACACAGACAAGCCCTTCAGTCTGTATTAGTCTTTACTGTATTAGTTCATATTGGCTCAGACTGTACGAGTTTCGGACAGAGATAATTTTCCTGATCGCTTTATTTTGTGCAGTATTGTGTGCCTTAAGCGATTAACTTAACTGTTAAATGACTGATTATAATATTTGCTTGAAAGTGTATCTGTTATCATTCTGACTAGTTGCATGACTCACCATAGTTTCGCGACCGCAATAGTTCGGTGTGATACTAATTCTTTATTAAACTAATTTTGATGTATAGTTTAGTTATATATATAATATATATATATATATATATATATATATATATATATTCTGTTTGAACTTTATTGTGTATCTTTAAGACACTATTTTAATCATCGCAGTTTCAGTGTTCGTTACCTATGTCACTTAATGTATATTGATATTAAATGTGATTTATAGCCTATGTCAGTGGTTCTCAACTCCAGTCCTCGGGACCCACTGCTCTTCACATTTTGTATGTCTTCTTATCTGACACACTCAGTTCAGTTTATGCAGTCTCTCTTAACGAGCTGATGATTTAAATCAGTGTGTGTTAAATAAGGGATACATACAAATGTGCAGAGCAGTGGGTCCATAGGCCATGACATAGGCCAGTGGAGTTGAGAAACACTGGCCTATGTCATTTAATTCAGTGATAGTGTGTAACCTATTGTATTTCTACATTTCTTTGTAGAAAAAACACATACACATACATTCTCAAACAGGAAATCTGGAGTATTGCACTCTTTTAATGGAAGATAGAGGAAGACAGTTTAACGCACAATGATATCACAGCCTATCCTCATGATGAAATAAAAATAACAACACATTATGTAATATATATATATATTTAAAGGAGTACGAAAAAATAAAGTTGGTTTAATCTAAAAGGTTTTAGAATTATAGAATAATCTGACATCTTTCTGAAGGCACTCTGCCTGCGCTTGAGATGCTCTGTTGAATATTATGTTAATTACACAAACAATATGTTAAGCGTACATTTATTGAACAGTGATTGATTAGCCTATATGTATTTATTTATTGTAAACTTTATTATTAAGTGAAGTAAACATTTAGCTGAAATATTCACAAGATATAAGAGCGCATGTTTTATCCATCAATCAGATCAAAGTTGTCAAAGTTGTGTTCATTACTATAGCAACAGTAGAAGCCGGGTACAGTGTGTTTCAGAATCAATCATTATAAAAAGTACTTTTAAGTCGTGATCACGACAAAACACTTTTGTTATCTCGAGATCACGAGAAGTTGTGATCATGAGAAAACAAGATAGAAAAAAAATGTAATCCATGGCCATTTAGGGCTTCCATAATTACATATTAATTGACAAGTAATATTAAACTTTTCTTTTACATGAATAAAAATATAACATGTGAATTCATATGTGCTTAGGGGGCTATGATTTCCACAATGCAGATTAGGCATGTGACGGTATCAAATTTTCATGTTGCGATAATTGCTGAGGCTTTTATCATGGTATATTGTATTATCACAGAATTGAAATAAGTGTTGTCATAGTATAACAGGTTTAAGAACTCTTTTTTTATAACAAAAATACTCTGAACATTTAAATACACAAAAATAATATGAAGTAAATGTTTCAAACTGATGAAAATGCTAAAGAATTCCAAATAATTTTTTTAACAGTAGTTGATGCATTAACTAAGATTAAGAATGAGCAATTGCAACATTTGTTACATAAGGTATTTTTTGTTAATGTTAGTTAAAAGATACAACTGATCATGTTAGTTTCAGGTCAACAACTTTTGATCTTAGTAAAGTTATTATACATTAAGATTAATAAATGCTAATAAATAATTAATAAATAAAAAGTATGTTTCATCATCAGTTTAGTAATAATGAATTAACATGCTAGCTAATTAAACCTTTTGTCACTAAGTTTTACTGAACAGTAACAAATAATCAATCAGAACATTTTCAATCATTATAGGGTATGTTGTAGTCCACATTAAAATATAAAAATGTTTAAGTTTGAAAATAAATAGTCAATTAAGTCTTTAAGTATTAAGTATTTGGTGCTGTGATGAACAGCATTGCGAATACAAATTACTGAATGGTTGTTTGAAGCATTTTAATTACTGTTCAGTAGCACAGATGCTTTGTTTATGTGGTTTCAGGGGTAACCGCTGCATTTCTACAGTTCCATTGTCATCAGAGAGTGAACGTGCACTTTCATTCAGGGCATCTCTTTCACTCGTTCCACTATGTGCTTCTTAAGCAAGTTGGGCTTGTTTACATCCGAGTGTGTGATCCTTGACGCTAGGAGGGCGGTTTTTCAGATTTTTTCAATTAATTCAAATTTTTTATTATTTTTGGAATCAAGAAATCGTGATTTTGAATAAAAATTTTAGCAAGCGTTCAATTAGACACGTTGACAATACAGCAATGATAACAGTATTAGGAGAAGAAAATGATCCAACCTCATGATGGCGCCGGCGTGCCTGATTATTTGCTCTCATGTGACGCTCCTTTTACAGTCTATGGACACTCTATGAACATAGAACACATCACTGTTCTTAAGCGGCTGTTCAATCAGAAATCCATTATTGCGTTACAAAAATGAGTCGTAGGCAGTGGAATGAGGAAATAAGGCAAATTTAATAAACGCAAGTTGAGCTTTTTTTTTTTTACTTGACCGCCGTGTTTTTACAATGCCGTTTCATGGGTGAGACGCTGCAAAACACGCGAGACAAAAGTGCAACACAAACACTTAAACATGTCCACCAAACATAAAACAATAGGACAAATAGCGCAATGAAATGCAAAAACCTGTAAACCTGTTTTCTATTTCGTGTTTGCAAGATGGTGACAGCAAAATGTGTCACCATTATGAAAGCTGCTGTTGTTTTCTGTTTTTACAAAGCATTTGCTGTTAATAATAGCCTATTACTGGTGTTATTTATTGCTATTTTTGGCTAAGAAATATTTAGCATTTTCTTATATTATTTCTAAATAGGATGTGTTTAAGATAAGTTTGTACAACATTTGTCTTCATGTTTCAGGCATATTTCTGCAAAGATATTTAACAAATTGTTTTACATTTACACCATGTTGATCACTTCATGTGTGGTGCATTTGGAACTGAACTTTTTTTAACCAAATTGTTAATAAAGAGAATGTTACTTAAATCATATTGTAGTTAAGTTAAGGTGACTACTTAAACCGAGAAAAAAAAAAAAAAAAAAAAAAAAAAAAAAATCGAAATTGAAATCGTGAATTGGTCAATCGTTCTGAAAATTCGAGATTTTATTTTTTTGCCATATCGCCCAGCCCTACTTGATGCAGCATACAGCGGTGTTTTGATGAAGGAATTATTCTTAAAATGTATTATAAAAAACATAATAATTCGTAATTTCGTAAATACCATGCGTATTTATTATCATTATATATTGTATTACTGAATATCAGCAGATGTCTAATGCAGATGGAAACAGAATTTACTGTATAATGCGGAATATCAAGGAATTTGTAAAATTTTTGATGAATAAATAAAGAGTAGGTCAGTCTAAGTCAAATTCTGATATAGAGTAGTGTGTTTGAATATTATACCGCAAAAGTATTTAAACTATTTGAATATGAATAAAAAATATGAAATATGAAAATTGTTTAAATATAATTCATGCATGTTCTGCATGTTCATTTGATTACAAGAAAATACACAACAGAATTTTTGAAAAATTCAGTAATACAAGTAATACAATACATTTTTCTTATTAATTGTGTATTTTCTCATTAAAATGGTTGTTTTATGAATTCAATTAATTGGATGTGCTTTTTAATGATTAAAATTTAATAAAACCATTTAAATGGAATATGTGAGAGGAAAGCGCTCAGCACATATTTACAGTGTTTGTGTGGAGTGTGGAAGTTGTTTCATGACAGACGTGTGATCAGTTGCATTTCTCCTGACAACAGCGGATGAAAAATATATCTAGCGTATAGACAGCTTGCAATGTCTACTTTTAAACAAACCAACTCCAAATGAAAATTAATACTCTCTGCTCATCTGCTCATGTAATCCATATGAAAGTGGCAATTCTCTCTAGGTGCGTTCACCATGTCACTTTTTGGATTACTGAGATAGCTTCACCAGCATCAGTGGAGTAATACTTAGTTTATAATAAAAATATAGTCAAATAATCAGGCATAGCATTCATTTAGTAGTCCAAATGTAAAATTACATAAGATGCCAATATGTGCTCCTTTACTGCCATCTACTGCTTATTATGGCAATTAATGTTTTTTGTTTTGTTTTTTTTTTAAATGTCTGATCATCTCTAAAGAATGAACAAATAATGTTTTTGGTCCTCACATTAAAAACAACATTTAAAGTGTTTGAGCGTATCCAATTCACATGTTCCCATTATCATCTAGTCTTTATTGCAAATTAGGTAATTGTGATAACTGTATTGAATTATGACCACAACATTTTTTTTTTTTGGTTTTGTGGAATGGGTATGGAAGCCTGTTTCTGCCACAAAATGAAAAATTGCAACTTTTTGTCTTGCAATTGTGACTTTTTCTTCAGAATTGTGAGCTGAAATTGTAGGGGAGAGCAGGGTAAGTTGTCACATGGGTAATTTGTCACACTCTTCATAACTCCAAAACTAGAGGCTCTATCTCAAAAATCAAATAGCCTTTGTGTGACTTGTTCTTCTATAGTCAACTTCATGGTCACATGTGGTCAAGATCGCTCTAATCTGAGGTTAGCACAATTTTCTTATTTTTTGACTTAAAAAGTAAAAAAAAATTGCACTTTAAATTATATGCAATACAACTTTGTTAGGTATGTTAAAAATTATTATTTTTGAACAGCATAGAGGAGACAATAACGTCTTTTGATACTTTAGCTGACGTGCTATGTTGAGCACACATGTCAGTTTGGGGCAAGTTGTCTGTGGCGAGGGGGGCGTGGTTCAGCGAGGTCTGCAACTGGAGAGAGTGTCGGGAGACGCGTGGTAAGCGAGTGGGTTAAATGTAAATTACGAACACCTGTTTCTCATTCCAGTAATTGGCGCGGAGACAGGATAAAACGCCAGGAGAAGCAGGAGTGTGCGAGAGAGAGAGGGACTGCTGACTGAGACACTGAGCACGACAACAGCACTGGAGAGAAGCCCTATTGTGGATTGTTTATACCGTTCTGGAGTGAAGCCCTGTTGTGGATTGTTTATTTCGTTGTTGTGCGGTGCACAGACTTTTGTTGGACATTTTTCATTTTACTAAATAAAGCTCAGTCAGCAGTCAAAAGCCGACCCTTGTCCTCTTCCTTCCCCACGAACTTTGAACATTACTACACTGGTGCCGAAACCCGGGAAGGAAGAAGGGAGCCGCCGCCATGCAAACGCCCTCCGCCGTGCCGTTTGCGGACATCATATCATCCCTCGCGGTCTTACACCAAGACCAACATCAAGCCCTGCTGGACCTCCGCTCGGATCAGGAGCAGCGTTTCCAGGCCATTCTTCAGGTCCAGCAGGAAGACCGCGAGAGGTTCCGGAGCTGGATCGACCGGGAGGTTCGTACGGAGACCACCGGACAGCTGGCTGCGCCCACCCATCTCCCCCTCAACAAGATGGGCCCGCTGGATGACCCGGAGGCCTTCCTGGACCTTTTTTGAGAAGTCCGCGGAGGTTTCAGGTTGGCCCCGGGATCAGTGGCCCATGCGACTCATCCCACTACTCTCGGGTGAGTCGCAAGTGGCAGCGTAGCAGCTGCCTGTACAGAACCTCCTGGTCTTCGACGACCTGAAGAGGGCCATACTTCAGCGGGTCGGCCGGACCCCAGAACAGCATCGCCAACGGCCGGCCCTTCGTGATGGCCCAACAGCTCCGGGACTCCTGCCGCAAATGGCTCCTGGCCGAGGGAGGCGACGTGGAGCAAGTCATCGATCTGGTGGTGCTGGAGCAGTTCATAACTCGGCTGCCCCGAAGAACAGCCGAGTGGGTCCAGTGCCACCGTCCCACGTCGCTAGACTCGGCCATCCACCTCGCGGAGGACCACATGGTGGCGTGCCCAGGGGTCGGCGAACCCCTTCCATCTGCCTCTCTCTCTCCTTCTCTTCCCTCATCCTCCTCTCTCTCTAAGCCTGTCCCTCTCCCCAGGTCTCGTCCGCCCGGCCCTCCTCGTGACCCCACTCCTGCTTCTCCCCTCTCTCCGTGCCAACCATTTAACCCCCTCCCTGCCACGAGAGCGGCGGGCAGGTCTGGGCCGGCCTGTTGGCGTTGCGGGGACCCGGAGCATTTCGTGGACGGGTGTCCGATTATGGAGGTCGGGACGTTGATCCGGGGTCCCGGACGATCCGCAGGCCGCCCCTGGTCAAGCTGGCGGGTACCAAATTCCTGTGAGGATCAAGGGGGGTACCTATCAGGCTTTGGTGGACTCAGGATGTGACCAAACCTCGGTGCATCAAAGCCTGATTTCATCCGGGGCATTGGATACAAGCTGCATGGTTAGGGTTCGGTGTGTGCACGGGGATGTGGTGAAATATCCTATAGTGCCAGTCATTATACAATTTAGGGGACAAACAGCAACACTAAATCGCCTCATGACCCGATTTTTTTGGCCGGGCATTCACGAGAACGTGCGCAGGTGGTGTGCGTCTTGTCGTGAATGTCAGTTGGTGAATCCACCGGCCGCTCCAAAAGCGCCTTTGCGCCCCCTCCCATTAATGCAGGTCCCCTTTGAAAGAATTGGTATGGACCTCATCGGGCCATTAGAGCGATTAGCAAGGGGGCATCGCTTTGCATTAGTCGTTGTGGATTATGCAACGCGATACCCTGAAGCATTTCCGCTAAGAGTGTTGCGGACGCACTGTTTAGTTTAATCTCCCGAATGGGGATTCCGAAAGAAATCCTCACTGATCAGGGCACGGCGTTTATGTCACGCACGTTACGCGAACTTTACGAATTGTTGGGCGTTAAATCGATTCGTACCAGCGTCTTTCACCCACAAACGGACGGGCTGAACGTTTTAACCGCACGCTTAAATCCATGGTTTGTAAGTTCGTTAGGGAAGACGCCAAAAATTGGGATAAGTGGCTAGAACCCCTGTTATTCGCAGTACGAGAAGTCCCGCAAGCCTCCACGGGGTTTTCCCCCTTTGAGCTTCTCTTCGGACGCCAGCCCCGCGGGGTGCTGGATGTCCTAAGAGAGACTTGGGAGGACGGACCGTCTCAGGCTAAAAACGAAATTCAGTATGTGATGGACTTGAGAGCAAAACTCCACACTTTGGGGTGGCTATCCATGGAGAATTTGTTACAAGCCCAGCACAAACAGAGCCAACTGTATGACAGGGGAACTAACTTACGCAAATTTTCACCGGGAGATAAAGTGCTTGTATTGCTCCCTACTTCAAGCTCAAAATTACTGGCAAAGTGGCAAGGACCGTTTGAGGTTACACGGCCAGTTGGGGATCTCGATTATGAGGTAATACGATTGGATAGAGAGGAGCACGTCAAATTTACCACCTCAACCTCCTTAAAAAATTAAATGAGGCAGAATCAGTGATGCTGGCGACGGTGATTAGCGGGGAGGATGATCTCGGGCCAGAGGCGAATGTCAAAAAACAATCCCTCGCTCTGGCTCCAGGGGGAGATCACCTCTCGCCCTCCCAGCTCACTGATTTAACTAAGTTACAAGCAGAGTTTGCTGACGTGTTTTCTCCCCTACCGGGTCGTACTGACCTCATTCAGCACCACATCGAGACAGAGCCGGGCGTGGTGGTTCGCAGCCGGCCATATAGGTTGCCTGAACAGAAAAAAAAAAGGTAGTTCAGGCAGAATTAGGGGCAATGCTTGAAATGGGAGTAATAGAAGAGTCTAGCTGTAACTGGGCGAGCCCGATAGTTTTGGTTCCCAAAACGGACGGCTCAGTTCGGTTCTGTGTGGACTATCGCAAGGTGAACGCAGTGTCGAAATCCGATGCGTATCCAATGCCACGGGTGGACGAACTGCTTGACCGGCTCGGTACGGCTCGATTTTATTCGACACTGGACTTAACAAAGGGATATTGGCAGATCCCCTTGTCGCCATTATCCAAAGAAAAGACAGCTTTCACGACGCCGTTCAGATTGCACCAATTTGTTACACTTCCGTTCGGGCTGTTCGGGGCACCAGCTACCTTTCAGCGGCTCATGGATAAAATTTTGCGGCCCCATGGTGCATGCTGCTGCCTATCTGGATGATATTATTATCTTCAGTAATGACTGGCAGCGGCATATGCAGCATTTGAGGGCCGTCCTGAGATCGCTGAGGGGGGCCGGGCTCACGGCCAACCCGAAGAAGTGTGCAATTGGGCGCGTGGAAGTAAGGTATCTGGGCTTCCACTTGGGGCATGGACAGGTGCGTCCCCAAATTGATAAGACCGCAGCAATTGCGACTTGTCCGCGCCCCAAGACCAAAAAGGAGGTTAGACAGTTCCTCGGGCTGGCGGGATATTATAGAAGGTTTGTACCTAATTATTCGGACCTCACCAGCTCGTTGACTGATCTAACTAAAAAGGATGCACCAGATACGGTCCAGTGGACGGAGCTGTGCCAGTGGCGGGACACTGCTTCATTCTCCTGATTTTTCTCTCCCCTTTTTGTTGCAGACTGACGCGTCGGACAGAGGGCTGGGTGCTGTCCTGTCCCAGGAGATAGAGGGGGAGGAACGGCCGGTGCTGTACATTAGCCGTAAGCTCTCCAAGAGAGAAGCTAAGTACAGCACCGTAGAAAAAGAATGTCTTGCCATTAGGTGGGCCGTCCTCACCCCGCTATATATCCTGGGACGGGGGAATTCACCCTCTGTTCGGACCACGCTCCTCTGCAGTGGCTCCACCGCATGAAGGATACCAACGCGCGGATCACCCGTTGGTATCTAGCTTTACAGCCCTTTAAGTTCAAGGTGATCCACAGGCCGGGTGTTCAGATGGCTGTGGCCGATTCCTCTCCAGAAATGGGGGGGGGGGGGGGTGCTGCAGGCCGGATGGCTCCCCGGCCTGAGTCGGGCGGTGGGGGTGGGGGTATGTGGCGAGGGGGGGTGGTTCAGCGAGGTCTGCAACTGGAGAGAGTGTCGGGAGACGCGTGGTAAGCGAGTGGGTTAAATGTAAATTACGAACACCTGTTTCTCATTCAGTTATTGGCGCGGAGGACAGGATAAAACGCCAGGGGAAGCAGGAGTGTGCGAGAGAGAGAGGGACTGCTGACTGAGACACTGAGCACGACAACAGCACTGGAGAGAAGCCCTATTGTGGATTGTTTATACCGTTCTGGAGTGAAGCCCTGTTGTGGATTGTTTATTTTCATTGTTGTGCGGTGCACAGACTTTTGTTGGACATTTTTCATATACAGTAAATAAAGCTCAGTCAGCAGTCAAAAGCCGACCCTTGTCCTCTTCCTTCCCCACGAACTTTGAACATTACTACATTGTCCACATGTGACAACTTGCCCCAGTACAAATAAACATAGAACATGCTCAAAAAAGAGGTTCAACATGTTAAGTGTTCAGAGTCATGTTCAGAGATTAAGCAAGTTATCTGCAGTATTCCAAAGTGTGACAACTTACCCCGCTCTACCCTAATTCAAATGTATTTATTTTTTCTCTCTCTCCTTACAATGACTTTTCTTCAAATTGTGAGATATCAACTTGCAATTGTGAACTATCAAGTCAACATTTTCTTGCAATTGCGAGTTTGTCACAATTCTGACTTTAGGCTATAACTTGCAACTGTGAGATTATATCTTGTAATTCAAAGGGGAAAAAGTCAGAATATAGTGAATTAATGCTATATCAGGAAATTCTGACTTCATAACTTTAAGTTTACATCAAGTAATTTTGACTTTCTGAATTCGCTATTTATTCGCTGAATTTATTTATTTTTTATTCAGTGGCGGCAACAAGCTTCCATTCTTGAGCCTTATTATGACGTGACTAAGTTTGGGAACCTTTGTTATATTTATTTATCGAGTTTTTAGAGTTTCAGGCGGTCTGCGAGTTTACAGTACAGCTGAAGAGTTCACCAGAAATAACAGTTCACACTGTCGAAAACCAGGAAGTAACGGTGCATATGGTCAATTCTCCTCAGATCTCAAACTTTGCCTTTAGACTTGACATTCAGTAACAGTTCTTCTAACGCCAAACATCGAAACAATCACGCAAACGAACACACAAAAGCAGACAAAATCGCTCAGGTCTGAATGAATTCAACATATTTTCCTCACGTGCTGCTGCACTAAATGTTCATTTCAGCAGGAAAACACCAGAAAAGACGCACAAGCAGCGCTGCGCCCGATAAAAACAATACAGAAATAAGGCTGTAAAATGCCGCTAAATCAAACTGTTTAAAGTGTGTTTGATAGTCGTGTAAATATGAGAAATACCGTGAGCTGCTCACCTCAGTAGACTCGACGCTCAAACTGAATGAGGAAAGAGAAAGCGCGCGAGCGGTGACGTCATCGGCCGCCAACGGCAGGCTATCACCAAAATACTGTTAACCTTTATTATTATTTCATTGTACGTAACTTTTACATTTTTGATATGAACTTGTATTTTTGATACCTTGGCTGGTATCATAAAAATAAAAATACTGTTCACTGTTTGTTTTTTGGTTTTATGCCGGGATGCCCGTCCTGAGGTAACTAGAGAGTACATCAGCTCCAGTTTTGATCCAGCCCCTTATAAAGACTTCAGATGACCTGTGAAGAGATGACTCTGACCCCTGCGAGGACTTCAGATGTCCCTACACCAGTGACGAAATGACTCCAGAGGACTCTGAATCAACATGCACCAATGGTATATTTTTCTGTAATTTGTTTATAAACATGTATTCATTACTTCAATAAGCTTTCTCCCTTAAATCAATACATTGTTTAAATTATTACATTATTAGCTAACTGTAATTTAGACACCTCTGAAAACATATATCACTCTAAATTGTAATGTAGATGCATGCATTTTCTGTAAAGCTGCTTTGAAACGATAATGTAGGCTATTGTGAAAAGAATGTGTGTGTGAATTAATTAATGTACACAAATAAGAAATTAATTTGCATAGATGAGTAGAAGTGGAAGAGAAACAGATGTTCTAATCAAAAACAATGAAGAATGAGTTAAAAAATTATTTCAGACTCATGTCTATTAAAGTATGGCTTCTTCTTCAGCGAGATGGTCCTCACTGCAGAACACGAGATCCAGATCCAACTCCTCCCACTTTACATATCCCTTAACCTACCCATCTCCTCCACCTGGATATTTTGTGTTCTGCAGCTCCTGAACTTTGCCTTTTTTTCAGTGTCAGTTTTCTGGTGCTCTTCATTTCATCATCTGTAGTAAAGGACTTCCTGCACCTGAAACACACACGCCGTGTCTTTTCTGCTGTATTACGAATTAAGCTTCTCATTTCAGGACTGATGCTCAATGAAACTGTTCACCGCACTGATCACAGTTAAATGGTGTTTCTTCAGAATGAGAAGGCAGATGTGATTTCACTGATCCACTTCAGGGGACAGATGTTTTGGCTTCTGTTTTCCTTTCTTGTTCACGTTCATCAGGTCTAAAAGAAACAATAAATCATGTGAGATTTAAATGAGAGACAAATGTGAAATGAAAAGTGAAGCTCAAGTCAAGATCACTGATGAGTTCATAGTCATATTAATCCCATAAATCTGATCGAC